>CAUYUJ010002062.1:92500-93975 GCA_963575745.1 Prorocentrum cordatum | reverse complement strand
GTGTGAGGGGTGTGCCGAAATGGGTGTGGGTGACGCATGCGGGCGCGGGCACTGGGGCCTTCGGCGGAGCTCCCTATGGAGACACGAAGCGTGTGAGGGGTGTGCCGAAATGGGTGTGGGTGACGCATGCGGGCGCGGGCACTGGGGCCTTCGGTGGAGCTCCCTATGGAGCCACGAAACGGTGTACTGGGTGGGGGAAGAGGAGAGGAGGAGAGGAGGGGAGGAGAGGAGGAGAGGAGAGGAGAGGAGAGGAGAGGAGAGGAGAGGAGAGGAGAGGAGAGGAGAGGAGAGGAGAGGAGAGGAGAGGAGAGGAACGCGGGGCACCGTCTCTTCAAAACGAGGACCCAACACCACAGGACGGTTGGGAATTATCCTGGCGAAGGACCCAACCATATGCAATTGTGAATACCGCAATTGTGAATATCTTCTTCGGTGGCGCTCCCTATGGGGCCACGAAACGTGTGAGGGGTGTGCCGAATTGGGTGCGCGGGACGCGTGCGGGCACACCCACTGGGACCTTCGGTGGAGCTCCCTATGGGGCCACGATACGTGCGAGGGGTGTGCCGAAATTGGTGTGCGGGACGCATGCGGGCACACCCGCTGGGACCTTCGGTGGGGCCCCCTACGGGGCCACGAAACGTGCGAGGGGTGTGCCGAAATGGGTGTGGCTGACGCATGCGGGCGCGGGCACTGGGGCCTTCGGTGGAGCTCCCTATGGGGCCACGAAACGCGTGAGGGGTGTGCCGAAATGGGGGTGCGGGACGCATGCGGGCACACCCACCGGGACCTTCAGTGGAGCTCCTTTTGGGGCCACGAAACGTGTGAGGGGTGTGCCGAATTGGGTGTGGGTGACGCATGCGGGCGGCAGCACTAGGGCCTTCGGCGGAGCTTCTACTATGGGGCCACGAAACGTGTGAGGGGTGTGCCGAATTGTGTGTGGGTGACGCATGCAGGCGGCAACACTGGGGCCTTCGGCAGGAGCTCCTATGGGGCCACGAAGCGTGTGAGGGGTGTGCAGAATTGGATGTGGGTGACGCATGCGGGCGGCAGCACTGGGGCCTTCGGTGGAGCTCCCTATGGAGCCACGAAGCGTGTGAGGGGTGTGCCGAAATGGGTGTGGGTGACGCATGCGGGCGCGGGCACTGGGGCCTTCGGTGGAGCTCCCTATGGAGCCACGAAACGTGTGAGGGGTGTGCCGAAATGGGTGGGGGACGCATGCGGGCGCGGGCACTGGGGCCTTCGGTGGAGTTCCCTATGGAGCCACGAAGCGTGTGAGGGGTGTGCCGAAATGGGTGTGGGGACGCATGCGGGCGCGGGCACTGGGGCCTTCGGTGGAGCTCCCTATGGAGCCACGAAGCGTGTGAGGGGTGTGCCGAAATGGGTGTGGGCTGACGCATGCGGGCGCGGGCACTGGGGCCTTCGGTGGAGCTCCCTATGGAGCCACGAAACGTGTGAGGGGTGTGCCGAAATGGGTG
>CAUYUJ010002062.1:75000-80000 GCA_963575745.1 Prorocentrum cordatum | reverse complement strand
GTAGTCGTAGTCGTTCCAGTAGTCGTAGTCGTAGTCGTAGTCGTAGTAGCGGCTGTACTCGTGGTAGTAGTAGTCGTAGTCGTTGTCGTAGTTGTAGTAGTAGTAGCAGCAGTAGCAGCAGCAGCAGCAGTAGAAGTAGTATCAGTCGTAGTAGTAGTAGTAGTAGTAGTAGTAGTAGTAGCATTAGTAATCCTAGTTCTAGTAGTAGTACTGGTAGTCGCCGGCGTAAAACTCGTAGTGGCAGCCGTAGTCGTAGCAATAGTAGTGGTGCTAGTAGTAGTAGTAGTAGTAGTAGTAGTAGTAGTAGTAGTAGTCGTAGTAGTAGTAGTAGTAATAGTAGTAGTAATCGTCGCAGTAGTAGTCGTAGTCGTAGTAGTAATAGTAGTAGTAGTAGTACTCGTAGATGTTCCAGTAGTCGTAGCAGTAGTAGTACTTGTCGTAGCAGTACTTGTAGTCCACCGCCGCGTGGCCAACCACCTCAAACGTCAGTTTGGCCGTTTCCCCCGCCGTGGGGGGGCGGGGCCTGGAGGAGGACGCTGCGAGCACTGGGCCCCTCTCAAGCACGACGAGGATGGGGCAGAGGCGGTGGCTAACACGCTGGCTCGACTGGCCATCGGGGACCTCCCCCCCGAGGCGCTAGCCGCCATGACGGCGGCGCGCCCCACAGGCATCCCCAAGGCAACTCCTGGGGATGTGCGAGTCCTGGGCTGTGGAAATGTCACCCACCGCATGGTGGGCCGCAGTGCCGCCAAAGTCCACCACAAGGACATGCGGACGGCGGTGGGAGACCAGCAGTTCGGCCTTGCCAAGGACGGATGTGGTGCACTCCACCGACGCCCATGCACGATGGCCAACTCGAGCCCAGGCAAGTGGGTGGTGGCGGTGGACCTCGGGGATGCGTTCAGCAACATCCCCCGCGACCTGGTGAAGGAGGCCGTGCGCAGCAAGGTGCCTGCGCTGGCCCCGTTGGCGGAAGCCTGGCTCCCCGCCCGAACACGCCGCGCGGCGGGGGGCGGGTCGCAACCCGACCAGCTGGTCGACCAGATCCGTGGCCTCGACCAGGGCTGCCCGATGAGCCCAGGCTTCTACGCGGTCGGTGCCGCGGATGCCCTCAGTATCGGCCGCGTGGCCGTGCGCGCGGTGGACATGGAAGGGGGCTGCTTAGCCTTCCTGGACGACGCGTACTTCGCGGGCACCGCGGCCGCCGCGTTCCGCGGCTTGGATGCGTGGCGCGCCCGCATCGAAGCCCACGGGATGAAGCTCAAGATGCCCAAGACCCAGATATGGTCCCCCGACGCCCAAGCTGTCCTGCCGCCCGAGTTTGCAGAGTACGCCCAGTACCGCGTCCAGAAGCTCAAGGCGGTGGGGTCCACCCTGGCCTACACGAACCACGACGTGGACACCGACTGGGGGGGCGCCCCACTCACGGACTTCGCCGTCCCAGAGGACCTCGATGAGGGGGGGCGCGGGCAGGCCGGCGGCGCCGGGGCCGCCCCGAGCGCCGCCACGCCACCCCCCTGCGGCGAAGCCTTTCTCCAGAAACAGGACCGCTACTTCAAGGAACTGCTGGCGCTACGCAGACATGGGCTCTCTGCCTTCGACGCATTCCAGTTAATGCGGATCTGGTCGAGGGGCGCCTGCGTCCACATCCAGCGGGCGCTCCCGCTCGCGGCGGCGTGGAGCCGCAGGGTGGATGACGGAGTGGTCGCCTTCGTCAACGCCTTGCTCGGGGTCACGGCGGCCCCCAGAGAGCAGATCTCCATGAAGGTCAGCGACGGAGGCCTGGGCTGTGGCAGCGCTGAGCAGCGCGGCCCAGCCGCCCTCCTGGCATCCTGGGAAGCTGGGATTCACGCGGCAGCCCAGGAGCTCCGAGAATCGACAACGATCGGCCTCTTTCGGAGGTGGCCAGGCCTCGGCCGTGCCCTCCCAGCAGCAGACGAGGAGCAGGGGCGGCTGGCTGGCGGCCGTCGCCCTCAGAGCGACCGCTGGCAGGGCCTTCTGGAGGGGCGGGAGCGAAAGGACCAGAAGACGTACACCCAGCACGTGCGGGACCACGTCACCAAGACGTTCACGGCCGCGCTGCCAGTAGCGGCAGCGGCGGCGGTGCACAGTGCCTCGGGCAGCTCAGCGGGCGCCCGGTTGGATAATTTCGAGGGGGTCTCGCCCCTCGCCGACCACGCGTTCTGCATTGCTGCCGAGAGGCGCATGCACCTGCCGCTGCTGCAGTCCGAGTGCACGTGCCTGAACCGACCAGCAGCGCCCACCCGCGCGACGGCGCAGCACGGCCCGACGCGCGGCCGCGCGGTGGACGTTTGGGGCGTTCATGCGCTCAATTGCCCCAGGGGAGGCGGCCCGACGCGACGCCACAATGCCATTCGAGACGCCGTGGCGCTCTGGCTGCGCGGGGTGGGCCATCATGCCCTGCTGGAGCAGGTCATCCCAGAGTGGTACACGGAGGAGCAAGGCGCGGCCACATTGGACGTGGTCTACCATCGAGGCATCCATGGTCGAGTTTGCCTCGACATCAGCTTGGTGGACGAGGTGGCAGTGGCCCAGACGGGGCGGCCGCGCCAGGCAGCCCTGCAGCGCAGAGAGAAAGTGAAGCACCGTAGGTACCCATTTTCGGGCCTGGTGCCCTTTGTCCTAGATGTCAACGGCCGCTGGGGCGCAGAGGCGGAGACGTGGCTGCGCCGTGCCGTAGGGGAATTGGCTCAGGCCGAACGGCCCGCGGCTCGTGCAGCCCTGCGATCGGCAGTAGCCAACGCCTTGCAGTGAGAAATTGCGGAGCAGGTCGCCCTGGCGACGGAGGACGCAGCGAGACTGGATGCAGGGGCCGCCCCGAGCGTCCAGTCTTGACTAGCTGTAGCCCCGCCCCACTTGCATGTGAGTACTGACCCTCCTCTCCCCTTTCCCCTTCCCGCAGCCCTGAGCGGTCATAAAA
Source organism: Prorocentrum cordatum (assembly GCA_963575745.1). NCBI lineage: Eukaryota > Dinophyceae > Prorocentrales > Prorocentraceae > Prorocentrum > Prorocentrum cordatum. The sequence continues at coordinate 77,059 of CAUYUJ010002062.1, read as the reverse complement.
AATTTGCCACATCTGCAGTGTGCAAGGTTTCGCTCAGTCTCCAGGTCGCGCACACTGCGCGCTACTGTAGTGTCATGTTTGGTCTGCACGCCATGGTGTTTTGCCTCCTTGCTTTGCGCATGTTGTGGTCTCGGCATGCCACATCTGTGATGCTCGTTATCTCTGGCATGAGGTGGTCCCGCAGCCCATCTGGGATGAGCCTTCATGCAACCAATAGCACCTGTCCAAGGCCGCTGGCTAAAGAGGCGTCAAGAGGCGTTGAAGATCGGGGCCTCCCCGCGGGTCCTGGGGCCGTCGGCTGCCCGCCGCCCGTTTGGTCGCCCGCCCGCGACGTGGTTTCCTCGCCCCCCCCCCCTCTCCCGCCCGTCCAAGGCCCCGAACGGGGGCCAGGCCGTTTTCCGCCAACATAATGAACGGGCCCCACGCATCTGGAACCGCTGGCTTCAGCCCATCGCCTTCCTGTGTCACCTTTGTCCCGCCCTGGCAGTTGGCCGCCCCATGGTGGTTCGGTGTGCAGCCTCCCCCCATCCCCTCTCACCCCCGTCAGCTGCTTGGCTCGTGAGTAACTGCCTCGCACATTCTCTCGAGCTGCACCTCTCGCGCCATCCACCCGACCAAGTGATGGCGCCCAAGCTCTCGAAGCTTGCGCCGACGCCGCGGCCCGCAAAGACGTGCGCCGCGGGGGGGGCACCAACCTCCAACGCAAGACCGATGCAGCGCCCTGTCCAGCAGGTAAGCTTGTCGGGGAGCGAAGGCGAGGAGTACGACATGGTGTCCGAGGCGGCGACCTTTCGGACGGCACCGACGGTGCACACGGGATCAGCTACCCCCGTTGAGGACGCCGATGGAGGCGGCGGCACGGGGGCCGCCCCCAGTGCCGCCGCCTCCGATGGCGCCTCGGCGATGCCTGCATCGGCGGTGGTGCCACTGACATCAGCCGCCCTGGCGGCGGCAGCCACGTATGCCGACTTCACCACAGAGCAGCGGCGCGGGCTGGACGCGCTCACCCTCGCGCTCCACAACCTTCAGCTGAGGGGGCATGCTGTGGGCGGCCGTGGCGGCCGTGGGGCGCGCAGCGAGGCAGGCGGCGAGCGTGCCGTGGACGACGGGGCCGCCAGCGAGGCCCCGAGTGTTGCGACCACGGGAGCCCTCAGCGGCCGTGGGGGCAAGCGCCACCGCCGACACAGCAACAAAGCCGTCTACGGCCAGGCCCCCCAGTCGAGCGACGGCACGCCAGCCGCGCTCGAAGACGTAGAGATGATGACGGAGAAGAACTACGCTGAGGCGGGCTACGTCCACTGCGTGGGCGCATATTGGGTACCGCCGCACCGCCTGGGCTGGTGTCGGAGCTGCACGGCGCTGGACGACTGGAACATTATGGCGGTGGAGTACGTTGACGAGCTCAGCTGTGCGGAGATGCGTCGCTATGCGATGGCCAAGGAGGACAACGAGAAATACCCCGAACTGAGGAGGGGCAAAGAGGGACAGCTCAAGCTGTACATGTGCTCGACGTCGGAGGGACAGCTCAAGCTGTACATGCGTGGCGACGTCGGAGGGCATCTCCGAGCACGAGGCCGTGACGCGCGCTGCGCGCGCGAACAAGGGCCCAGGCTCCATCGACCATGCCGCCAAGCGGGTAGCGAAGTTCCGTGCGAGCTTTGACTACATCAAGGAGGGCATGGACGTCCTGGTGGGGTTCGCGCTCTCTGAGGAGGGCTTGCTTGCCCTGCGGAGGTCAACGGAAGGCGCGGGGGTGGGCGTCGACCCCGAGAGCACAGGCGCCCCCCCAGCCACGGAAGAAGTGGCGAGGGAGGTGGGTCGCCCAATGGCGAGGGAGGCGGGGGCGGTGCCAGGGCCGCCCCGTGCGCCACCCCCGCCCCTCGAGGATGAGCCTCCCAGTGATGAGGAGAACGACCCCCAGCCCGACGTGGACGCGGAGGACCAGGGGCCCCAGCTGGCCGAGGCCCAGACCGTGAAGGAGGTAACGGACATCGAGCCTTTGCTGCGGCTTGGCCTATCGAAGAAGTCGCTGAAGCGCATGGCGCGGGCCTATGGCGTC
>CAUYUJ010002062.1:0-65000 GCA_963575745.1 Prorocentrum cordatum | reverse complement strand
CCGGGCTGGAAAAGCCGCCGCCGCCGCCGCCGCCGGCCCGCCTCGCGGAGGGCCGCGCGACGCCGCGCGCCTCGAGATGGCCGCGCCCCCCGCGCTGCGCCCGGGACAGGGCGCGCCCGAGACCCCGCACGCGCGCGGGGAGCCGTGGCCGCCGCCCGCGCCGTTGCAGCACTGGCCGGGCGGCGCTGCCGCGGCGCCCCGGGGGCGGGGGGGGGGCGCGGTTGGCCGGCCGGCCAGCGGCTGGTGGGCCGTTCGGGGGCCCCATGCGAGCGCTATCCCCCCCCCCAACGATTCTGAGGGGGGTGGGTTCACTTCGCTCGGGAGGAGCTCCCGAACGAAGTGAACCCCACCCTCCCCCTCAGAAATCGTGGGGGGTGGGGATAGGGCTCGCATGTGGCCCCCTATAGCCGTCCTTCGTGGATGTACCGGCAGCATCGCCTCCACAGAGGCACTGAAGTGAGCGTGTCAGGGCGCTGATGGTCAGACTGAGGGGCTGAGCCGTCCTGCGCTGGCCTCGTGTCCGCGGTGGCAGCGGGCTTCCGCGGAGGACTCCTCCGCAGAGGGCCTCCGCGGCCTCCCAGGTCCAGATCTCCAGCGGTGCGATTTATGCAGCCGGCGGGTGTTGCTTCGATCCTTGCCCTTATTCCGAATCCGTCGTATGTGGCTCGATTCTCCGATTGGAAGTAGTGTCGGGAAATGCCCCCCAAACGATGCGGCAAAAGTTGTTCTGCCTCGGAAGCAGGGCCGACATCCCCCGCAGGAGCACGGCCGAAGCAGCGCAGCTTACGAAATCACTCAAAAAGTACACGGTGGATCTGGAGCCAGCGCTGTGGGGGGTGGGGGGGGGCGGGCGCTGGCCTGCCGGCCAGCGGCCAGGGATCCGGCCGCTTCCGCATGGGGCCCCCGCGGCCCCCCGAAGGCCCAGCCCTCGAGCGGTGTGCTGTTTTCGGCCGGCGGGCGTGTTTCAGGAGGGAAAGAAACACACAGACACAAGTAGTCGTCGATCCCCCGGAAAATGTGGGAGAATATGGGAGGTGGGGGGAAGACGAAACATGCATCGACAGGTACACCCAAACCCCACGACCCCAATGCGTTTCCAAGATGGCGTCACAGCGACAAGCGACCAGAGAACGCGGCAGATTCGTGTCGCGACGACTCGGGCGGGGGGAAGACGAAAACCCAGAAGACATAGGAAAATGTGGGAAATCCTTGTACTTGTGTGTATCTGTTTGTGTGTCCCAGGGCCCCCGTCAGTGTTGCGCCTCGGCGCCTGCGGTGCGCAGGCGCCGCACGCGGAGGCCCCCTGGGAGGCCGGAGCTCGGCCCTCGCGGGGGGCCGCCGTCGGGCCACGGGTGTCCTCCTCCTCCTCCTCCTCCTCCTCCTCTTCCTTCTTCCTCTTCTTCCCTTCTCCTCCTCCTCCTCCTCCTCCTCCTCCTCCTCCTCCTCCTCCTCCTCCCATCAGAGATAGGAGCCGGGGCGAATAACTACCCCTATGGGGGCGCGAGCGGCCAGCGGTCGTCGGCCACGCGCAGGGAGGGGGCAGATGGGAGGGGGGGAGGCTTCTTGGCAGCACCCCTGCTCTTCTTAGAGAGGCGCGGGCCTTCCCTGTATAGATGCAGTGCCAGCGCCTTCTCGGAAGCAGCCCCCTTCTGAGAAGCCTTCGCCCCTCCCCCTTACCCCCTTGTGCGCGCCGCCAATGATAATCATGAGCGGTTCTGGAATGAAGAACTACCCCTCGGGGACGTTAGCGGCTAGCTGTCGGGGCGTCTGATCGGGGAAACGTAGGATTCGAGTACGCCGGAACTGGAATTAGCCGACGCTTTTTGACGAGCGCGTCCTGGATTTTGACGGTCCAGTTTGCGTGGGATGTTTGCAGCGGGAGTTCGCGTCAGATTTCAGATTGGGTCTCGTCATTTTCATGACGGCCCCGTCAGGCGAACCCGAGTCCCCCGAACCCGAGTCTTACGTTTTCCCGCTCTGAGGCCGCGGATTGACGAAATTACACCAGCGGATGTCAGCGAACCCTGACTCAGGATTTGGTGTATTTTGGTTGATGTTCCGACTTACAGTTGTGTCGGGAATGCCCCACGAAAAAATTCGAACAAGTAACGCGGCTAGCCCCGCAATAGATGGGCGGAAATGAAACAACGACGGGAAAGTCGGGCGGATATCGGCGTCAAAGAAGTTTGACCAGTAGGGCAGAACATTCTGCCCTACTGGCGAAGTCGACCAGAGTACGGCGGACCTGGAGTCAGGGTAGAAGATCCAGCCCCAGGGACCGACGCCCTGGGGCCGACGTCGCAAAAAGTTCCGAAGTTGGAGGAGAGGGTCCTTTTAAATGTGAGATGATTTAACCGCCCGTAGCAAATCGACCTCAGCCTCGACTTGCGTAGGTCCCGCGATCTTATTTTGCGATGAATAACGAGGTCGCGTAGAGCCAGCGAATTAAAGAGTTGAGGATATCCCGAGCGAAACGATGGCTTTCGAAATTCCGATCGATAAAAAACAGTGTATCAAGTAAACATGTTCGTTTGTTGCGGAGGTCTCGAGCGAAACGCTTGTTTTGCAGCATTTGTTGAGAATGTCTCGAGCGAAACGCATGTTTTGTGTTATAGACCGCTCTTGTCCTGGGACCGGAGTTCAGAGGATGTCTCAGGCGAAATGCCTGTTTTCACGTGCCCTGGTCTTGCGGATGTCTCGAGCGAGACGCTTGGTTCCACGCGTCCAGGTTGCCCAGGCGGATGTTTGGCATGAGGAGTTGTTGAGGACGTCTCGAGCCAAACGCTGGTTTTCACGTGTCCAGGTTGCCCAGGCAGATGTCTACCATGAGGATGTGTTGAGGATGTCTCGAGTGAGACGTCTGGTTTCACATGTCCAGGTCGCCCAGGCGGATGTCTATCTAGCATGAGGAGGTGTTGAGAACGTCTCGAGCGAAACGCTTGTTTTCATGTGCCCAGGTCGCCCAGGCGGATGTCTATCATGAAGATGTGTTGAGGATATCTCGAGCGAACCGCTTGTTTTTACGTGTCCAGGTCGCCCAGGCCGATGACTAGCATGAGAATCTGTTGAGGATGTGATGAGCGAAACGCTTGTTTTCATGTGTCCAGATCGCCCAGGCGGATGTCTAACATGAGGATTCGGACTGGATGTCTCGAGCGAGACGCCTGTTCTATCTTACGTCCAGGTTGCCCAGGCAGATGTCTAGCATGAGGAGGTGTTGAGAACGTCTCGTGCGAGACGCTTTTTTCACGTGCCCAGATCGCCCAGGCGGATTTCTAATATGAAGATGTGTTGAGGATGTCTCGAGCGAGACGCTTGTTGTCACATGTCCATGTCGCTCAGGCGGATGTCTAACATGAGGATTTGCTGAGGATGTCTCGAGCGAGACGATTGTCGCAGTCGAGTGCGTCGCAGTCCAACCCCGCCCGTCCTTGGGGCGTCCCCTAGCGCGCTGGCGCGTCCCTTGGCGCGTTCCTTGCGACGTTCTGGCGTGACGTGCCCTGGCACGTCCCCTAGCACGCCACTCGGCGTGTCACGTTCCCCGGCTCGTCCTCTGTCCCGTTTCCTGGCTCGTCCCCAGGCGTTTCCCCTGCCCGTTCCGTGGCGCGCCCCTTGAAACGTCCCTTGGCATGGCGTCTTTTGGCCGCCACATGGCACGCTCCTTGGCACGTCCCGTGGCAGCTCCCTGACACGTCCAGGGCACGTCCCCTGATACGTCCCCCTGACACGCCCCCTGGCGCATCCCCTATTGCGCCCCTGGCGCATCCTGTGGCGCGTCCGTGAGCCTGTGCCCGGTGTCGTGTCGTTCCTTTTCGGAGCTGAGTCGGATTAGGAGGTCGAGTTGATTGAACGTCCCGCACGTTTCCACTTCAACTAGCTCTGGGGCAGCTACAATGTGCTCAGGCAGCTCGAGCTTAAGATCCAGATCAGTCCGGCCAGGGTTCGAATGCAAAGAAGGACTCGACCCACAACGGTATGGAGTACAATCGTGGCATGGCACATCGCAACTCAGCACGGGAAAGCACAGCACAGCCCTTGGCATGGTACATCCAGATCGATACATTCAGCATTTCAAGTGCCCGTTGCCCAGTCAAGTGCCTTGAAAACGTTGCCATGCCTTTTTTAATCCTTTCTGGGTTTATGGGCCGATCATGTTTCAATAATAGCCGAGTGCGTTTTTTGCATTTCGGTATCGATTTTTTGCGGAACGAGAAACTGCCATCACCCCCTTGAGAAGGTGTTGCGGCTTCTGGGGGCCGCGGATTGAAAATCTCGACGCTTTGACAAATCCTCACTGGCCTATCCAGCAACGATGCCCAGGCGAGTCACGCTGATCAAGAAAGCGTTTTTGTCGCGTTCTTGGAACGCTCTTGGGGTATCTTGGGCCTTTCTTTGGGCCGACTTTGGGGCTTCTTGGGCCCCTCTTGGGAGACTGGGGGATCCCTCTTGGGGCCATCTTGGACGCCATCGAAAATGAGGGAGTATTCAAGTAGCGTCCCCCCGCAGGGGACCCGAAAACGAGCCTCTTGGGGCGGTCTCGGGCGCTCTTAGGGGACCTTTTTGGGTCCCTCTTGGGACCCTCTTGGGTCACGCAGGAGCCTTGGAGCCATTTCTAAGCTTCGCGAGCCCGTCGGAAGAGAAAAAGCGAGAAAGCGACAACCATTGAAACACACAACATGTTTGAAGGATTATGCTTTCTTGGGGGCCTCCTGTGGAGGCTCGGAGGGCACTTGGAGCCGCCCTGGGGCGATCTTCAGGGCTCGTGGAGGCATGTTAAAAGCTAGATAAAACCGTTGGGGGCTACCTCGAGCGATCTTGGATGCCAGCTTAAGCTCCGAACTGCGTACGCCAGGCGCCTGTTGCCTGCAACGTTCTCCTGTCCCTTTTTCGCAATGTCAGTGCTGCTTTTTGGCAGCAGGCACGAATATACTCTTGATCCTCCCCTTCTGACTTTAAGGGAAGATGCTCGGGGGTCGTTGGGTAGTCTGTGTGTCTGGTGCCGCTTGGGATCACGTGCCCACGGCACATGCGCCCTATCTGCCCACGTACGTGCCGCGCGTGTTATATGCGAGGGTTGAAACATATCCTTGTATTTCCTATCAACGTCCCTCCCAACGTTGCATGGTTACTGGGCAGGAATTGTATTTTTGGAGTGGTATGATTCGCCGACGGTCCCGAGGGCGACCCAGAACCCCGACGTCGCGCCATGTTCACAGCGTCGACCCTGAAGGTCTGCAGCGGGTCCCCTTGATCGGTCTCTCGTCCCGGCCAAGAGCGGCCAGAAGCCGTCCGTCCCGATCTTCTCGCAACGAGAGGAAGCGGGAGGACTCTTTACGTTGCATCTTTGGGGGACCTCGCCTGTCCCCAGCTCTGGTGTCTTCTCTCGTGCCCGACGCGGGCTCGACCCGGGCTCGACGCGGATGGGGGCGCAGCTCCGACGCGGACTCCATACGGATCCGATGAGGCCGACATGGACTCGACACGGATCCGACGCGGATGGGGCCGCGACGGGACAGACGAGGTCCCCCGAGGATGCAGCACAAGGACTTGCGCCCAGTCTTCAGTCGGGCCTGTCCCCCTACAGGTGGAATCTTTAAAGATAGTCAAAAATAGTCTGGCGACCATTTTTTGCTATTTTTGATCATCTTCGGAGTATTTTTTTAGTGTCTTCAATTTTTCGCCCAAAATCCCCCGTGCAGGGGGACATGCCCGACCCAAGCCCAGTCCGAAGCAGCGCCGCGCACCGACCCGCGGCGCCCGCACCCGCAGAGGAGGCGCTGGAGCAGCCCGCCCCGGCCGAGCTGCAGGATCGGCCCGAGCGCCCGCGGTGCCGCGGGAAGCCGCCCTTCGCCTGGCAGGCCCTCCGACGCAGCGGCGCTGGCAGATGTCCGTCGTCGAAAACGGGCCCGCCCATCGGCCGTTGATGGTACACGTTGTTCATTTCTAAGTATTCGGGAGTTCTTTGATTTTTTGGGGGCCAGGATCCTTTCGTTTCTAATTGCTCTATCCTGGGCCTCTTCATGGCCACTAGGGAGCCAGGAACGATTAAAAACGAGCACAATTAATAATGAGCACGCTTAGAAATGAACGACGTGCAGGTATTTTTGGATTCCCAGATCCCAATCTACTTGAGGCGCCTTCCTGCTTCAAGGATCGAGCGGTTTCCCGTTTTCCGCCCTCGTCAGGGGGCGGGTGGAGGCCCAATCCACTTCCAACGCCCTCCTGCTTCCTATTTCTGCCTGCGTCTTCCGACCGATGGGCAGTCTGGCACAGCACAGTCCCGTGGAATGACCCTTCGCCAGAGTGGTCTCCGGTGCGGGCTCCTCAGGGTCCCCCCGATCGCCGAGTGCGGTGCGGCAGAGGCCGCTTGCGCGCTTGGGTTTGGCCACCTCGCGCCCCCTTCCTCTGCGCACTGCAGGTCGCTCTTGCGTGTGGCCCATGCTGGAGTGGCCCAGTGCCTGGCCCTACACGGCCCCGCCTCCCCCTCAGAAATCGTGGGGGGTAAGGGTAGGGTTCGCATGTGACCCCCTGGGGGGGGGTTATCCGTGCCTCGGGGTCCCACGCCAGAGTTCCTCCGGACCGGCTGTGTCCTGGGTACCCGGGGCGGGCGTCCAGCCCGGCCCCCCGGAATCCTCTCGGGGCTGGGGGTTGGTCAGGGGCATCTCCTGATCCGTGCCGCGGGGGCCCAAGCCCCAAGCCAGAGTCATCCGGGGCCAGAGCTATCCCGGCCAGCGCGGGCGTCCAAATTTCATAAGATGTTGCGTGCGCATTTTGCTTGGAGGTCATCCAAGGCAGTTCCGGGACTCCTGTAGAGAGTCTTGCCAGTCGGCTTCAAGACCCCAAAATGGGCACCAATCATTTTTGAATGTGTCGATCACGAGGCCCCGACATTGCCCTGAGCAGGTATCGCGACGTGCAGTCACTCCGTTGTGACGTTGCCTTGTCTCGTGATCAGGTCATCTTCGAGGGACAGAGAACGGAGCCATCGAGGGAGGAAGGATCGAGGAGGAGAAGAAAGTTGGAAAGTCGGATAAATATGAGGATTATGAGGGTGAGAAGGCGGAGGTGGAGCAGGCAGTGGAGCATGAGGAAGAGAAAGATGGTAGAGAGTGGGAATGAGGGCGAGCAGGAAACAGGACGCAGCATAGAACGTGCAAGCAACCAGTCGCAACCACGCTTGGGCAAGAAACGGGAGAGAGTGCAGGGAGGAGACGAGAGGGATGAGGAGGATGATATGGAGAGGAGGGGGGAGTGGGGAAAGGGAGGAAGGAGGAGGAGGGAGATGAGCAGGCGGACTGCGAGAGGGGGGGATGCGAAGCAGGTGGTGATGGTGATGGTGATGGTGATGGTGATGGTGATGGTGATGGTGATGGTGATGGTGATGGTGATGGTGATGGTGATGGTGATGGTGATGGTGATGGTGATGGTGATGATAGTAATGATGATGAGGAGGGAAGAGGATGATGATGAGGAGGAGCAGGAGGAGCAGGAGGAGGAGGAGGATAATGACAAGGGAATGAGGAGAATAATGGAAGGGTGAGGGAGATGGGCGTAAGGGACAAGGGCGAGCAAGCAGATCAGCTCGAGCTGAGACAGCGGATCGCCCGCGCGTGCACGGGGGCGGCCGATGGGGCCCGGAGCACGTTTCTGGCGGTCGTTGGAGCTTGGTCTGCCACCCCATGTGCGGCCCGCAGAGCGGCCAGGCTTACGATGTTCCAACCTACTTTAGCCAAGAAAAAAAGAATTCCAGCAAGAATTTCGAGCACTAAGAAAGTACCGAAACGGGAGGGTGTTCACGAGTCGGGCCCCGGGAGTCGATAGTTCGACATTGTCTCGATACCTTTCTGGGTGCTCGAACTTCGTTCTGGGATGTGGTCCTCAAGTACGATGGGAGCAACGTAAGGCCAGGCCGTCGTTAAATGCTGGTTTCCCCCCCCGCGCTGCACGCCTCGCACCGGTTTGCTCCTCGAGGTGTGGCCCGAGAGCGGCCTCGCGCCCCTGCTTGCAGAGGTCTGCCGCCCTGGCGCGTGGCCCGCAGGTGCGGCTCGGCTCGTGCTGTGCCATGGTTTGCACCCCCGCCGTGTGTGCATGCAGAGGAGGAGGAGGAGGAGGAGGAGGAGGAGGAGGAGGAGGAGGAGGAGGAGGAGGAGGAGATGGAGGAGGAGGAGGAGGAGGAGGAGGAGGAGGAGGAGGAGGAGGAGGAGGAGGGGGAGGAGGGAGTGTGACGTGGAGCGTCCCGCTTGCACACGAGTGCGCCGACGCGCCGCTGGTTGGCAAACAGTTTCTCCCCATCTGCATCCTGTCTATTCTTCTCATCCCTGGGGCTGGCCAGAGCCGCCGATCCGGGGCGCTCCTGGTGGTGCTCGGGTTCGCTTGGAGGCCTATGGGGCCGTCTTGGGGCCGGAGGAGGCCTCTTGAGGGGATCTTTGAGCTTGTTGGGGGCTTCTTGGAAGCTTGTTGGGCTGCGTTAGGGCGTTTCTGGCCCGTCGGGTGCCGTCGGAAGCCGTCTTGGGCGCCTCGCTGCGCCGCCTGGGAACCCTCCCTGGGCTCTTCAGGGCCGCCTTGGAGGCCATCTTGGCCGTCTTGGAGGCGTATAGGGGCCGTCTTGGAGGCGTCTGGGGCCGTCTTGGGACCCTCTTGGGGCCGTCTCCGGAGCCTCTTGGGCCGTCGTGGGGCCATCTTGAACGCCTTTGGGGCCGTCTTGGAGGACTCCAGGGGCGCTCTTGGGCCATCTTCAGGGCATCCTGTCTTATCTTGGGTGCATCTTGAGCCGTCTGGGAAACATCTGGCGGCCTTCTTGGGCTCTCTGGCCTCTGGGGTGGGAATCCGGCGGATTTTTACTTGCTCCAGCCCTGCCCAGAAAACAGAGCACAAGCGGAGCAGCGGAGCAGAGGCGGAGCAGGCCCCCCCTCCCCGCTTCCCCGGCAGAGCCCCCCCAGCAACCCTTTGCCAGCAGTGCTGAAGCTCAGGCTGTAGGTTACAGCTTAGGCTCTTTGCACCAGATCGCATTGCGTACAAACTCTTGGGCGACCGACTAGAGAAGTTTGCGCCAGGTAGATGCGTCTTTGCCGCGAGACCCCGGCAGTGTTGCTTTATCGCTCTCATTCCAGAGGCGATCACTCGTGTCGTTCCGCGTTGCCTATACACCCTTGGGCAACGGACCAGACAAGTTGGTACGTGGTACATGTGTGGCGGTTCGAACAGAGGGTGGCCGCCCCCTTCTGGAAAAGAGGGGAGCAAGGCGAGGGAGACGAGGTGGAGAAGTGGGAGGGGGAGAAGATGGTGAAGAGGTGGAGAAGTGGGAGACGAGAAGGTGGCGGGTGAAGGGGGGAAGCTGACAGAATGTCGAGGTGGCTCCGTTGTGACCTGCTTATGCCCTCAATGCAATTTGATTTGCCCCCCAATATGTGTCGATGTGTCGAGCCAGGTTGGCAGTTCTGGATTTTTTAGGAGGGGGGGACTGGTAGCAGGAAGATGAGGTGCAGGATTTAGAAGACGATGAGGAGGAAAACAGAGGGAGAGGACACGGAAAAGAGTAAGGAGAGGGGGACGGAGAACGAGGGGGTCTTGGCATTACCGTCTCGAGTTCGCCCTCCGTGGCATGCACGGTTAGCAGCGGTACCTCCAGCGCCTCTCGCCCTCTCCTCCCCACTCCTTCCTCTCCCTCCCGCCTTACTCCCCACCTCCCTCCTGCTCCTCCTCCTCACGCTGCTCGTCTTTCCCATGAAACGCAACCAGTTGTCACTGTGCATGCCTGTGCGAGTGCGGCTTTACCCCCCTGACTCGTGCTCAGTCCTTTCATCCGTGCACCAACTACTGTGCTAAGACTCTACCTTGCTCCGTGCATCAGCGACTGGGACTCAAAGGACCTTGGGGCGGCCCACTTCTCCAGCCTCCCCTCGCAGGTCGTTTTCCCCCCTGGGGTCAGGGACCCACATTTGGGCCCTGGGTTTTTCTTTCGCCCTTTCCGCGCTGGGTCAAGAGGAAGCCCACTGGCCGCCAAGACGGCCCACGGTGTCACAAGACGTTCCGAGTCCCCAGGGGCCACAAGATGCACCGATGGAGCTCCCAAGCGAACCCCAAAGAGGCCCCAGAGAGCCAAAATCTCAGAAAACATGTTTTTCTATAGTTTGCAGCTCTCACCGTATTCTCGGTCGGATGGCTTTGGAAGCTCTCCAGGGGGGGCCCAGATGGTCCCACAACGCCCAAATAATGCCCCAATATGGCCCCAGGATGCCCCAGTAGGAGCCCGAAACAGCCTGGTAGAGCTTCTGGCAGGGGCCAAGACGGCCCAAGACGTCCCAGGACCCCCCCCAGAGGTCCCCAAACACCTCCTGCAGGGCGCCGAGAGCTCCCCCAAAGTCCCGAAGACGCCCCCTGGCGAGCCCCAAGGCAGCCCCAGCACACTCCAGGATGATCCCTAAGAGACCCCCACACTCCAAGCCGGCCCACTTGATATTCAATACCCACCCACGCTGGCCATGAACAGTTCGAAGGTCCCGCAGAGCCCCTAGCACGAGGAGACAGTCGAGAGGAGAGATAAGTAAAACATGGCCACAAGCGAAAGACATTGGAGGATGAGCGAGGATGGGTGTATAAGAAATGTTGGAGGACGCGGTAGGAGAATATATGGAGCGAGTTGGTCCGAAAATCACGTACAGGTAGCGCAGGCTGGCGTCAGGTCCACGAGGCGTCGTAGCATGAATCCATGGTGTCGCGACAGCGCCCTGGCCTGCGCTGGAACCTGAGCGCGCGAAGCGCGCGCGTGGTTCTAGCTTAAGCCTCAAGGTTAACAGAAGGCCAGCTGCGGTCTGAACCAGGCCACAGTCGACAGCAATCTCCGTTATGCTGGACCCATTTTCCACCACCGCTACCATAGGTAGGAGAGGAGGAGGAGGAGAAGGAGGAGGAGGAGGAGGACGAGGATGAGAAGGAGGAGGAGGACGAGGAGGAGGAGGACGAGGAAGAGGAGGAGGAGGAGGAGGAGGAGGAGGAGGAGGAGGACCTCCCCATCCTCCCTATAGTGGTGGTGGAAAATTGGCCCATCAGGTGATCAGGGAGTCGCGATCGTTCAAGGCTGAAAGATCCACGCGGCGATGTTAGAGCCAGCGCGAGAGTCGCCACGACCACGACAGGAGCCACCCGCGCCCGCGCTTGCGGGGCTCCTGGGGCATGTGCACGGGTGCCGGCCACGTGCGGGCCCTGTCTGTATCTGGACGCCCGAGATGGGCACGGAAAGAACGGGTACGATGCCCAACAGCAGTTCCTGTTCATTTTGAACAGGATTCGCTGTCCGCGCCGCCGCGGCCTGTGTCCATTCGAGACAGAAGGCCGCATGCCCAATAGCGGCCGCTGTTGGTTTGGGACAACATTTGTTGTTGGGCATTGTACCAATTTTTTACGTACCTATTTCGGGCGTCCATATCTGTAGATGTAAGGCCGGCGCCTTCTAAGAAACAGCCTCCTTCTCAGAGGCCTTCCCCCCCCCGCTACCTCTTTGTGCGCGTCGCCAAGTTTGGCTTGCACCTCCCGACAGCTGGCGCCGGACTACGAGGCGGAGTTCCTGGTCACTGGTGACGCCAGCGAGATAGTCACCAAGGCTCCTGGGCTGAGGGGGGGAGACAGCGATTGGGGAGATGAGCTGCGAATGCCACCGGACGTCACCCCGAGGCTTGCGTTCAGGGTCTTTTGGGAACGGCAGTGCGTGCATCGGGGTGATGCTCTCTGAACTTCGCGTTCTGGACGCGGCCTTGATTGGGAGGTTGGGTCAAGTTCGCGCTGACGTTGGCACTGTTGGATGCGACGTCTCGGCAGTGCTGTTCCGCAGTCGTACCCAAAGCTTGCCCTGCGGCGCGCGTTATGCGTCCTCATACTGTGTGCGACACCACCGGCGTGGCGCATGTTCAACTTCCACTCGGCAGCGAAGAGTGTGAATTTGGTTACAGAAGCAGCCATGCCATACCAGCACATTGTCATACATACACGTAAATGGGGAAGCCAGCAGTGTACATCATTCTTCTCTCTACGAAGCTAGCGGTGCGATGAGAGTCGCGACTGCAGCCAAGTGAAGCGGAGTCTGGGCATGCATTTCTTCATAGCCAGTGTTCACACGCTTATGCTGTAAGGAGGGGACGGGTGTTGCCGAATGCGATGACGTCGGCTGCTGGACGTTGGTCGCCGCCGTTTTGGTGGTTTCGAGACAGATTCTTGCTGCGGCGTCGGTCTGCATGGCCAACCCTCAGGAGGGGAAGAAACACGCAGACACAATTGATCGTCGACTCCCCGGAAAATATGGGACAATATGGCAAGTGGGGGGGAAGACGAAAACCCAGAAAATATGCAAAAATATTGGGAGTCCTGGGATTTGTATGTATTTATTTGTGTGTCCCTGGGCCCCTTTAAACCCCTGCATGGCCAGCCCCTGGGCCGCGGCGGCCCGCCACTGCCACTGCGGCCCGACCGACTTCCCCCTGGCGCGCTCGACCTGCTGACGAGGCAACTCGAGCGGTGCAGGCCAGAGCACCTGCAGCGCCCGAGCCTGTTTCCGCCTGCCTGCCCGCCCCAGACATCGGGCGTCTCGAAATCAGCCTGACGAAGGACCCAACCATATGAAGCTGCGAGTGCCGCATTGTCGGTGTCGCTTTCGGTGGAGCGACGAAACGCTGCCTTGGGTGGCGTTGACACATGCAGGCGGTCCCATTGGGGCCTTCGGTGAAGCGCCGTCCCGGGTGGCGTTGACGCATTCGGCCCTTGCCACTGGAGCCTTCGGTCGAGCTCCCTATAGGGCCACGAAGCGCTGTCCTGGGTGGCGTTGACGCATGCGGACCCTGCCACTGGAGCCTTCGGTGGAGCTCCCTATAGGGCCACGAAGCGCTGTCCTGGGTGGCGTTGACGCATGCGGGCCCTGCCACTGGGGCCTTCGGTGGAGCTCCCTATGGGACCATGAAGCGCTGTCCTGGGTGGCGTTGACTCATGCGGGCAGTGCCACCGGAGCGTTCGGTGGAGCTCACTATGGTGGCTTTGACGCATGCGGGCGGTGCCACTGGTGCTTTCGGTGGAGCTTGTGGGGCCACGAAACGCCGTCCTGGGTGGCGTTGACGCATGCGGGCGGTGCCACTGGGGTCTTCGGTGAAGCCCCTTCTTATGGGGCCACGAAGCGCTGTCCTGGGTTGCGTTGACGCATGCGGGCGGTCGCACTGGGAACGTCGGTGGAGCTCCCTATGGGCCACGAAACGCTGTCCTGGGTGGCGCTGACGCATGCAGGCGGTGCCACTGGGGCCTTCGGTGGAGCTCCCTATGGGACCACGCAACGCTGTCCTGGGTGGCGTTGACGCACGCGGGCGGTCCCACTGGGACCTTCGGTGGAGCTCCCTATGGGGCCACGCACCGCTGTCCTGGGTGGCGTTGACGCATGCGGCCCTTGCCACTGGGGCCTTCGGTGGAGCTCCCTATAGGGCCACGAAGCGCTGTCCTGGGTGGCGCTGACGCATGCGGGCGGTGCCACTGGGGCCTTCGGTGGAGCTCCCTATGGGACCACGAAACGCTGTCCTGGTGGCGTTGACCCATGCGGGCGGTCCCACTGGGACCTTCGGTGGAGCTCCCTATGGGGCCACGCAACGCAGTCCTGGGTTGCGTTGACGCGTGCAGCCCTTGCCACTGGAGCCTTCGGTGGAGCTCCCTATAGGGCCACGAAGCGCTGTCCTGGGTGGCGTTGACGCATGCGGGCGGTGCCACTGGGGCTTTCGGTGGAGCCCACTATGGGGCCACGAAGCGCTGTCCTGTGTGGCATTGACGCATGCGGGTGGTCCCACTGGGACCTTCGGTGAAGCTCTCCATGGTGCCACGAAGCGTTGTCCTGGGTGGGTGAAACGCAGGGAGGAAGGAGGAGGAGGAGGAGGAGGAGGAGGAAGGAGGCGGGAGGAAAACGCGGGGCGCCGTCTCTTCAAAACGAGGACCCAACACCACAGGATGGTTTGGAAAAACCGAGACGGAGATTTTTCGTCGCTTTCGGCCTCTCGAGATCCTCGCCGGGCCCCGGGACCGTCAAAAACACCCCGGGACGAAAAGCCGGTCCCGGGGAAGTGGTCGGGAGGTCGGGGGCCCGTGTTTCGACAAAAATCGAGACGTCGGATGTCTGGGGCCGTTGCGCCTTGCTCGCCGGCGGGATCGCCGCTCTGGGGCTTCCTGGCCGGCAGCCTGCTGACGGGGCTCGCGGCCTGCGGCCTGGCAGCCCCGCAGGCGCGCGCCGCTCGCGCTGGGGTGGCGTCGCACACCGCCTCGCCGGCTCTCTGTCCTGGGCTAACGCGTGTATTGTGCAAAATGCGTGCTGGTAGCTCGGCCCTCTGCGGGGCCTCCGAGGCAAGCTGATGCGGAGGTGGGGGAGCGCTGCTGCTGCAGGCCCGTCTCTCTCGCCCATGCCAAAGCTGTGCGCGCAGCCGTCCTGCCAGCAACGGAGTGGAGACCGATCTTCACAGGACGCGTGACGTCGCACGTCACCTCTGTCCTCGCGGCCCCGCCGCTGCCAGCGCTCCCGTCGCTTGGGCAGGTGGCGCGCGGGCTCGAGGCTGACGCGGGCGCCCGGCGCCAGAGCGCGCCGCGCGGAGGCGGCGTCGCCGTCGCCGCCCAGGGAGGCGACGGCCGCTCACGGCGGTCGCGCCTGCTGCCGCCGGCATGGCAGCGCTGGAGCCGGGGTGCTTCGCGCACGTGCGCTACGCCGAGAGGTCGAGCCCTCCCCAGACCCCCTCGCGTTGTGAAGAAACACGGCGGGAGGTCTTTCGTCATTTTCTGCCTCCAGGGGCCCCTCCTGGGCCCCGGGGCCGTCCAAAAAACGACTCAGGATGAAAAGCCGGTCCCGGGGAAGGGGTCCAGACCTCCGGGGGTCGACGTCGAGGAAAAATCACGACGTCGGGGGTCTGGGTGGGGCGAGCTCTGGCACGAGAGGCTGGTGCTGGTGCTGGCCCGCTCGACCTCGACATGCTGATCGAGCGGCTGGACGCTGAGACATCGTGGACCTCAGCGGGCTGCGCTTGGGCCCAGGGGGGCCTCCCGCCGCTCGAGCTCGTGGGCGGCCAGGCGCACCGCTTCGCCGCGGCGCCGTCGCCGGCCGAGCGAGCGGCGCTGCTGGCCGAGGGAGCCTCGGCCGCGATCGTGGGGCGGCAGGCGCGAAGCCGAACGGGGCCTGCTCACGGCCCTGAGGCCTGCTGGCCTCCCGTGGGCAAAACGCGCAAACACAACAAACACACACGCACGCGCACACGCGCGCCGCGCACGCGCACGCGCACGCGCACGCGCACGCGCACGCACGCACGCACGCACGCGCACGCGCACGCGCACGCGCACGCGCACGCACGCACGCGCACGCGCACGCGCACGCGCACGCGCACGCGCACGCGCACGCGCACGCGCACGCGCACACGCGCACGCGCCGCGCGCGCACGCGCACGCGCACACGCACGCGCACGCACGCGCACGCACGCGCACGCGCACGCGCACGCGCGCGCGCACGCGCACGCGCGCGCACGCGCACGCGCACGCGCACGCGCACGCGCACGCGCACGCGCACGCGCACGCGCACGCGCACGCGCACGCGCACGCGCACGCGCACACGCACACGTCGCACGCGCACGCGCACGCGCACGCGCACGCGCACGCGCACGCGCACGCGCACGCGCACACGCACACGTACACGCACACGCACACGCACACGCACACGCACACGCACACGCACACGCACACGCACACGCACACATACACACAAAAACACACAGTCTGTGGAAACAAAACATAATTAGTGTGTGTTTGTTTGTGTGTTTGTTTGTTTGTGTGTGTGGTTTCTCCCACAGTGTATGTTTGTTTGTGTGTTGTTTGTTCCCACAGACACGTTGTGTTGTTTTTTCCCCACAGTGTTTTTTGTACACAGTGTGTTTTTGTTCCCCCCCTGCGCGCCCCTGCCGCCTGCCCGCCTCTGCCCTGCCGCCGACCCTGACCGCGGGTCCGCTGTGCGTCAGGCCCTGGCTTCGCAAGCCCGTGCAAGTACCTCCCATAGAAGAGGCTCTCATGGTCGCACTCCTCCTGCACCTCCCGCCCCCTCCTGGAACGTTGTCTGAACAGGATGCCGAGGCGAATCCAGCCGTGGCGATGAAGGCCATCCTGGAGAGCCTGATTCCGGATCCACCGTGCTCGGGCTGGTTTTCCGATTGAAATCTGTGTCTGAAGCTCATCCCAAACGATGCGAAAAAATAGGGCGGAAATTTCCGCTACAGAAAAACAGGGTTATCATTCCCGCAAAGGTGTGGCGGAAACGGCGACGGCAACATGGTGCGGAAATCGGCATCAAAGGAGCTGGTAAGACAGGGCGGGAATTCCTGCCCTGCTCGCGAATCCGCCCACAGTGGAGCGGATCTGGAGTCAGGGTGCCCCCGCCAGGTGGGCGACTTCCGGGAGCGAGACTGGGTCGTGCCGGTGGGCAGCACGCTGCGGCTCTCGAAGGCGCCAGCCGAGACCGACCACCGTCGCTCTCGCGCCGCTGCCGTCTGCCCCTCTCCCTCTTCGACTGCTTGGCCGGAGCGGACCTTGCAGGGCCGCGTCGTCCTCCCCGATCCCTCTCCGTGCCGCTGGCTTCCTCGGCTCCGGCCCTCGACTTGCGCAGGGCCGGCGGATGTTTCCTCCAAACAGGCTTGCTCATAGGAGTTCTGGCCCAAGCCCAGGGGAAGCAAAAAGTGGCATAAGCATAAAAACTCGGAGGTCCGCGCAGATTTCTCGAATCGGCGCTGGACCCCCCTCCCTGGCGCGCGGAGCGCGCCAGGGGCGGCGCCGGAGGCGGCGCCGGGGGGCGCCAGCGCCGATCCGAGAAATCCGCGCGGACCTCAGAGTTTTTGTGTTTATGTCACTTTTTGTTCCCCTAAAGCCGTAGAGAACGGGTCCACCAATCACCCGCCCTCGATTTTGCCCCGACGCACGTCGTCTGTTGCGCACGGCTTCCTCTGTTGCGCATGGCTTCCACTGCTACCCGCACAACCTTCTGTTTCGCCCCTACACGCGTCCTCTCTTGCGCATGACTTCCTCTGCTAGTGTCCTCTGTTGCGCATGGCGTGCCAACAGTCGTCCAATATCGGAATTGATTAGGGAAGGGTAGATGAACAGAGTAGAGCAGAATAGAGTTCGAGTTAGAGTAAAACAGAGCAGAGTAGAGTAGAGTGGAGTAGAGTAGAGTATATCAGCGTCTGAGTAGAGTCGAATAGGAGTATAATTCCCCAATCAGAGCTTGCTTCTGTAGGGGTCCTAGCGGATATAAAGCTGAGGTGAGGTGAGCGGCCGATTTCGGTGGCCGGGGCCGGGTGCCCGGGTGCCCGGGGGTGCCCGGGTGGCCGATTTCGGTGGCCGGGCCCGGGTGCCTGGGTGCCCAGGGGTGCCCGGGGGTGCCCGGGGGTGCCCGGGGGTGCCCAATAGCCCTATAGCCCTATAGCCGTATAGCCCTATAGCCCTGTAGCCCTATAGCCTTATATCCGTATAGCCCTGATAGCCTTATGTCCCAATAGCCCTATAGCCCCATAGCCCATATAGCTCTATAGCCCCATAGCCCTATAGCCCTATGGCCCTATAGGTCACAGTCCTATAGCCCTATAGCCCTATAGCCCTATAGCCCTATACCCCGATAGCCGTATAGCCCTATAGCCCTATAGCCCTAACAAAAATCTGATTGGGTTTTTCTCCGGTCTCATAGAGTAAGGTAGAGTAGAGCACAGAAAGGTAGAGTAAGGAAGATCGTGCACTGGAGTCGAGTCGAGAAGAGTAGAGGAGAGCAGATGAGAGCAGAGGAGAGCAGGGAGGGGACACTGTACCATAGCAGAGGAGGAACAGAGTAGAGTATGAGTAGGAGTAGGGTCAAGTTCGCCATGTCGAGCGCGTCGGTGGCCCCCCCGGCCTATTCCCGCCCACCCCCCCAAAACGTGAGAGTGAGCTGTGGCACAACTTCAAAGCAGGATTGGAACGCGCTCCAACCTCGCACACGGAGGGCGCTCGCGCGCGGCCCCGCTTCCGACGATGTGGCGCGAGGTGAGAATGGCGCGTGTCCCGTGGGGGCGTGAGCGGCACGCTTTCCGACGGCGGCGGCGGAGACGAAGCATGCGCCGCGCTGACGCTTGGCGGCGCTTCGGCGAGATCGGCATTTCGCCCGCTCTCGCGCGGCCCCGCTGCCTCTGTGGCCTTCACCCGTCTCGGCGGGCGAGCCATGCGCCGCGCCCGCGTGGGAACGCGCCACCGAGCGGCGTGCGCGCGGAGCTTGGGCGAGGGCGCTCAGTCGCCCATTCGCGCGGCCCCCCCCCGACATCTGGTGAGTGTAAGGGGTGCTCCGCGTCCACGTGGGGGCGCCGCCTTCCAAGGCGATATCCGCGAGGCGCCGATGCGCGAGCGGCGATGTCGCCCGCCCGCGCGTCGACGACGGCCGCGTGCGAGAAGCGTGCGCCGCGCCCGCGCGGGGGCCCGATTCTCCAGAGGTGCGGGCGCGGCGCCGAGGCGAGAGCGACGTGTTCGGCCCCTCGCGCGGGGCGTGCGGCACGCGTCCCCATGCTCGCGATCGGCACTGCAGCGCCGACGGCGCGACGCCCACGTCGAGTGTGCGTGCTGCTCCTCTGGCAGGCAGGGTGGCCCCCCGCCGAATCGGGCTTCCGTCGGCCAGTGGGGCGGCAGAGTAGGAGCACACACCAGGATGGAGTAGGGATGACGTGAAGTACAGTGGGGCGTGGTCGAGTAGATCGAATAGGGTAGAGACGACCAGGGTGTAGACCAGAGTCGAGTGGAGAAGAGCAGAGTGGAGAAAAGAGTAGAGTCGGGTAATTTACAAAACGGTAGAGCGAAGTAGGGTCCAGCCCAGTCCAGTCCAGTCTACGCCATTCCAGTCTACTTCAGTCTACTCCAGTCCTCTTCGTTTCAATCCTCTGATCTCGTCGGGGTCTGCGCTGGCTGATATTCGACGATGAATAACGAGGTCGAGCAGAGCTGGGGAATTTATCAGTGGAGGATGTCTCGAGCGAAACGCACGTTTTGCGCAGTCCGTTGATGACGTCTCGAGCGAAACGATTGTCTTGCCACGCTTGAGAAGCCTAGACTGCCTAGCATGCTCCAGGAGGTTCTGAGAGCACACGTATCGGATCCCTGTGGTTGTCGCATTCTGCATGGATCCCACACAGCACTTGTATACAGCACGACGCATCACAGTTCAACACAACACGGATCAATTGCAGGTTGCGCCAGGTTCGCGGCCCCGGTGGCGCACGCCGTTGGTGATTGACCACGGCGTTGGCCCTCGGAGTGCGGCTCCTTGGGCAGGAGACGCCACGTGGATTCAGGAGGGTGAGCCTAAACATATTCGGGCCGCCTCAGTCTCGGTTCGGCTTGCCTCGATTCGATTCGGGTCTGTTTGGTCCTCGTGTGTGCTCGCATTGTTTCGGTTGGTCCTGCCTCAGTTCGTCGTGTCTCGGTTCTCCGCTTTTCGGTCCGTCCATTGTTGGTGCGTGTCGCCTTGGTTCGGATTTGCCCCCTCTTGGTTCGTCCCGGTTCGGAATTGATTCTGTCTATTCGGATGATTCGGTACATCGACAAAATGTTGCACCACCTGGTGATGTCAAGAAAGCAAGCCGATTTTGCAATGGATGTTCGCTTCCCCCCCCCCAATCTTAACATTGGCTGCGGTCCCGGGTTCATCGAAACGGCTCGGTGGTGCAACATTCTGTCGCGAGCCCTGGGGGGGCGCCAAGGGACCTTTGCCATGTGCCCAATATTAAGATCAGGGGGAGGGGGGGGGGGAGGAGCAACCCAATACAGCTGACAATGCGCGGCAAAAGTGGTGCAACATTTCGTCGACGTACGGTTGCAACGACGAGGGTGACACCCCTGGGGGTTATCGCGCCTGAGCGGTGCGCGGACCAATTTATAGGCACCAGCGGCAGCGGACGTTCAGGGACCGTTTTGATGCAAGTCGACGGCGGTAAACCAGCCAGTAGGCCAGTCGATCACGGTTCCTCTGGGCCTGGTTCGGCGTCGAGCGGACGAAGGCGTCGTCGGAACAAAGGATCGAAGGTGCTTCCAGAGCGCCTAATGACGCGGCCGTGGGGCAGGCTGAGGCGGCATCGCAGAATGACTCCAGCGGTGCTGCGGCAGGAGGCCAGCCTGCCAACGGAGTTGAAGATGTGATGAGCAATCCGGGGGGGGGGGACTCAAAAGGGTCCCCGAAGACGGACATATTTTCACACCGACAAAGAAGAGGACGTCAGGTCCCGCTGGATGTCCGGGGAACGCATCACGCTGATGAAGCTCAAGGACAGCCGTGATCGCACTATGGCAAACATAGGGTTCCCGAGGAAGAACTAGTTGAGAACGAGAAGGAGTTAAGGAGTGCCGAGGCCAGAGCGAACACTACTCTAGAAGAGCGTGCTGTTTGTAGCCTAGAGTAAGATCGGGCAATCGTCGCGCTTGAAATGGAGGACCTACGTATACATGCTCTGGAAGAAATTAGCCTGGCAAAATACCCATAAAGATGCACTTGCGAGTATCGCAGTTGTGAGTAGCATTTTCGGTGGAGCTCCCTGTAAGGCCACGAAACATGTGAGGGGTGCGCTGAAACGGGGTGTCGCCCACATGCGGGCGGTGCCACTGGGGCCTTAGATGGAGCTCCCTACGTGGCCACGAAAGGTGTGAGGGTGTGCCGAAACGGGGTGTCGCCTACATGCGGGCGGTGCCACTAGGGCCTTAGGTGGAGCTCCCTATGGGAAACGGGGAATCGCCTACATGCGGGCGCTGCCATTGGGGCCTTCGGTGGACTTTCCTGTGGGGACACGAACCGTGTGAGGAGTGTGCCGAAACGGGCGGCGTGGACGCATGGGAACGTCGTCACTGGGGCCTTCGGTGGAGCTCCCTATGGCGCCACGAATCGTGTGAGGAGTGTGCCGAACTGGGTGGCGCGGACGCATGGGAACGTCGCCAATGGGGCCTCAGGTGGAGCTCCTTGTGAACCACGAACCGTGTGAGGAGTGTGCCGACATGGGTGGCGCGGACGCATGGGAACGTCGCCAATGGGGCCTCATTTGGAGCCCCCCCCCTGTGGGGCCATGGGCCGCGTGAGGGGTGTGCCGACATGGGTGGCGCGGACGCATGGGGACTTTGCCGTTGGGGCATTCGGTGGAGCTTCCGATGAGGCCACGAGGTGCGTGACAGGCGTGCCGCAATTTGGGGCGCGGAACGCATGGCAACGCCGCCGTTGGGGCCATAGGTGGAGCTCCCTATTGGGCCACGAGGTGCGTGACAGGCGTGCCGAAATTTGTGGCGCGGAACGCATGGGAACGTCGCCATTGTTCCCATAGGTGGAGCTCCCCATGGGGTCACGAACCGTGTGAGGGGTGTGCCGACATGGGTCGCGCGGACGCATGGGAACGTCGCCGTTGGGGCCTTCGGTGGTGCTCCATATGTGGTCACGAATCGTGTGAGGGGTGTGCCGACATGGGTGGCGCGGACGCATGGGAACGTCGTCACTGGGGCCTCCGGTGGAGCTCCCTATGGCGCCACGAATCGTGTGAGGAGTGTGCCGAACTGGGTGGCGCGGACGTATGGGAACGTCGCCAAGGGGGCCTTAGGTGGAGCTCCCTGTGGGGCCATGGGCCGTGTTGGGGGCACCAGGTGTGTGACGGGCGTGCCGAAATGAGTCGCGCGGAACGTATGGGAACGTCGCCGTTTGGGGCCTTTGGTGGAGCTCCCTATGGGCCACGAGGTGCGTGGCGGGCGTGCCGAAATGGGTGGTGCGGAACGCATGGGAACGTCGCCGCTGTGCCCATAGGTGGAGTTCCCCACGGGGTCACGAACCGTGTGAGGGGTGTGCCGACATGGGTCGCGCGGACGCATGGGCACGTCGCCGTTGGGGCCTTCGGTGGTGCTCCCTATGTGGCCACGAATCGTGTGGAAATCGGTGGGTGGTGCGGGCGCGTGGGAACGTCGTCACTGGGGCCTTCGGTGGAGCTCCCTATGGCGCCACGAATCGTGTGAGGAACGTGCCGAACTGGGTGGCGCGGACGCATGGGAACGTCGCCAAGGGGGCCTCAGGTGGAGCCCCCCCCTTGTGGGGCCATGGGCCGTGTGAGGGGTGTGCCGACATGGGTGGCGCGGACGCATGGGAACTTTGCCGTTGGGGTATTCGGTGGAGCTTCCGCTGGGGCCACCAGGTGTGTGACGGGCGTGCCGAAATGAGTCGCGCGGAACGTACGGACGTCGCCGTTGGGGCCTTTGGTGGAGCTCCCTATGGGGCCACGAATCGTGAGAGGACTGTTCCGAAATGGGTGGCTCGGGCGCACGGGATCGTCGCCGCTGGGGCCTTCGGTTGAGCTCCTTATGGCGCCACGAATCGTGTGAGGAGTGTGCCGAGATTGGTGGCGCGGACGCACGGGAACGTTGCCAATAGGGGCCTTCGGTGGAGTTCTCGATGGGGCCACGAACCGTGTGAGAGGTGTGCCGAAATGGGTGGTGCGGGCGCATGGGAACGTCGCCGCTGGGGCCTTAACTGTAGCTTTAGATGGAGCTCTCGATGGGGCCACGAGCCGTGTGAGGGGTATGCCGACATGGGTGGCGCGGACGCATGGGAACGTCGCCGCTGGGGCCTTCAGCATATGGGGCCACGATTCGTGTGAGGGGCGCGCCGGAATTAGTGGCGCCCACGCATGGGAACGTCGCCGTTTGGGCCGTAAGTGGGGTTCCCTATGGGGCCACGAACCGTGCGAGGGGTGTGCCGATATGAGCCGCGCGGATGCATGGAAACGTCGCCATTGGAGCTTTAGGTGGAACGCCCCATGGGCCACGAACCGTGTGAGGGGTGTGCAGAAATGGGCTGCGTGGACGAATGGGAAGTGGCCACTGGGGCGTTCGGTGGGGCTCCCAATGGGGCCGCGAACCGCGTGGGGGGCGTGCGGAAATGGGTCGCGCGGACGCACGGGAACGTCGCCAGTGGGGCCTATAGGATTCTTCTGGCAATCCATAAGATTCCCTAGGACACCGATAGGCATCATGGGGAATCCATAGGAGGACTTCGGACGTCTATCGGATTCTGGATGAAATCCATCGGATTCTTCGGGACATCTAACGGATTCTTGTGGAAATCCATAGGGCTCCTGGGGAAATCCATCGGATCCCAGAGGACTTCCATCGAATTCCTCTTGGAAGTCCATAGGAACCCGTAGAAATCAATCGATTCCTCCAGAAATCCATTAGGCTCCTTCGGCAATACATGCGATTCTTTAGGACATGCGTTGGATCCCTTTGGAAATCAATGGAATTCCGTCGGAAATCCATAAAACCCTTTAGGAAATCCACAGGAGTCCTTCGGACATCTATGGGACCCCTCACGAAATCCACAGGGTTCCGTGGGCAATGCATACGAATCCGTACGACATCCATAGGAGCCCTTCGGCAATACGTCTGATTCTCTAGGACATCCATAGGGTTCCTTAGGACATCCATAGGGCTCACTAGGACATCCATCGGATCCCATAGGATATCCGTAGGAGCCCTTAGGCACGCCATGGTATTCCTCAGGGAACCCATCGGACTCCGGAGGATAGCCATATGACTCGTCAGGAGGTGCATCGGAACCCTTAGGACATCCATACTGCAATTCGTAAGGGATCCGATGGGTGGCTTTGACACGTTGAAAAAACGCATGTCGACTTCATATCAGCCGGCGTTGACTCCAAATAGATAGGGGGACAGGAGGAGGACGAGAGGAGGACGAAAGGAGGACGGGAGCAGGACGGGAGGAGGACGGGACGAGCAACATCAAGCAAGCGCAAGCAAGCAAACGGAAACAAGCAACCGCAAGCCAGCATAGGCATAGGCATAGGCATAGGCATAGGCATAGGCGTAGGCAGAAGAGTTATGGGAGGACATAGGCATAGGCATAACCATAGGAATCATGGGGGGTATAGGAATTAGGGGGGTGCCAGGGACCAATTCGTAGGGTTTGTGTTAGAAATCCCATAAGGGGAAGCCTACGTGGAGAAACATCGAATCGGTCACCGCAGAGAGTTCACTTCAGTGTCCAGGCCAACATGTGGATTTTTCCAGCTTCGGAAACATCCGAAGCACGCACGGTAAGTTCAAAACCAAATCGGCCAGCATTGAGGGCCCACTTCAGTTCCTAGGCCATCATGACTATTTTCCATTGTAGGCAATACAGATATCGCCACGCGCGCACGCGCCAACGCGCGCGTGGCGAGTTTTGTATTGTCCACAATGGACAAGTCGCCATGCTGGCCAAGAAACCAAAGTAGACCCTTAACGGTGACCAGCGGGATTTCGGGTGACACGCCCGCGCGTGTGTGACCCGATCGCGAACGCGCGCGTGCGGACGCGCGCATGGCGAGTTTTATATGATCCAAAATGGGAAAGTCGCCATGCTGGCCTTGGAGCTCAAGTGGGCTCTTTGAAGTTAACATGCGTGATTCCGATGTGTTTCAAACATAGAAAAGGTACACATGCAGGCTTGGAAACTAAAGTGAAACCTTAACGGCGACTGATTTGATTTTGAAGTGGACATGCACGTTTCGATGTTTTGAGAGCAACCCATCGGTTCTTCACGTTTTACCATATGGATGTCCTACGGATTCCTTGCCATTTCCGAAACAAATCATATGGATTGCGCAAGGAATCCTGTGGATGTCCTTAGGATTCCGATGGATGTCCTAAGGATTCGTGTGGATATCTTAGGGGACCCGATGGACTTCCTAAAGACTCCGGTTGATTTCCTCAGCAATCCTACGGATGCCCCAAGGAATCCGATGGACGCCTTGAGAACCCCCATGGACTTTTTAAGAAATCCGATGGATGTCCTAAAGGACCCGATGAATGTCCAAAGGAATCGTATGGATGTCCTAATGAATCCCATGGGTTTCGTAGGAAATCCTACGGATGCTTTAAGGAATCACATCGATGTCCTAAGGAAGCCCGTGGATTCCCAACAGAATCCTATGGGTTCCCTTCAGAATCTTATTGGTTTCAATCGGAGTCCTATGGGTTCCCAAAGCTATCCGATGGATGTCGTAAGGCATCTTATGGACTTCAAAGAAAAACAACTTATCCCGGCAAAGCAACCTAACAGCGATGTGCAGGAGCATATCTGGAAGCATTCCCCTTAAGATTCAGATGAGAATCCAGTTGTAGAATTCTGCTGTTCTCGCAGTCGTCGCATTCGCGATGACAGTCGCAGTGGCAACGGCAGTCGCAGTCACAGCCTCAGCCTCAGCCTGCCTCAGCCTCAGCCTCAGCCTGCCTCAGCCTCAGCCTGCCTCAGCCTCAGCCTCAGCCTGCTCAGCCTCAGCCTCAGTCTGTCAGCCTCAGCCTCAGCCTCAGCCTCAGCCTCAGCCTCAGCCTCAGCCTCAGCCTGCCTCAGCATCAGCCTGCCTCAGCCTCAGCCTCAGCCTCAGCCCTCAGCCTCAGCCTGCTTCAGCCTCAGCCTCAGTCTGCCTTCAGCCTCGGCCTCAGCCTCAGCCTCAGCCATCAGCCTCAGCCTCAGCCTCAGCATCAGCCTGCCTCAACCTCAGCCTCAGCCTCGGCCTCAGCCTGCCTCAGCCTCAGCTTGCTTCAGCCTCAGCATCAGTCTGCCTGCAGCCTGAGCCTCAGCCTCAGCCTGTCTCAGCCTGAGCCTGCCTCAGCCTCAGCCTCAGCCTGCCTCAGCCTCAGCCTGCCTCAGCCTCAGCCTCAGCCTGCCTCAGCCTCAGCCTCAGCTTGCTTCAGCTCAGCCATAGTCTGGCGTCGGCGGCCTCAGCCTCAGCCTGCTCAGCCTCAGCCTCAGCCTCAGCCTCAGCCTCAGCCTCAGCCTCAGCCTCAGCCTCAGCCTGCTTCAGCTCAGCCTCAGTCTGCCTTCAGCCTCGGCCTCAGCCTCAGCCTGCCTCAGCCTCAGCCTGCATCAGCCTCAGCCTCAGCCTCAGCCTGCCTCAGCATCAGCCTGCCTCAGCCTCAGCCTCAGCCTGCCTCAGCCTCAGCCTCAGCCTGCTTCAGCCTCAGCCTCAGTCTGCCTTCAGCCTCGGCCTCAGCCTCAGCCTGCCTCAGCCTCAGCCTGCATCAGCCTCAGCCTCAGCCTCAGCCTGCCTCAGCATCAGCCTGCCTCAGCCTCAGCCTCAGCCTGCCTCAGCCTCAGCCTCAGCCTGCTTCAGCCTCAGCCTCAGTCTGCCTTCAGCCTCGGCCTCAGCCTCAGCCTGCCTCAGCCTCAGCCTGCATCAGCCTCAGCCTCAGCCTCAGCCTGCCTCAGCATCAGCCTGCCTCAGCCTCAGCCTCAGCCTGCCTCAGCCTCAGCCTCAGCCTGCTTCAGCCTCAGCCTCAGTCTGCCTTCAGCCTCGGCCTCAGCCTCAGCCTGCCTCAGCCTCAGCCTGCATCAGCCTCAGCCTCAGCCTCAGCCTGCCTCAGCATCAGCCTGCCTCAGCCTCAGCCTCAGCCTGCCTCAGCCTCAGCCTCAGCCTGCTTCAGCCTCAGCCTCAGTCTGCCTTCAGCCTCGGCCTCAGCCTCAGCCTGCCTCAGCCTCAGCCTGCATCAGCCTCAGCCTCAGCCTCAGCCTGCCTCAGCATCAGCCTGCCTCAGCCTCAGCCTCAGCCTGCCTCAGCCTCAGCCTCAGCAGCCTCAGCCTCAGTCTGCCTTCAGCCTCGGCCTCAGCCTCAGCCTGCCTCAGCCTCAGCCTGCATCAGCCTCAGCCTCAGCCTCAGCCTGCCTCAGCATCAGCCTGCCTCAGCCTCAGCCTCAGCCTGCCTCAGCCTCAGCCTCAGCTGCTTCAGCCTCAGCCTCAGTCTGCCTTCAGCCTCGGCCTCAGCCTCAGCCTGCTCAGCCTCAGCCTGCCTCAGCCTCAGCATCAGCCTGCCTCAGCATTCAAAATGTGGCCCGGGAATGGAGTTCTGGGAACTCGAAGAACACGAAGTGGCCTACAGTTGGCTCCGGGCATTCAAAATCATGCCCAGGAATGGGGTTCTGGGAACTCGAAGACCACAAAGTGGCCTAAGTTGGCTCCGGGCATTCAAAATCATGGCCAGGAATGGAGTTCTGGGAACTCGAAGACCACGAAGTGGCCTACAGTTGGCTCCGGGCATTCAAAATCATGCCCAGGAATGGAGTTCTGGGAACTCGAAGACCACGAAGTGGCCTACAGTTGGCTCCGGGCATTCAAAATCATGGCCAGGAATGGAGTTCTGGGAACTCGAAGACCACGAAGTGCGCTACGGTTGGTTAAAAAAAATCCCCGGCATCCTTCCCCGGATCGCGCCCAGACCCCCTTGGGGCGTCATGATGCTCTCTTTTGACCCTACTAGAAACCTATCAGTCTTCGCTGTTAGGTGATAGTCTTCCTAAGGAATCATATGTTTGTTTGAAGGATGTCCTTCGGAATCCGATGGGTTCCCTTAGGGATCCCATGGATCTCCCCAGGAACCCGATGGATGTCACGAGGAGCCTTATGGATTTCCAAAGGAACCCAATATACTTCCGCAAAGAATCCGATTGATGTCCTAAGCAATCCTATAGCTGCCCGAAGGAATCCTATGGATGTGCAAAGGAAGCCAATGGGTTTCTTTAGGCGTCCTATGGATGTCCCATGGAATCGCATGGATGTCCTAAGGATTCCGATGGGATCCCGAAGGAATCTAATTGATGTATGGAGGAATCCTTTGGCTTTTGTCAGGGATCTGATGGCTTCCTACGACGTCCAATGAATTGCCTGGGGCTTCCTGTTGATTTCCTAAGGAGTTTCATGGATTTCCTCAGTAATCCTCTTCCTCTTCGTCCTTGCCCGCCGAGTTCGAACTGTTTATCCCCGCTGTTTGTATCATCGCAAATAAGCCGCCGCGGACGCCTGAACATGAAAAGGATGCGCTATTGAACGTGATCATGAAAAAAACGTTGAGTTTATACATATGTAAAAAATCTAAGGTTGCGAGCCGTCCTGGGATTCCTCGTCGTCGTCGTCCTCCTCCTCCTCCTCCTCCTCCTCCTCCCCCTCCTCCTTTTCATCCGTCTCATGGACATCCGGTGGGATCTTATAGATCGCCAAAAAATCTTACGCATGTCAAAGGATTCCCATGGATTTTTCCAGGAACCCGATGGATTGCTCAAGGAATCTTATGGGTCTCCTGGGGAATCCCATGAACTGCTTCAGGGCTCTTATTGCATTGCCTATCTCAGGATCCCGATGGATGTCCTAAGGAATCCTGCGGATGTCCTGAAGGATCCTATGGTTCCCCAGCGAATCCTATGGATTCCTGAAAGAAGCCGATGGATTCCCTGAGGAAACCCATGCTTGTCCGAAGGATTCCTATGGATTGTGTAAGGGTTCTTATGGATGTCCAAAGGAATCTTCTAGATTTCCCAGGGGAATCTTATGGATGTCCGGAGGATCCGCGTGGATTTCCGAAGGAATCCTATGGATGTCCGAAGGAACCCAACGGATGTCCCATGGCATCTTTTGTATTGTCTTGATGAATCTTGCTGATTTCCTACGGGACCCGATGGGTTCCCAGTGGATTCCCAATGATTTCCTAGATGATCTTTCTGATTTCATAAGAATGTGGGTTTCCATCGGATTCCTACCGATTTCCCCAGGAATCCCATGGATTCCCAAAGGAACCCGAAGGACTTCCTAAAAAAGGGTCCTCCAGCCCCGCAGGTCACGGTCGAGCAGGACTACAAGTCACCCAGGCCAGTCAACATATATTGTCGCATGTGCAGGTCTGGGCCTCGAAGCTGGGATCCGAGTAGATGGGGTCGGGAGATCGCGCTGCGTCGCCGACGCATCGCCGATGCGGCTCGATGTGGAGCCCGTCTTTCTCCGCGCTGACGTCGCCGACGCGTCGCCGACGTCGCCGATGCACGGCCGACGCGTGGCCGACACATCGTCGATGCATCGGCGATGTTGCGTGATTTTCGGACCGCATCCAACTGGGGCCCCATCTTGGAGGCCTCGAGCAGTGCACCTCGGCGCACCGAGCTGATCAAGGAGGGCGACGCCCTCGAGCTGGGCGCGGTAAACGCGCTGCTCGGCGAGATCGAGGAGCGCGCGGGCGTCTCCGTGAACGCTCCGGAGATCGAGGCCACGGCGGCCGTCGCCCGGGCTCGAGAGGGCCAGGGCGAGGGCGAGCCCGCCGCCCAGCAGTCCGAGGTGCAGAAGCGCTGGGCCGAGAGAGTCAAGAAGGCCGAGCACTTGCTGATCGCGCCGCGGTCCGAGGCCCCCGCGCACTACGCCGACCTCAAGGTGTCCAAGCAGGGGGCGGGCGCGGTCGTCGAGTGCCGCGACGCCGTCAAGCAGCCGCCCGAGAACGCCAAGCAGGCCGCCGCGAGGATCTTCCGAAAGCTCGGCGCCATCGGCCTTGCCGAGGAACGCCCTGCGGGCAGCGAGAAAATGTTCCAAGTTGATGGCTGGACTTGCAGGCTCTGGGTGGCGAGGCGGGTCGAACGCGCCTTGCGCGAGATCTGGGGCGAGGGCCCAGGCGCGCGCTCGAGGCAGCGAGTGGGTCCAGAAGCTGCAGGGCGCGAGCGGCACAGGCTGCAGCGCCAGCGCGCGCGAAGTGCCCCCCGCGCAAGGAAGGCCCCAAAGGGCGCCGAGCCTGCGCGGGACAACGGTTCGAGGTCGTGCCCGAGAGAGGTTTCTCAGCGAGAACTGCCAGCGACCTCGAGTTCTCAGGCAAGCTCTAAAGAACCGTGGGAGCCAGGAATTATCGTCTTCGTCGTCATCATCGTCATCGGCAGCATCATCGCCATACCCGTGATCTTCAATAATCCCGATCGACATCCGTGGGAAACAAATGGATTTCCTAAGGGGTCCAATGGCTGCCCCAATGCGTACGATTGATTTCCTAAGGGCCCCAATCGATCTCCTCAAGATTTCCGAGGGCATCCGAAATAACCCGATTGATTTCCGCCGAAATCCAATAGATGTCCTTCGGATATGCATGGGTGGCCCAAGGGGTCCGTTCGATATCCTCGGGGCTCCTATCGATATCCTAAGGAGGCCTGTTGATGTCCATTGGATTCCTTCGGAATTCCTGAAGAATCCCATGGGCCTCCGCAGGAATCTCATTGCGTTCCTTAGAACTCCCATGGGTATCCTAAGGCATCCTATGGGTTGCCATAGGATGCCCATAGACTTTCGCAGAAAACCAATGGATTTCCCAAGGGACCCGATCGATGTCCTCAGGATTCCAAGGGGGTATCCGAAGGATTCCTGTGGCTTTCCCATAGAAGTCAAACGGATGTCCTCCGGATTTCTATGGGTAGCCCAAAGGATCTACTGGATGTCCGTTTGGTTGTTTATGGAACAGGTTCGGATTCCGATGGGCTTCCTCGGGATTCCTGTAGACGTCCTTCGGACTCCCATGGCCACCCGAAAAAATTTACGATTTGCAATGCGAATCCTATGGATTTCCTCCCGGATCCGATGGATGTCCCAAGGCATCCAGCGCGTTTCTTCAGGGTCCGCATGGGCGGTCGAAGGAATCCTACGGATTCCCTTTGGATTCCGACGGATGTTCTAAAGGGTGCAATGGAATTCCATTGGTATCCTATGGATTGCCTAAAGAATCCGATGCGCGTCCTAAGGAATCGCAAGGATTGCCGCAGGAGTCCGATGGATGTCCAAAAGGAGCCCGAAGGATGTCAGAAGGAATCCAATGGATTCCCGAAAGGGTGTCCTGAGGATTCTTATGAGCAGGCAGGATCAGTTGGACCATTTGCATCATCGCCATATTCATTTTCAGCGTTCTGTTGCGATCTCTGGGGCAACGTTTAGTATCCCTCGTGAACCCCGAATTTTATTATCCCCAGGTGGTTAAAATTTGCAGGTCGTGGTTAATTTACGGTGGGCCGTGGCCTTGGGGGCGCGGACGCAGCGTGCTTTACACACGATCGCGGCCTTGGGAGCTCGGACGCAGCGTACTTTACTAAGGATCGTGGCCCTGGAACCGCGGACACCGCGTACTTTATTTGGGAACGTGGCCCTGGGAGCGCGGACGCAGCATAATTCACAAAGGAACGCGGCCCTTGGAGCGCGGACGCAGCGTAGTTTGCACGGGATCGTGGCCCAGGGAGAGCGGACGCAGGATACTTTACAATTGGTCGTGGCTTTGGGAGCGCGGACGCAGAGTAATTTACGATAAATCGTGGCCTCGGGACCGCGGGCGCAGCGTAATTTACAAGGGATCCTGTCCTTGGGGGGGCGGACGCAGCGTAATGTATTAACGTTGCCCTCGGAGCGCGGACAACGCGCAATTCACAACGGAGCGTTGCCTTGGGAGCGCGGTCGCAGCGTAGTTTACGAGGGGCCGCGGTCCAGGGACAGCGGACGCACCGTAATTCACGAGGGGTCGGGCCCTGGGAGCGCGGACGCAGCGTAATTTACCATGAATCGTGGCCCCGCGAGCGCGGACGCAGTTTAATGTACGATGGGTCTTGGTTCTGGGTCAGGGACGTCCCGTGGCACGTTCTCGAACGCGTTCGCTGGCGCGTTCCCTGGTGCGTCGCCTAGCACGTTCCCTGGCACGTTCCGTGGCGCGTCCCGTGGCGAGTCCCCCTGGCACGTCGCGCGGCGCGTCCGCTGGCACGTCCCGTGGCAAGTCAATTGGCACGTTCCGTAGCGCGTCCCCTTGGCATGTCCAGCGGTGGGTCCCCATGGGACGTCCCCTGGCACGTACAGTGGCGCGTCCCTTGGGACGTTCCGCGGCGCGTCCCCCTGGCATGTCCCCTTTTATCAATCAGGTCTGGGGCAGCTACTATGTGCTCAGGCAGCTCGAGCTTAAGATCCAGATCAATTCGGTCAGGGCTCGCATGGAAAGGAAGACTCGTTGACTCGATCTACAGCGCTATAGAGCACAATCGCGGCGTGGCACATCGCAAGTCAGCACGGCGCAGCACAGCACGGCCTTCGGCACGGTACATCAGCACCGATACGTTCAGCATTGCACTTGCCCGTGGTCCAATCAGGTGTCTTTGAAAATGCTGCCATGCCTCACGTTTCTAGATTCCTTTTTCCGGGTGCGTGGGTCGATCATGTTTTAGCGAGGCAGGGTTTCACAACACGCAAGACGTTGGGGTGTAAGGGCGGTCGGTTTCCGAAATCTGGGGCTGGTCTCCCGCCCCGCGGGGGCCCTTGCCATTTCTGGTGTTATGCGGCCAGGCGACCGCAGATAGTGGCTGAAAAGGCGCCTACCGCGTCTGCAGACACCAAGAGGGATTCCTCTAGTGGTGGGCAGGTTACGATGGTGGACGAAGTCGAAGAAACGAAGTGGACGCCGCGAGAACAATGACGCGACGGCTGGAGAATTCGATTGCGATGCCTGTTTGAATTTGTGCGAAGAGGAAATCAACGGCGGCGCCCAGGTGGCGGTCGCGTTTGACGCTAGGACGTGCGCCAAACATTGTGTTTTTTTCTTGAAAAGGGCACGGGTTCAGGGTTCTCTTCTAGTTGGCAAGCCTGCCGCCAGTTCCGTGTTCGCAAAGGGCTTGCAGATTCCCGTCGGACTATCAAAGCGCAGTTTTATGTCCTATTCTGAATTAGTGCCTGTGCTTCGCGCGTGCCCGCTCGAGGAAGGTGCGCCCGTTGTCGCGGGTCTTCGATAATGACGGGGTCCGCCGACATCCGTTTTCCCTCGTGACAGAAATCTGGTGCAAGGCGCTTTTGCGCAGAATCTGTGATACATAACATGGTCGGGAGATTTCGCGAATTGCGGAGAAAACGCGCAAATGTTGATTTGTTGCGCGCCCGCTCGAGGATGGCGCGCCCTGCGCGCAGGAGGCCATCTTGGCCGTCTTTGAAGCGACTTGGGCAATGGAAGACGGAATTTCGGCGGCTTTCCGAGTGCCGTCGCGCTGAGCCGAAGCCCCAGGGGGAGTTTTGAAAAAGACCAAAGACCATCAGACGTTTAGCATACCAGGCACCCTTGTGATAATTCAACACGGGGCGGCGGATTTAGTGGCAGTTGGTTTGTTGGTAAGAGGCTTCTTGGATGCCCCCTGGGGTCTCTTCGAATACCTCTCGGGGGCCTCTTGGAGGCCTCTTGGGGGCCTTTTGTAATTAGATGACAAGTAGCACCCATACCTATGCGACCCCCTGATATCTCGGGATGGAGTTCCACGGGGGGGGCTCTGGGTGTGTGTTGTCAAGTGGGCGTCCGCGCTCGAACGGGAGTCGGGTCCGACAACTCGCACCTGTGCCTGTGGCGCCCTCATCGCCTCGCCCTTAGCCGTTCCTCCTCCCTATCGGTTGGTGCGTGTGCTATTCTTCCATCATCTCGGGGACTCGGGGGCCTGTTGGGCGCCTCTTGGGCGCCTCTCGGGCCTCTCCTTGACCGTGACGGGAGCCGCTACTGTACAACAAGAGGTCTCGTGGGGCCATGCGGGCTTCCCCCCTCAGGGGCCGAAAGCGCTCAAAAAACGCAGCGTTCCCCAAACAGTGCTTGCACTCAGGGGTTCTGACTTGTCTTACCAAGGAACCGGGCGGATCCTTGTCTTACGAAGGACTTGGGTGGGTCCCTCGAGGTTTCGCCGCGTCGCCGTCCGTTGCCACCTCGTTGCCGCCCACCGCGCTCGTTGGGTCCGCCGAGGTTGCACCACATAGCTTGCACCACATAGCTTGCACCACATAGTTTGCACAGCATTGTTTGCAGCACGTAGATTGTATCACAGATCCTTCACATCTACAGTGCAATCACTTTCTGTTTGGGGTCCACGCTAGTCAACATTTTGTTAAACTATTTTTGGCCTCGTGGAAAGCCACTCGGGGATTCTCGGGTGCGTCCGGTATCGCCCAGAACCTGGAGTTCTGGGCTTGTAAGCAGTACCGCCATACCCAATGCAGAGATCTCGCGGGGTCCTGAGGTCATTCCACTCAGGTGCCTACCGCACGGTGTCGGATCTAACCGTATTGGGCCCCTCGCTTGCGATCGCCATTCCGACCTTGCAGGCGGCTGTCTGGCCATCTCGGGCCGCCGTGCGGGAGAAGGGGTGCCATCGGATTGCCCCAGGTTGAAGCTGGAGGCGGGAGATCAAAAGCAAGAGGCATGTCGGCATCACACGGGACGAGGAGTAAGAGGTGGAGGAGGAGGACGAGGAGTAGGAGGAGGAGGAGGAGGAGGAGGAGGAGGAGGAGGATCTCCTCTTCTCCCCGTCCTCGTCGCCGTCCTCTTCCCAGAGCGCGCCTCGCGCAAGAAAACCAGCCCCGCGGGGCACGGGCTCCGGCGGAGCCTTTCAGCTGCTGCGCACGAGCCGGCCGCAGGTGGCCGCAGGCGGAGCTCCCCTCGGCGGCGAGGCCTTCGGCGGCGAGGCCTTCGGCTGCGAGGCCTTCGACGCCGAGGGCCCTCTGGCGAGGCCTGCGACGGCGAGGCCTTCGACGAGGCCCCTCGGCGGCGAGGCCGGTCGACGGCGAGGGCCGCTCGACGGCGGGGGCCGCGGTGGCCAGTCTTTCTTGCGCACTGGGTGTCCTGTCCCTGTCCTTGTCCCTCTCCGGGCCGGAGGGTTTCCCCGAAGGGCTTAGGCGACCCGTCCTCCTCCCCCTCCCCCTCCTCCTCCTCCTCCTCCTCCTCCCCCTCCTTCTCCCCCTCCTCCTCCTCCTCCTCCTCCTCCTCCTGGCCCTCCTCCTCCTCCTCCTCCCCCTCCTCCTCCTCCTCGGGTTGCCTACGGCCCCGGGGGAAACCGTGCCCTCTCCCGGCCAGGGGGGCCTCTACCGCTGGACGCTGTGCCTCGAGCGGCTCTGCCTCCGCAGGCGGCCCCCCCCCGCCGCCCGCCCGGCCACCCGTCGAGCGAAGAAGTTCTTCGGGAGCCTCGAGACGGGGCTCTATGGATCGAAGAAGAAGAAGAAGAAGCGGCATGAGCATAAACTTTTGTCGCTCCGCGTGGATTTCTTGCATCCGCGCTGAGCCGCGGATTGACATCCGTGGATGTCACCAGTGGTCGACGTGGTGCGTTGGAGGTCTGGGCTTGGAGGCTCGAGGATCCTCGAGGAGCAAAGAGCACCCCGACCCCCAGAGCTGGCGTTTACTACTCAGCCCTGGGCGTTCACTGCGCGGCTCGGTCCCTTTCGATTCCTCTTCTGGTGCGTTTGTTGAGGGGCCTCGCCTGTATGCGACCATTGTTATGAGGATGGTTCTGGTGGTTTTTCTGCTTCCCAGATCAGGGATTCGAGGACCGAGGTCCGAGGATCGGAGTCCGACGATCGAGGCGTTTCCCCGTGCCCGACTGTGGCTCTTGCTATTGCAGGCGCATTCCCACTTGACTTGTGCAATTGGTGCCGCCATGCTTCTATGCCTGCCACGGACGCGCCCGTGGGCCAGATCAAGCACTTGCTTCTTCCTGCGCGCGGAGCGGTGCGCGCGCGAACCTCCGCCGCCGCGGCTCTGCGCTGCTCGCTCGAGCTCTCGAGGCCTCGCTCAGTGGTTCCTCCGCCCCCCCCCTCGACCCCCGACCCCGCCCTGCGCTCGCCCACACAGATGGCGCCACGACCCGTTCGGGGGGA
Source organism: Prorocentrum cordatum (assembly GCA_963575745.1). NCBI lineage: Eukaryota > Dinophyceae > Prorocentrales > Prorocentraceae > Prorocentrum > Prorocentrum cordatum. The sequence continues at coordinate 29,491 of CAUYUJ010002062.1, read as the reverse complement.
GTGGCGCTGCTACAATGCGGAGATTCGCGTGCGCTCCCCCGCCCCCCATCCCACGCCGTGCTTTTCCATCCATCGCGTACCCACTTGGGATCATTGCCCTGCTCGACATCCGACTGTGCGAATATACAGGAGATCCACGCCGTGGTAAGGGACTGGAGGGAGGGGTAGGACGTCAGACGTGACGCTAGCGCACCTACAAGTCGCGTCACAATTAACGCGACAAATTCGGGGAACGTCAACCCTGACTACGAAGGTCCTCATACGCTTCTGACCCTTGATCCCCATCCCCCAGTTCCCTCCTATTCCCCAGCCTCCCCCTCTTCCCCCTCCTCCTGCTCCTCCGCCTCCTCCTCCTCATCCTCCTCCTCCTTACTCCTTCCATCCAGCCCCGTCCACCCTTCCATGCAGCCTTCATCATTTCTACTCCCATTCACCCTCATCCTTCCAAACGCCGCTCCGTACATCCAGCTTTCGTTCATCGCAATCGGGCCGATTCTATTCTTTTCTTCCTCGTCCTCCCCTTCCTGCTTCTCCTCGTTACCTTCCCTCCACTCTCCTCCGCCCTATTCCTTCCTCCTCCTCCTCCTCCTCCTCCTCCTCTTCCTCCTCCTCCTCCTCCTCCTCCTCCTCCTCCTCCCTCTCATCGCCTCATCGTCCTCCTCCTCCTCTCCTCTTCCTTCTCCTCCTCCTCCTCATCATCATCATCATCATCATCAGCAGCATCATCATCAGCATCCTCCCCCTCACCATCCTCCTCCTCCTCCTCCTCCTCCTCCTCCTCATCATCATCATCATCATCATCATCATCATCATCCGTAAGGACTTCGCACCCTGCCGCCAGCCCCCTCTCTCGGAGAATGGGCCATGGAAGAGCGAAGTCATGAGGCTTTGGCTTCGCCGTGAAGCAGTGTCGGGACCTGTTTGTTTTTCGACCCTGACCCTGACCCTACGGATCTGCGTGAGGGGTGCCGCCGGATTTCAGAAATGTAGCAAATCCTTCGTGTTTTTGGACCCTGACCCCGCCGATCTGCGTGATGGGTGCCACCGAATTTCAGAAATGTAGCACATCCCCTGTGTTTTTTAGACCCTGACCCTGCAGATCTGCGTGAGGGGTGCAGCCGAATTTGAGAAATGTTGCAAATCCCGTATGTTTTTGGACCCTGACCCCGCCGATATGCATGAGTGGTGCCACCCAAGTTTCAAAAATGTGGCAAATCTTTTGTTTTTTGGGAATGTGTTGTTGGACCCTGACCCCGCCGATCTGCGTGAGGGGTGCCACCGAATTTCAGAAATGTGGCCGGACCCTGACCCCGCCGATCTGCATGAGGGGTGCCACCAAATTTCAGAAATGTGGCAAATCTCGTATGTTTTTGGACCCTGACCCCGCTGATTTGCTTGAGGGGTGCCACCGAATTTTCAGAAATGTGGCGCATCTCCTGTGTTTTTGGACCCTGACCCCGCCGATCTGCGTGAGGGGTGCCAACTTTTTACCCACAGCGTTTTGGGCCTCCCCCCTCGCGCGGTCCATCAACAAGGAACAGTGAGCAGCAAGAAGTCAACAAGGAACAGTAAGCAGCAAGAAGCAAAACTGTAACAGTGGAAACTAGAAATTGCAACTGGCACAGGAAACTGCGAACCTCCGGCCTACAGCCTGGTGGCCCCGCACGGGGGCCGGCGGATCCTTTTCATCCTCCTCCTCCTCCTCCTCCTCCTCCTGTTCCGTCCTCCTCTGGCTTGTGACTCCATACAGACACATCCCTCCCTCCAGCCTCTCTCCATCCCTCTGTCACCCCCCCGCTCCATCCAGCTGCGCACCACCCCTCCATCAATACAGCATGAGCGCCTCCCTCCATCCAACCTCATCCCTCCATGACGCCTCCATCCATGCCTCCCGCCCTCCCCCACCCCTTCCCCATCCATCATCCATCCGGCCACCACCCCTCCAACACACGCCTCTATCCATCCAACCTCCCATCACGGCATTACCGCTCCTCTTCGTCATTCCCCTCCTCTTCATCCTACTCATCCTCTTCATCCTCCTCATCATCATCATCCTCCTCATCCTCCTCCGCATCATCACTATCATCAGCATCATCATCAGGATCATCGTCATTATCATCGTCAGCATCGTCATCGCCATCATAATCATCAACATCGTCATAATCATCATCGTCATCATCATCAGCAGCATCATCAGCATCATCATCATCATCTTCATCAGCATCAGCATCATCATAATTATCAACATCATCGTCCATCATGAACATGATGGTGATCAGCATCAGCATCGTCATCATCATCATCATCAGCATCATCAGCATCATCAAACTCGTCGACATCGCCATCCCCATCTTCATTTTCATCATCATCGTCATCAGCATGATTACCATCGGCATCATCATTATTTTCCTCCTCCTCCCCCTCCTCCTCCTCCTCCTCCTTCTCCTCCTCCTCCTCTTCCTTCTCATCCCCCTCCTCCTCCTCCTCCTCCTCCTTCTCCTCCTCCTCCTCCTCTTCCTCTTCCTCCTCCTTCTTATTCCCCCCCTCCCACCGTGCCTGCCCCTCCTCCTCTTCCTGCACCTCCTGCTTCCCCCCTTCTCCCCGGCCGGGCCCCCATTACCGACAGAAACACGTGACCGCTGGATCGGAGAGGGCACGCAAGAATGGTAAGGGAATGCTTGCGTGATGTGTGGTAAGATAATGCCCGTGTGCTGTCTGGTAAGCGAATGCCTGTCAGCTGTCTGATGAGGGAATGCCTGCGTGCTGTCTGGTCAGGGAATGCCCGTGTGCTGTCTGGTAAGGGAATGCCTGTTAGCTGCCTGGCTGGGTGATGCCTGTTGGCTGTCTGGTAATGGAATGCCTGCGTGCTGTCTGGTCAGGGAATACATGTTGGCTGTCTGGTTGGGTGCTGCCTGTTGGCTGCCTGGTTAGATAAGACAGCGATGATATTTCACGGGGGAATGGGAAGCGCGATCATACCCTGAGCTGAAAGGTGCGTCGTGGGCAACCAGTAAAACGCATAACGGAAGACGGTGTTCCGCCCCCCTTCCCTTCCAAAGTTGATACCGGGAGCACAATCGCTTGCGACCCGCACGAGCGTTCCAACCGCCTCTCAATTTTGACGGGGGGGGGGGCGGGAATTGAGTTCATCAATTTTATAGGGGTGGGCTGGCAGATGCGCTTTTTAACTTTGGAAAAGCCGCCGCTGCGTCAGGTTAATTGCGACGCGGCTTGAAGCTTGTCCCACTCCCTTCCCCCCTCCCCCTGAGGTTTTATAACTCCCGAGCATCCTGTTGTGCTGGGTCCTCGCTTTGAAGAGACAGCGCCCCGCGTCCTCTCCTCCTCCTCCTCCTCCTCCTCTTCTTCCTCTTCCTGCTCCTCCTCCTCCTCCCTCATCCTCTCTCCTCCCAGCCCTGCTTCTGCTCACTTCATGTCAATCATTTCGGCGCGCTCCTCACGCGGTTCGTGGCCCCACAGGGAGCTCCACCGAAGGCCATGTGGGCGTCGCGCCCGTTTCGGCACACTCCTCACACACTTCAGGGCCCCATCGGGTGCTCCACCGAAGGCCCCAGAGGGAGCGTTCGCATGTGGGCGTCGCACTCGTTTCGACACAACCTTCACGCATTTCGTTGCCCCATAGGGAGCTCCACCGGAGGCCCCAGGGTGAACGCACCCCTCGCACGTTTCGTGGCACCGTTCGGATTTCCACCGAAGACCCCGGAAGGGAGCGTTCGCATGTTTGCGTCACGCTCGTTCCGGAACAGCCCCTTACACGCACTTTTGGGCCCCATATTCCCCCGAGGGAGCGTTCGCATGTGGGCGTGGCGCCTGTGTCGGCACAGTCCTCACGCACTTCGTGGAATTTCGAAATCATTGGGCTCGAATTCGAAAGGGCGGTTCCGCACAAGACTTGAGCAGAACAATGCTTGAACATAACACTGTACTGGGGCACTGCGGCCTAACGAGCCCTTTTGGCGTCTCCTCCCTTGTCGTGGGCGCAACGCCATTGACAGCGCCTTACCAGGGCCCCGTCGCCTAATGGCAGGCGCGGCATTTCGGCCAAATTTTCGCAGCGGCGAAGTCGAAAGCTCCACCGAAGGCCCCAGTGGAAGCGTCTGCATGTGGGCGTCGCGCCCGTTTCGGCACACCCCTCACACACTTCGTGGCCCCATCGGGTGCTCCAACCAAGGCCCCGCGGGCACGGTCCGCATGCGGCCCCCGCCCCGCCACCCCATCTCGGCATGCCCCGCGTGCGCTTCGTGGCCCCATGGGAAAATCCACCGAAGTCAGGAGGAGGAGGAGAAGAGAGAGAGAGCTGGAGGAGGTGGAGGAGGAGGAGAGAGCTGGAGGAGGTGGTGGAGGAGGAGGAGGAGGAGGAGGAGAGAGCTGTAGCAGAGGAGGAGGAGGAGGAGCAGGAGGAGGAGGAGGAGGAGAAGGAGGAGGAGGAGGAGGAGGAGGAGGAGGAGGAGGAGGAGGAGGAGGAGGAGGAGGAGGAGGAGGAGAGAGCTGGAGGAGGTGGTGGTGGAGGAGGTGGAGGAGGAGGAGGAGGAGGAGGAGGAGCGCTCAGCCGTTGACCTTTCAGTTTTGACGCTTCAGCCGTTCTCCAGAGCCGCGGGGGGGCGCGCCGAGGCGCGCAGGCCGCCACCCGGGCCGCACCGCAGGTGCCGTGGCGTGCAGGCCGCGCGGCGAGAAGCCACGCGCTCGCCCAGGGCCGCTCCCCGCATGCAGGCCAAGAGCGCACTCCGCAGGGAAGCTCGGCCGGGGACTCCCGCAGCGACGGCGGGCAGGCCCCTCCAGTGGAGCCAAAAGTTGGATGCATCCTCCCCTGCACGCAGGCTGAGAGCACATGCCGCAGGGAAGCTCGGCTGGCGACTCCCGCAGCGATGGCTGGCAGGCCTCTCCAGTGGAGCAAAAAAAGCTGGATGCATCCTCCCCTGCATGCCGCCGATCCTGGCCGCCCCGTCCGGCCCAGGGGCGCCCCCGAGAGGGGCGAGGACCCCCTAGTTCTAGACCTCCTGGATGGGGGTCGGAGTAGATGGGGTCGGAGGATCGCGCCGCGTCGCCGCTGCATCGGCGATACGGCTCGATGCAGAGCCCGATGTTCTTCACGCTGGCGTCGCCGATACACAGCCGACGTCGGCGATGCATCGCCGATGCATCTCCAATGCATTGGCGATGCGGTGCGATCCTCCGACCCCATCTTAGTACGAGGCGGGGATTTGTCCATAACCACCGCCTGAGGGATCGATCTTCGGGGACCTCGGCAGGCGATGGATGTGGACATGCTGGGGGCCCCTGGGGCCAAGCTGTCTCCATATCCACCGCCCGCTGGGGTCCCAAGACTTTTGGCCCCACGGGCGGTGGACACGGATATGTACTCCTGCCTCGCCAGGGGGGGGGGAGCGGGGGGGGCACCGTGGCCTGGGCCAGGACGCCTCCCAGACGGCGTGGCCCCCCCTTCTCCTGCTCCTTGCAGCGCGCCCCCCTGGCCTCCCCTCGTCCGCGCACGCGCCTCGGGCCACGATGCGCCGACCCGCCTCTCCCGGCCCCCCCCCTCCCCCTGAGAGCCGACGCCACGAGCAGATTGCAGCACAGCGGAGCACCACGATGGGGACCCCAGAGAGAGGGGTCGGGGGTGGACAGGACCCCCCGCAGTGACACGTCGATTCGTGAATTGTCCGTTTTCGGTCTTCGAGAGGGCGCCGTGGCTGTTATTTTCCAGGCTTGCGCCCGCCAGGTCTGGGCCCCGGGTCGCTTTCACCAAACCACGTTTTACGAAAGGGAGGCCTGTCCATCCCCGAAGAGAGGCCTCCTCGCGCCGCATCGGCCCGTGAGGGCCCCACGGGGCCCGAGACGGGGCGGAACCCGCCCGGCGCGCAAAGGCAGCTGCCACGCCCAGACCTCGGGGCTCGGACCGCGCCCGACGGGAGGCCTGCAGCCCGGCTCGAGCGCAGGCCGCCGCCATCACACGGCGGCCCCCCCCCCCGCCCCCGCCCCCTGCGGCTGTCTGGACGCCCGAAAGGGGTGCGGAAAGAATGGGCACAATGCCCAACAGCAAATGTTGTCCCAAGCCCACAGCGGCCGCTGTCGGGCAGGCGGCCTGCTGTGTCGAGTGGACACAGGCCGCGGCGACACCGACAGCGATTCCTGTTCAGAAGGAACAGGAACTGCTGTTGGGCATTGTGCCCATTCTTTCCGTACCCATGTCGGGCGTCCAAAGGCGGAGCCCGCCGCGCGCGGCCGCCTGCCCGGCGGGGCAGGGCCCGGTCGCGTTCCGGCAGTGGCCGCGGGAAGGAGCAGCACACGCTCGCGGTGGGAGAGGACATCCAGCTCCTCGCTGCCGCGAGCCCCGATTCCGAGACCACGGGCGCCGCTGGAGGGTCAAAGTCGCCGTCGGCCAGGATTTCCCCCCCCCTCCCCCCTCGATTCCGGATCCGCCGTATTTTGATTGAGTTTGCGATTTACGATTGCGTCGGACATGCACCCCAAACGATGCGGAACAGTAGGGCGGAAATTCCCGCGCAAGAGTATGGTGGGAACAGCGACGGCAAAGCAAGGCGGACATCGACATCTAAGACACTTGGCAAGTAGGGCGGACATTCCGCCTTACTAGCAACATCGCCCACCGGCGCATCCGGAGTCAGGGAGGGGTGCTTCTGGAGGCGAAAAGTCGCTGGAGGCCAGGATCCCATGGTTCCGAAGACACGTTTTTGTTCAACCCCCGCGTTTCTCCTCGACTTCAGCCCTCGGAGGCCATCGTGCTTCTATCCCTGGTGAGACCAGTTTGCTCCGAGAGTTGCGTTTGCTTCGCCCTCAGCGGGAAGAATACTCTTCTCGGCGCAGCGCCCTGCCCTGTGGGGAGTGAGAATTTGCCCGAGGGTGTTTCCAGGATCTCCGGGGAGGCCCCAGCGAAGTCCAGAGCATCGCCCACGAGTCCCAGAGGGCCCCGGGGCTCCCGAGTGGCGCGGCAAGCCGAGGGCACTGCGCCAGGAGCACCCCATGGCCCCCCCCCCCCCCTCCCGAGGCTGCAGGCGCCGGCCAAGCCCAGAATGTCGGACGTCGCCGAGGGACGCGAGCAGGGGGAAAAAGCATGGCTGGCTCTGGAGGTTCCGACGCGCCGCGGCACATCTGCGAGCCCAGATCTCTGCCGACTGGTTTTTTCCTTCCGCGGGTAGGCCTCTCCTCGATCGAGGCAGGCCCTCGTGGGCCACCATCGGGAGGCCAGGAACCATCAACAACGGATCCGGGACGAAAAGCTGCTCCCAGGGAAGCGGTCGGGAATGGTCCGGATTTCTGGGGCCGCGGATTGAATCAAACAGATCTACGGATGTCACGCTTTTTGGGCTATTCAGGATGGAAAAAACACACACGGACACAATTAATCGTCGATCCCCCAGAAAATATGGGAAAATATGGGAAGTGAGGGGGAAGACGAAAACTTCGAAAATAATATGGGAAAATATGGGGAATCCTGTTATTTGTGTGTATTTATTTTTGTGTCCCAGGGCCCCTTCAAATACCTTCCCAGGGGAGGGGTCGAGGCCTCCTGGCCGGGCCCAGTCCGTTCCGACCGATCTGATTCTATATATATATATATGTATATATATATATATATATATATATATATCGATTTCCGGTTGGCTCGATCCTTGTCGGATTCGATGTTCGGGCGATCCGATGCGGCCATCGGCGCGATGCTTGCGCAGCGCATCTGTGCATCGTGGCACGGCCGATCCGATTCGATCTCGATTCCCCAGCTGTTTTCCGAGTAAGTGCTGGCTGATCTTGCCTAGGGCCCACGCGAACAAATTGCGACATCGGGGGCAGTCAGATACATCAATCAAGGAATTGGCCTGCCAGCGGGTGTCCCACGGAAGCTTCTTGCCCCCCAGAGGCACAGGGGAGGTGCAGAATGTGTTGGGCACCATCCGAAGCCGAAGGACCCCAAACGGTGTGGTGACCTTACCATGTGGTGAGCGTTTTTTTATTCATTGTTTTGCCGATCGGCGCGGGCCCCGAGTGAAATCGATTTTGAGATCGAGTCTGGACGGCCCCGGAGTTGGGGAGCATCGATGGGCAGCCGATGTCGGGGGCCCGGTCACTCTCAGCGGGCTTTTTAGACCTGAACTTGGCGACCCCAATTCGGGAAGCGCTTCCTAATCAGCATTGCTTGGTATGGCCTGGCATTGCATTGCCCAGCTTGGCATTGCATTGCCCTGCTTTGCCTTGATTTGCGTTGCTTGGCATTGCTTGGCGTTGCTTGGCGTTGCTTGGCATTTCTTGGCACCGGTCGGCATTGCTCGGCGTGATTCGGCGTTGCTCGGCAGGCATTCTTGGCATTGTTTGGCTTCACTTCGTCTTGCTTTGCAGCGTGGCTTGGCATTACTTGGCAATTGTTGGCATCCCTCAGCCTTGCTCGGCATGGTTGGCGTCAGTGGGCATTATTTCCTGCATTGCTTGGCATTGCTGCCCGAGAAACGTATGGAACCCGAGGAAGGCCAGCCGCTCCGTAACAGAGAGGCAAGAGGACCAATGCACCTGGGGAACCCGAGGAACGCCGACCAGCGCAGGGCCAAAGACAGGGGGCGTTCCAAAAAGGGCTTTACCTTCGAGGACAAAAGAAATTGTCATCCCTTCCGCCGCGGAAGGCGGCGGAAGGGCGGCGGAAGGCCGGAAGTAAAACGAGGCCGCCTCCGCTGGCGGAAGCCGGCGGAAGTTCGGCGGAAGGCTGCGGAAGTAAAATATGTGCCCCTTAGAGATGGAAGCCCTTTTGGGTTCAGGGTTTCTGGAATCAGATGCTTCTTCAGAAAGAAGCAAGAACCATTTAGGCAGGCCTAGATGGGGGAAGTTGCAACGAACCCTTCCAGGCAAGCTGTTTGGGGAAGCGCAGCTCACGCCTTCGTGGCAGGAGCTTTCCAGGGACGTCAGCTGACCACATCACCGATGCTACACTGGCCAGTCCGCACGCCGCCGCACCTCGTCAAACAACGCCCAAACACGGCCGCCCTCTCATTCCTCGCCTGCCTCCTGCAGCTTGCGCGAGTGTTGAGAACCGCCCCAGCCTGGGTGGGTTCTCCGCTCGAGGGCTCTCCTCCTTGGAGTGCTCCGAATTGAGCTCGGACTGGACAAGCCCGTCCAGAGGCGCGTCGTTACCATCTACGTGGAAATCTGGAGGGGAAGAAACACACAGACACAATTAATCGTCGACGCCCAGGAAAGTATGGGAAGTGGGGGGGGAAGACGAACACCCAGGAAACATGGAAACGTATGGGGAATCTTGTTATTTGTGTGTGTGTGTCTATTAGTGTGTCCCTGGGCCCCTTGAAAAAACGAAACAACGCATTCCTCGCCTGCCGCTCTCTCTCTCTCTCTATCTCTCTCCCTCCTGCCCTCAATTCTCAGCCACGCGCAGGGGGGGGGTTGGGGGAGGGGGGAGGTCTTCTTAGAAGCACCCCTGCTCCGCAGAAGGCGCGGGCCTTACCTATAGATGTGAGGCTGGCGCCGTCTAAGAAGTAGCATCCTTCCATGAAGCCCTCCCTCCTCCCTCCACCTCCTGTGCGCGCCGCCAGAACTCCCCGCGCCTGCCCTTCCCCGCTCCCTCCCGGGGGACATCGGCCATCCGCCTCGCCGGTCCTGGCCAGCCCATCCATGGGCGCGGCATCGGTGTGCACGCCCCCCTGGCTTGGCAAGGGAGGCACACACCTAGGAGGGGAAGAAACTTTTTGATCCGCGGGTCGAGAGCGCACCTCTTCCGGTCGAAGCTAAGCGGGCCGCGCACAGCTTCAATTGACAGAGGGGGGAAGGCAGGAGGGGGGGCCTCACGTCAAGGAGCGGAAGAAACACACAGACACAATGCCTCGGCGACCCCCAGGGCAAAACAAGGGAAAACATGGGAAGTGTGGGGGGGAAGGCGAAGCTCCAGAAAGTATGGGAATACATATACATATATGTATAACAATAAATCAATAAATAATTAGATGAATAAATAAGTACATATATAGGGAATGCTGGGAGTGGTGTGTGTGCATCTCTTCGTGTGTCCCTGGGCCCCTCCACGTGCACTGACCATGGGCCCGGCCGGGGTCGGTGCGGTGGTCCGTGTCGGCCAGGAGGGCCGCTCCTCGACCGCGGCACGTCGGGCCACGAGGGCCGGTCCGTCGGCCACGAGGGCCGGTAAGTCGGGCACGCCCCCCTACCGTCGGGAGCCTTGAGACGGGGGTCAATGCAAACGGGGGTCAGCCAGGGCGCCAGATCCTGCAGGATCCTGCGAAGGCCCCCTCTGGCTGACCCGGGTTAGCGAGCCGCTCGTGGCCGCGAGGCGGCCGCGCACATTGGCTGACCCGGGTTTGGGAAGACCTGCGTTGCAGTTTTTCTTTCCTGCATTGCAGTTTTTGGTTTCCTGCTGACCTGGGTCTGGATTGACCCGGGTCAGAAGATCCCCGGCCCTACAGGAGGGTATTCAAAAATAGTCAAACAAATCGTCTGGGGACGATCCTTCGACTATCTATGACTAGTAATTGTTCTCGCTTTTCTTGTTCTTTCAATTTGTCGTCTACAGTCCGCCTGTAGGAGGACCTGCCCGACCCGACACGAGGGCCGGTCCTCGACAGCGGCAGGGACGTCGGAGAGGCCTGGGAGGCCCGCGGCCGCGCAGGCCCACCCCCCGATGCGGGGAGCGGGAGCCCGGCGAAGGATCGGCGCCCCAGCCAGGCAGAGCGGCCGCATCCGCGGGGAGCTGTCCCGCCACGGGCCTGTGGAGTGTCATGGCGCCAACATCGCAGAGCGGACTTCGTTCGGAAAGCGATAGGGTGGGCCCGGGGTGTCCTGGAGAGTTTCGTTCCGGAGTGCGAGGTGAATTTCGTGCGGAGTTTTGTCTTCTGGCCAAGAAAAACGACCGAAAAGAATCCACGCGAAATTCACTTCGTTTTCGCTCGCCGCTTGGTGCAAAAATCCACGCAGAAATCCGTTGCAGCACGTCTGCATGGCCGGTGCAATGAGAAGTGTTGGTGGCAGATGCGGCAGCTTGGCAAGGTTCGGGGAGCCCTTTCCATGAAGCCTGAGCTGGGGGGCCCTCTTGGGAACGCCGGGAGGCCCGAAGAGCCCATAGGATCCCGCACGGGCACGCCCTGCGAACATCAACAGCAACAACAACAGCAACAACAGCAACAACAGCAACACCACCACCACCAACAACAACACCACCATCAACAACAACACCACCAATAACAACAACAATCATTTTAAGACTGCTCGCTCTCATAAACTCGCGCGTTCCTCACCACGTACATCTCTAACCCCCGATACTCGCTCTCTTCGTCTTCGATCGTGCCCCCTCTAGGGGGTACATCTTCCTGACCTGCCACGTGTATAGGGCGCAGCCCCTAAGACAGCAAGAGGAGTGAGAAAGGAGAGAGACAGAGCGAGAGAGAGCGACAGAAAGTGAGAGGAGAAAGAGAGAGAGAGAGAGAGAAAATTCGAGGAGGAAAGGAGTGGGGGAAGGGAGGGAGGTAAGGGACAGGAGGGAGGGAGCAGAACTGCGGACGAGAGAAGCAGCAATGGGGCCGCTGAAAGGCAGCAGCGGGGCCACGAAGGGCAGCAATGGGGCCACTGAGGGCGCAAGCGACGGGGGGCCACGAAGGGCAGCGTCTGGGCCACTGAGGGCAGCAGCGGGGCCACAATGGGCAGCGGGGGGGGGGCACAAGGAGCTACGCTGGGGCCACGAAGGGCAGCAATGGGGCCACTGAGGGCACGAGCGACTGGGGGCCACGAAGGGCGTATATATGGGCCACAAAGGGCAGCGAGGGGGCCACTGAGGGCAGCAGCGGGGCCACGAAGGGCAGCAATGGGGCCACTGAGGGCACAAGCGACTGGGGGCCACGACAGGCGTATGTTTGGGCCACAAAGGGCCTTCGCCAGGGCAACGAAGGTCAGTAATGCGGCCACTGAGGGCACGAGCGACTGGGGGCCACGAAGGGTGAAAGAATGGGCCACAAAGGGCCCTGCCAGGGTCCCTGAGGGCAGCGGGGGGGAGGCACGCGGGGCTGCACTGGGGCCACGAAGGGCAGCAATGGGGCCACTGAGGGCACGAGCGACTGGGGGCCACGAAGGGCGTATATATGGACCACAAAAGGACAGCGAGGGGGCCACTGAGGGCAGCAGCGGGGCCGCGAAGGGCAGCAATGGGGGCCACTGAGGGCACGAGCGACTGGGGACCATGACGGGCGTGTGTGTGTGTGTGTGTATATATATATATATATGTACACACATATGGGCCACACAGGGCAGCGAGGGGCCACTGAGGTCAGCATCGGGGCCACGAAGGGCAGCGATTGGGCCACAGGGGGAGGGGCCACGAAGGACAGCAATGAGGCACAAAGGGCGCGAGCGAGCATGGGGCACGAATAGCATGAGCCTGACGGGCGGGCCGAGCGGGTGGATCGACGGATCGATCGTGAGATCTGCGTGACTAGCCAGGAAGTTTCCAGCCAGAGAGCGATTCCTAGGTAAATTTGAGGAAGTCCCCAGCGAACGCGCGATTCCTGAATGGCAAGAGCGCGGCGCCTGAGTAAATTGCGAGGAAGTCTCAGGCGGGAGCGCGATTCTTGATTCAATTGCGAGGAAGTCTGAAGCCGGACTGGGGACCGGAGTAAAATTCGAGGGCGTATCAAGCGGGAGCCGTTGTTGTTGCAAACCGGGGGCCAACAACACAGTTTGAGGAGGAATATTTTCCTGGATAAAGAACAGAGTGCCAGCGCTGGGAGGGGCACTTCAATTGAAACATACAATGTGCACCGGAGGGGGGATCAACAATAATTGAATTCTCATTACTGGAGACTTCAGTAATGAGAGTTCAACAACAGCAACACCACCAACAACAGCATCAGCATCAACAGCAACAGCAACATCATCATCAACAGCAACAGCAGTAGCAGCAGCAAGAGCAACAGCAACAGCAAAAACAAAAGCAACAGCAACAGGAGCAGCAACAGCAGCAACAACCACAACAGCAACAACAACAGCAACATCAACAATAACAACAACAACAGCAGCAGAAAACACAACAACATCAACAACAACACCAACAACAACAACACTAGCAATAGCAACAACAACAATAATAATAACAACAACAACAACAACAACAGCAGCAGCAGCAGCAGCAGCAACAACAACAACAACAACAACAACAGCAGCAACAACAACAGCAACAACAACAACAACAACAACACAGACGTATGTGTCACCATGGTTCTGGCCGTATTGCGGACCTCACCGGGGAGCAGGCTCGGCCATCAGGGGCCACTTTTGCAGCCCATCGGGCTGTCTCGGGCCACTCGGGCACATCTCGGGGCATCTTGGGGCAACCTCTGGGCCGTAGTACGGACTGTCGCCGATTGGCCCTCTCTCGGGTCGCGCTTGGCCCTCTCTCGGGTCGCGCTGGGGCTCTCGTGGGGCCCTGTAGCGGCCCCCTTGCGGAGTCGGGGTCCTCTTGCGGCTGGGTCGGGGCTCTCGTGGGTCCACCGCGGGGCCCGAGAAGTCCATTGAATCCCGCAGAGGGAAGAATGCGACACTTACAAATCACAATGGGTTGTTCAATTGTTCTGCCCATTACGCTGAAGCAATCTTGAGGTCATCTGCAGGCCGTCCTGGGGCCAGCATGAGGCCTGACGGACGTTGACCCGCGCATTTTGGGGCTCTTGTCGCGCGTTTTGGGCGCTTTCCCCCTCTGTTGGCGCGTTTTCGCTTTATTTTCGGCCCCACTCAGGTCCGTAGACCCCCAGGCGTCGCCCTCGCGCGCGGGGACTAGATATCCCATATGGTTAAAACAATTCGACCATTACTTACTTGCGTGAATGATCTCGTTGGGCTGGCGATTTTCGGGGGCGTGGAATGTGTGTGTGTGTGTGCGTGTGTGGATGAGGAGGGGTGGATATCATGGTTGGGGCCATGGCATCTCCCAGATGTCATGGTTCCTTCTTCTCACAACAATGCATCATCTGCCCCCCTGTCCACACACATGCTTCCGACCAATCCCCGTCTTGCTGGCCCCTTTTGCACGCACCCGAGTTTTGACGGTCCCATGGCCCAGTGCGGGCCCCCAGAGGCAGAACATGTCTCAAATGCATCGTTTCGCTATCTCTTCACGGCGCGTGAGGGCTTGCTCCTCCCCCCTCCCCCTCCCCATCCCACTCAAAGGCTGGCCCCTGCCCCTCCTCCTCCTCCTCATTCCCCTCCTCCACCTCCTCATTCCCCTCCTCTCCTCCTCCTCCTCCTCCTCCTCCTCCTCCTCCTCCTCCTCCTCCTCCTCCTCCTCCTCCTCCCCCAGTGGTACGGGCGCTCCTCCTCCTCCTCCTCTCCTCCTCCTTCTCTTCCTCCTCCTCCTCCTCCTCCTACTCCTTCTCCTCTCTCCTCCTCCTCCTCCTCCTCCTCCTCCTCCTTCCACTTCTCCTAGAAAGTTGGCGCCCGTCCTCCTCCCTCCTCCTCCTCTCCTCCTCCTCCTCCTCCTCCTAGAAAGTTGTCGCCCGTCCTCCTCCTCCTCCTCTCCACCTCCTTCCTCCTCCTCCTCCCTCCTCCTCCTCCTCCTCCTCCTCTCCCCTCCTCCTCCTCTTCTCCCTCCTCTCTCCTCCTCTCCTCCTCCTCCTCTTCCTCCTCCTCTCCTCCTCCTCCTCCTCCTCCGCCTCCTCCTCCTCCTCCTCCTCCTCCTCCTCCTCCTCCTCCCCCTCCTCCTCCTCCTCCTCCTCCTCCTCCTCCTCCTCCTCCTCCTCCTCCTCCTCCTCCCAAGTTGGCCCCCGGCCCTGCCCCGGGCCTGCGCTCTGGCCAGGACGTGCGCGAGGGGAGACCAGCCGTTGCCACGAGATATGCCATGGCGAGGATCGGCCAAAAGAGCCTCGGCCCGGGTGCCTGAAACCTCCTCGCATGTCGATCGGGGAGGAGGAGGAGGAGGAAGGAGGAGGAGGAGGAGGAGGAGAGGAGAGGAGGAGGAGGAGGAGGAGAAGGAGGAGGAGGAGGAGGAGGAGGAGGAGGAGGAGGAGGAGGCGGAGGCGGAGGCGGAGGCGAGGCGGAGGCGGGGCGGAGGCGGAGGAGGAGGAGGAGGAGGAGGAGGAGGAGGAGGAGGAGGAGGAGAGGAGGAGAGGAGGAGGAGGAGGAGGGGGTGGGAGGGGGAGGGGGAGGGGGAGGGGGAGGGGAGAGGGGGAGGGGGAGGAGGAGGAGGAGGAGGAGGAGGGGAGGAGGAGGAGGAGAGGAGGAGAGGAGGAAAGAGGGGGGGAGGAGGAGGAGGAGGAGGAGGAGGAGGAGGAGGAGGAGGAGGAGGAGGAGGAGGAGGAGGAGAGGCGGAGCGGAGCGGAGAGGAGGAGGAGGTGGAGGAGGAGGCGGAGGGTAGGCGGAGGAGGAGGAGGAGGAGAGGAGAGGAGGAGGGGAGGAGGAGGCAGAGGAGGAGGAGGAGGCAGAGGAGGAGGAGGAGGGGAGGGAGGAGGAGGAGGAGGAGGAGGAGGTGGAGGAGGAGGAGGAGGAGAGGAGGAGCGGAGGAGGAGGAGGAGGAGGAGGAGGAGGAGGAGGGGTGAGGGGGGGGAGGAGGAGGAGGAGCGGAGGAGGAGGAGGGGAGGAGGAGGAGGAGGAGCGGGAGGAGGGGGGGGGGAGGGGGAGGGAGGGGGAGGGGGAGGGGCAGGAGGAGGAGGGTGGTGACCACACCGTGTGGTGTGTCGGTGGGGATTTCGGGTTCAACGCACGGCTTTGGGACTCGGGTCGTTCTCTAAGTGCGTCTCGGGCGACAGGGGCATCCGAGGTCCCGAGACCGTGCGGTGGCGGACCGTGCGGTGAGGTCTTGGGGGATTTCGAGGTCACTGCACGGTCTGTCACCGAACCGCTTCGGGACTCCAAAGTCGAGCCTGGAAGCTGCCGAGGTGAGGTGGGCAA
The DNA here is from genome assembly GCA_963575745.1 of Prorocentrum cordatum. Lineage (NCBI taxonomy): Eukaryota > Dinophyceae > Prorocentrales > Prorocentraceae > Prorocentrum > Prorocentrum cordatum. Next base: position 13,579 of record CAUYUJ010002062.1, on the reverse strand, counting down.
CCCCAGGTGCGTTCCCTAATCCCCCTTCGGCAAAGTCTCGGGGAAGCCCGTGCAGAACTTTTCAGGCGCTTTCTTCCTCGTCTGGGCGGCGCGCCCCAAGGGGAACTGCGGCACGTTGCCCAAGGAGGCTCGCCGAAGGGGTTCGTGCTTGGTTAGAGGTTGGTGCCTCCTATTCTTACGGTGTCCGTTCCTCGGAGGTTCCTCGGGTTCCCCGCCCCCGGAGGATCCTCGGGTTCCTCGGGTTCCTGGCCAAGCATTGCCAACCCATGCCAACCCATGCAAAGCAATGCCAAGCAATGCCAAGCGATGCCAAGCGATGCGCCCAGCGATGCGTCCAGCGATGCGCGGATGCAGTAGGCTTTACCCTAATTGGGGCGCCGGGCGGGCCGGGCTTACTTGTTTTCGACACACACACACACACACACACACCCTAACGGAGGAACGCCGGGGGATTCGGTGGGGAAGAGGGCTGGCTCATAATTTGACGCTTCCTTTGGGGCGTCCGTTCCTCGGGAACAGGGGGTGGGTGGTTCTGAAAGTTGCCTCCCTTCGTGCCGAGCCCCCGAAGGATTGGAGCGGCTGGTGGGCGCGGTTAGCGACTACTTGCCCGGCACGGCGGGCGCCGTGGCGGCTGGGGTTTGCCTCGCCTGCTTTATCGCCTGCTCCGCGACCGTCGCCTTCAGATTCGTACAGAGGTGCCCGCGGCCCTTCCTGATCGGCTCCTCCTCCTCCTCCTCCTCGCCCTCCGCCTCCTCTCTGCTCCTCTCTTCGCCTCCTCCTCCTTTTTTACGTTAAGCGGACTTTAGCACCAGAGCTGTAGCGCTCATGCGGCAAATGGCGGCAGAAAAGCTGTAAAACCGCCAGAGTGCAGAAACAAGCTGAACAGGACGTGCAAACAGAAACGGAAAAAAGCGGAGAGCCCGGCAGAACAAAGAGTATCAAATTATCAGGCGTAGGCACGGTATTCCCCATCGCCCCATCCCGTCCCAACATACACGCGAATCCACGACTACGTCCTAACCCGACTATGATTCCCGTACCTCCACTCTCTTCTACAGGTTTAAATACATCGGTGGCACGGCCGCACTCACAGATAAGGAACACATGACTGCTATGCGTAACCAGGCGTCGGCACGTTCAGCTCTGAGGCTTAGCTTTGGTGGTCAACGCGCTCGCAGCGATCGACTCGCGCGGCCTCCCCCGCCTCTAGCATCCTAACTCCTAGACTTCCGACGCCACAAACTCCCCGTAACAGGTACGAGGCAGTAACGTTAGATCTGCGGCTGAAGCATGTAAAAGCAATTATAAGCTACATGGCAGCGGTGCGAGGCTTAACGTCTACCTGCGAACTGCTCCACAGAGGCATTCGGTGGAGCTTCCTATGGGGCCACGAAGCGTGTGTGAGCAGTGTGCTGACATGGGTGCGGAACCGCATGCGAACTGCGCCACGTAGGCAATCGGTGAAGGTTCCCATGGGGCCACAAAACGTGTGACGGTGTGCCGAAACTGGTGTGACTCCCACGTGCGAATTGCGCCGCAGAGGCATTCGGTGGAGCTTCCTATGGGGCCACGAAACGTATGAGAAGTGTGCCGAAACGGCAGCGCCGCCCACATGCGGATTGCGCCACGGAGGCACTCGATAGAGCTCTCGATGGAGCCACGAAGCGTGTGAGGAGAGTGACGAAACGGTCGTGACGCCCATATGCGAACTGCGCCACGGGGGCCTCAGGTAGAGCTCCCTGTGGGGCCACGAAGCGTGTGAGGGGTGCACCGAAAGGGGCGTGACGCCCACATGCGAACTGCGCCACAGTGGCATTCGGTGCAGCCCCTATGGGGCCGCGAAACGTGCGAAGGGTGTGCCGAAACGAGCACGACGCCCACATGCGAATTGCGCCACGGGGGCCTTAGATGGAGCTCCCTATGGGGCCACGAAGCGTGTGAGGAGTGCGCCGAAAAGGGCGTGACGCCCACATGCGAACTGCGCCACGATGGGCTTAAATGGAGCTTCCTGTTGGGCCACGGAACGTGTGAGGGCTGTGCCGAAACGGGCGTGACGCCCACTCGCGAACTGCGCCACAGGAGCTTTAGATGGAGCTCCCTATGTGCCCAGAAATTTGTCAGGGGTGTACCGAAACAGGGGGTGACGCGCACATGCGAACTGTGCCAATGGAGCTTTCGATGGAGCCCCTTGTGGGTCTACGAGACGTGTCGAGGGGTTTGCCAGCAATCATAATGACGATGATGGTGATGATTACGTCGATGGTGATGACGATGATGATAACGATGAGGATGATGATGCTGCTGCTGATGATGATGATGATGATGATGATGATGATGATGATGATGATGATGATGGTGCTGATGCTGATGCTGATGCTAATGCGGGTGATGATAATGATGATGCTCCTGCTGATGATGATAATGATGATGATGGCGGTGGTTGTGGTTGTGTTGGGGGTGGTGGTGGTGGTGGTGATCATGCTGGTGCTTATGCTGATGATGATGATGATGGTGGTGATGGTGATGCTGATGATGGTGGTGATGATGCTGATGATGATGGTGGTGATGACGACGACAATGATGATGATGCTGATGATGATGGTGGTGATGACGACGACAATGATGATGATGCTGATGATGATGATGATGATGATGGTGGTGGTGATGATGATGATGATGATGATGATGATGATGATGATGATGATGATGGTGGGTGGGAGGAAGGCGAAGAGGGAGAATGGAGAACGCGGGGCGCTGTCTTTTCAAAACGAAGACCCGACACCACAGGATGGTTGGGAACAAGGTGCGATCCCTGGGAGAAGCACAATGGGCACCGGGCGGGGAGGATCAACAACACAGTCAACGCGCCTAGTAAGGACGCGCGCCTTCACTAGGGTACCCGCCGTTTTCACTAGTCGCCCGCCGCCCGTATGAGGCCACGAAACGCTGTATTGGGTGCGCTGAAATTGCGGAGGGCAGGGGCAGGGATGGGAGGAGGAGGAGGAGAAGGAGAAGGAGGAGCGCGGGGCGCTGTCTCTTCAAAACGAGGACCCAACACCACAGGACGGTTGGGAACGAAGCCCGCGCAGGTGCTTCCGGGCGAGGCGGCCGAAGGGCCCCGCCCCGCCCGCCGCGCCGCCCAACGAGGCAGGCGCGCTGCCCGCTGCCAGCGCAGCCACCGCGGAGGCCCACGGGGCCGGGCGGGAGAGGGGTGGGGGCCTGAGTCTGGATCGTCGTCGTCGTCGTGGTCGTCGTCGTCGTCGTCGTCGTCGTCGTCGTCGTCGTGGTCGTGGTCGTCGTCGTAGTCGTGGTCGTCGTCGTAGTCGTGGTCTTGGTCGTGGTCGTCGTCGTGGTCGTGGTCGTGGACGTCGTCGTCGTGGTCGTGGTCGTGTTCGTGGTCGTGTTCGTGGTCGTGGTCGTGGTCATTGTCGTCGCTTGCCCAGTGGCGCCCGAGCAGGAGGGGGCCGAGTGTGGCGTCGCGCGGGCGGAAGAGATACGAGGAGTGCGGCCGCAGAAGGAATGGAGCCCCCTCAGAAAGGACCACCCTGACTCCAGATCCGCCGATTGTATAGTCTGATTGGTTGTAGACTGCAGGTTAAGTGGGAGGGGGTGTGGGCTCAGGTAGCCATTTTGGGTCCGTAGCGTTCGGCTCTGGCCGACGCGCGGGTGTTCCAGGGGGCCGCGGGGCGGCCATAACCACAGCCGTGCTAGTCCGCGGACTAGGTAGCGCGCCTGTGGTGCCATGGCTGTGGGCTTCCTGGGGGCGCACCTGATGATCTTGGTGACGGGCGGCGCTCTTACGGTCCAAGGGGCACTTGGCTGGCTGCCATTCGGGCGCGGGGGACATGAGGTCCCAGCGCCGACGCCGCCAGCCCTGCCCGGGCCGACAGCGCCGCCGGCAGGCGGTGGGGGGCGAGGCAAGGGGCGAGGACCGCCCGCCAAACCCGCGCCTGCAGGGGGAAAGGGGCGAGGGCCGCAGGCCAAGCCCCCGGGGACGCCGGGCGTCCCACCGCCGCCGCGGTCAGGGTCGACTACAACGACCACGGCCGCGGGCATCGGGCGCGTAGGCGAGGGCGAGCCCATGGGCAGCCCAGCTACGCCGGCATACGGAGGTAACAACGAGCCCACGGGCGCGCCTGGGCAGCCGTCCGCCCCGGGGAACCGGACAGGCGATGGTGAGCCTGACCTGCCGCGGGGGCTGGACGGGTATTGGGGGTGGAGTGGTTGGGTCCCGCACCTGCCCCATTGGTGGGCTGGCCGGAACGAACCCCCACCGCCGCCGCCGCCCCCTACCCCGCCCCCGGAGGCGGGGCCGGGTCCCGGTTGGGGCTTCGCAGCCTGGGTCTTCGAGTTCGTGGGCTATGGAGCGTGGGTAAGCTCCCCCGACCACCCGGGCACGATCCGCACGAGTGGCGGATGGATTGGATCCGCCGTCGACCGCCTGGGCGTTAAGATGCTGGGGTACTGGTGGGAGACCGCGGTCCTATGCTTTGCCCTAGGCATCTTCACGTTCGTGTTGGGTGCCCTGGCCTTCATCGTCAACACCGCAGCCCAGCCTATGCTGTGGGCTGCCGGGGGACTCCGCTGGGCGTGGTACCAGATTACCCGGTGCTGCCAGCGACGCGGAGGGGATGGGCCCGGCGCCCATCTTCCCCCACCCCCTCCGACCCCCTTGCTGGTGCGCTGGCGCGGGCCGGGCTTGGGCGGCGTGGTGGAGACAGAGTTCTACACAAAGGGGGTCCGCGGCCGAGGGACCAATCGGGCGTACAACCACGTGCTGCTGCGTAAGCACGGGCAGGTGGCCCGCATCAGCTGCAACTTTGCGGACCGGTACCGATTGGACCGCCACGGGCTCAACATCAAGATCGGGCAGGTCCTGGGGTGCACCAGTCGCAAGTGGCGGCTGAACCTCGAGGAGACAGGGAATGTGCATCTATGTCGTGCTGTCGAGTGCGCCTCCTGTCCAGTGGCGCATCCCATGCACGTCGACAGTACGCGGCCATTGACCACACACAGATCGTGGACTTGGCTGAGCACGGTAAGGCCACAGCCTGCCGGGCAGTCGGCGTGGGACTCCGGAAGGTATTCGGGGTCGTCAAGTGGCTGCTTTGCTCACCCTGGTCGGTTCTCGGATGGCTGTGCCGGGGCCGGCCGGGGCCCCGCTACATCACCGACGCCACGGGCTATCGCCGCCTGGACATCGATTCGGAGAGCGAGGTGGAGGCGGAGGAGCGCCCCTGCCAAGCCGCACAAGTTGGGGTGCAGCTCGCGGGTGGCGCACGCCCCCTCCAGCCGGAGGGGTGCGGCGACCGAGGGATGCAGGAGGCCACTGTCCTGCTACAGGTGGACGCGGAGGTGTCGGACGTTCCCCGGCCGGGGCATTGTCTCAATGCACAGGTGCACCTCTGCGCCCACCATGCGCAGAAGTATCGGTCTACCCTGATCGGCCGCAAGTGCAGCCTCCCCACTTGTCTCCGCATGGCGAAGGGCAGCTGCGGGGGGGCCCCGATGTGCGGGGAACATCTCCGACGGGACGAGGGTCACACCGTGCGCGTCGAGGCGACGGTCCAACCTGGGATCCTCGGGGGCCTGCGCCGCCGTATGCGGGCGCGGGCTCCAAGCCCCGCCAGGGCGCGCGATTGGACCGCGCACGCTGCCGATGGGGTTGGCATTGCGCCCGGGCCGGTCTACCCCCCGCCTCTACCTCCCCCCGCTGCACCGCCACCGCCCGCCGTGGCCCCATCTGTTGATGCGGAGCCCACGGGGGCGCAGGCCCTAACCTCTGGGCCGCAGCCGCGTCGCACACGCTCCGCGGAAGCAAGGGCCAGCGGACGCTCACGGTCTGCCGACCGCGGGGCCCCGGGCGATCGGATCGCCCACCACGGGTGGATTCAGGAGCCCCTACTCGTGAAGGTCTGCCCGATACTCCCGGGCGACCCTCGGGGAGCCGAGGAGGCGTACGGCGCGCCCCCGGCGAGTCCTTGGTTTATTCTATTGGGGGAATGCAAGGGGCTCGACGTACGGGGCACTGGCGGGGACGCCAGACTTATCATCGGGACTAGCCTCGAGGGCGTCAGGGTGGAGGTCCCAGCCAGCGAGGTCGTACGGCACCCCCCCCCGCTGGAGGACGGGCGCTACCCGATAGATTGGATCAATCGGCTGCTGTACGAGGTCCCCCACGGGGCTCGGGAAGTGGGGTTGCGTGTCATCGCCCACCACATCCCGCAGGATCTGCTGGCGATGTTACGCCAGGAGCAGTGGGGCGGTGTGGACGTGGAAAGCGCGAGCGGGTGGAGGCGGCGCTACCTGACGAACACGGAGCGCCAGCAGCTGCAGCACGACCCGGTGCGCACACTCGGCCACCATCGGCGGGGCGGCGCGCAGGGGGCGCCGCCTGCGCCCGGCATGGAGGGCTTGCCCCGTCCCGCCCCCGCGGCGGCACCGTCGCGCTTAGCGGCGGCCGCCGCCGGCGTGAGCGAGGATGCTGAGGAGCCCGACCCACTCGAAATGTTCATGGATTCCTTGCGAGCCGAGGATCTCAAAGGACGGGGGGGCCAAGCGGCGGCTCTCAGTGCATTAGGTATGACCGCGGACTTGCTCGGGGTTCCGCTTGATCAGGCGGAGCGGCAGCTGCGGCGGAGGGTCGCACAGGTGTCAGCGGCGGGCCCACTGGGGTCCGACCTAGAGCGCGCCCTCGCGGATTTGGAGGATGCGCAGCTGGAAGCGCGCGCGGGAGCGTGCTGCGGCCGCCGACAAGGTTCCCCTGCAGGGGGGCCTCTCACGTGAGGGGTCGCGGAGTCGCTCGGCGCGGGGACGGGATCCCAGCCCGAAGCAGGGACCCCGACGCGAGCTCTTCGGTGCCATGCCCCCCATCCAACCCACGGGCCCACGACGGGGCTTGCTGGGTGATCGGGACCTGCTGGCACGCGATGGACGCGGGGGGGCCGCTCGTGGGGCCAATCCGCTCCTCGACGGGGCCTCGGTCCATGGCCACCTCACTGGCCAGACGCCCCACGGGGGCGGCCTGGGTGGGGAGCGAGCTGGGGGTCCAGACGACGCCGGGGCGGCGGGCGCCCTGGGCGGGCTTACAGTCGAGGCCGAAGCCCAGATCATCGAGCGCCTGGATCGCCAGAACCGCCTCACTGAACGGCACGTCCTCGCCGCCGAGCGGCAGGCGCGGGCCACCGAGGGCGACAAGAAGGCCCGGGGCACCAGGGCAGGGATCGGTCGGGACGAGGAACTTGATCTTTTCATAGCCCGGGGATGCAACACCTTCGTGGTTGAGGCCTGCGAGGGGATCACGGGGAAGGACTTGTTCGACTCTCTCAAGCGCATGTGTGCGCACTCCAAGAGCACGCTCAAGACGATCGGGTTTCCCTGCCTGGTTACCAACCGTGTGGCACACGGCTACGCGGCGCTCGCCTTCGGGACGGGCCCACACGACCTGGCGGTGGACGACTGCGTCCCCGCGCGTGATGAGGACTTCGATGGCTATCGGCTCCCTGTGGACGACAAGCTGGAGCCCCGCCAACGGCCCGCCACTCACATGGCGACCTGGTTCAAGAGGGCCCGGTGCGAGATCCAGATGTTCGAGTCCATCATAGGGGTCGCACACGGGGCGGAGCGACGGCGGTCGTTAGGGTTCTTGGAGGCGGCCTTCGAGAGGGACCCATCGGAGTTCCCAGACCATTGGGTCAAGGATCTGTGGGAAGAGCTCCGAAGCACCTGGGTCGAGGAGTTACGGGAGCTGAGGCGTCGGCTCTGCCGAGAGCTCGACACCGAGAACCCGAGGAGGGAGGACATCAAGTACATCCTACTCATGCCGGAGAACGGCTACGATTTGCCCCGAACATTCGACCTCGGGGACCCGAACGCCTATTACCAGCAGGTGGTCGTGCCCCGGCGCAAGGCCGCGCTCACGCGCCTCCTCAATGGGCAGCTGAACGCCCACCTCACGAAGCGACCGCCCAAAGCGGGAGGGAGCGAGGAAATGGGCGATCCCCGGCCCACGGCGCAGGGGGATGACAGGCCCAAGGCGGGGGCTGGGCCCCAGCCGAAGGCGGGGCCCAAGGCGGGCACTGGGGCCCCAGCGGGGACAGCCCCCAAGAGGGCGTACCCAGCGGGCAAGGAACTAACACGCCCGGAGCGGACGCGATCCGTGGCGCATGCGCCCCGCAATAAGGACAACGTCCCTATCTGCTGGGGGGCCACCACGCACATGGGCTGCTCGCGGAAGGCTTGCGATTGCCCTAACTCCCACGACCCCATCAAGTCAACGCGCGGCTTGGACTACACGGTAGTCATGCAGCTCACGAGGCGGGGGGGGCTCCTTGGGACGCCCCGGATCGATCCCAAGCAGGTGGATGGGATGATTGCGCAGCTGCGCTCGCAAGCCAAGGCAGCCGAGGCCGAGAAGGTTGGCGAGGACACGTCCCCACCCGCTCCCCCTGACTCCCAGAAGGAAAAGGGGCGGGGCCGTGGCAGCGGCTCGCGAGCAGCGGGCGACCCGGGCCCGGGGAAGGCCCCGGACGACTACACCGCGCTCCAGCTTACCGCGATGGACTCTGATCTCCGGGAAGCGGTTAAGGGCCCCGACTTCGGATGGCTCGAAGACCACGACCGCCCGCGCGCGACGGCCACTTGGGACGCCCAGCCCGCGGGTGATGGGCCGGAGCTTCGCTTCAAACTCATGCAGGAGCTCGAAGCCGAGGGCATCTTCGCACCTCTGAAGGGGGCCAGCGAGTACTTGCAGAGCCACGTGCGCGGGCGCGTCTTGGGGGCGCGCCTGCGCGGGGAGCGGCTTACTCTGGAGCGAGCCCTCGAGGAAGCCGTGGACCGAGGCCATCGGGGTCTCAGCAGCGAGGCAGCCGACCTGCATGAGGCGCATAGCTGCGCCGCAGGATATGTCACCGAGGGCGGGGCCGAGGTTGGCCCGGATGCGTGGGACCCCGGCGGGCTGATAGGCCGCGGGTCATATACCTTCTGGGACGGGGACACCCGCATCCAGTGGGACTTCATCGACTATCGGGACCGCCTCGGCCCTACAGAGGAGATGGGCCAGGCGATGGGCCTGGAGGTGGGCGACACCGAGGAGCGGCAGTGCCTGCTACTGCACGTAGCTGCGGGGGTGCTCCTGCTACGCGCGGGCGAGGGCGCAGGTGGGCCCAGCCCGGACGCGGTGCAGCAGTTGGCCGCGACGTATCGCCATGCACTATGGGAGGAGGCCCACGAGGCCCTGCGTGCCCTGGGCGACTCCCCGCCGTGGATCACGGCCCTGGAGGCCGATGTCCGCTCCTACGTCCACGATGCGGTGCACCCGCACCACGACAAGGACTATCGCTGCCTGCAGCATGCCCCGTCGCCGACCTCGACGCCGTCACGCTCCAGGTGCACCGTGTCAACGGCAGTGGGCGCCTATGCGTGGACCACCTAATGGGGACGGGTGTCGGCGCGGAGGATCAAGTAATTCCGCTCCTGATCTGGCGTGGCCATATGCGCGCCTTGCGCCCACGCTCCCACGCGGAGGCGGCGGCCCTAGGCCAGCGCTGGGGGCACGCAGGACGGCTGTCCCGCGAGATCGTAAGTGTCGGCTGGCGCGAGATGCTCGATGAAGGCCCAGACGTTGAACCCACCGTCCCGGGCAAGAGCGCGCCCTGCACCCACTGCAAGGCAGCGGAAGGTCGGGCGGGCCGCGCAGTGGGACGCGCGCCAGCCTCGTTCGGGGAACATCCAGCCGACGTCCAGGCACGCCTCCTGGAGGCGAACGCGATGCCAATTCGACACGACCCCGCGTTCGCATACGGTTTGATTGCCCAGGAGGTGTACGCCGGTTCGGGAAATTGGTCGGCCGCGCTCCGCGCCGAGGGCATCCGGGTGCTGGAGCCGATCGAATATTACGACGACCCCCTCCGAGAATCCGGCCCACGGCCGGATCACGACACCCTCGACCCAGCGGTCCGCGCGCGCCTACAGGAGGCCGCACGGACCCCCATGGGCCCCGACGTGGCCAACGTTTGGTGCTGGGGTACCCCGTGTGGCTCGTACACCGACCTCGGGCTCATGACCCAGCCGGGCGGGACCCCGCAGGGCACCCGCACGTGGGAGCACCCCGAGGGGGATGGCTCCAAAGAGTTCGAGCGCGTGGGTAACAGCCACACACAGTTCACGTGCGACACCTGCCGCATCCTACACGACGTTGGCAAGGAGTTTCTCATCGAGTCCTCCTGCCCCTCGGGCCGCTACCCCAAGATTTGGGACCAGGCCCCGATGCACGAGCTGCGTCGAGCGACGGGGGCCATGATCGTCCCGATCCACATGTGCGCCTGGGGTAAGGCCCCGTCCGACGCGCCAGAGAGCCGCTATCGCAAGGGCAGCTGGTGGCTCGTCAGCCCCCGGCTGTATCTGCTCGCTCTGTTGTTGGCGCGACGTTGCCCCCGTGACCACCACCACGTCGAGCTGAAGGATCACGTGCCGGGCTCGGGCATTAAGCGCACCAAGGAGGCGCAGGTTTGGGCCCCCCGCCTTTGCGCCGCGTGGGCAAAGGTGTTGAAAGGGGCCTATCACCGATGGTCGGTGAGCCAACTGCGTCGGCAGTTGGCGCCTATATGGGAGGATGGCCCGGGGGCGTCCCCAAAAATCGCCCGGGCGGAGGCGCCCGGGCGCCTGCAGGGCGTCGACTTCACTGGAATCGAGCGCCTGCAGGCCTCAGGGGACGGCTCAAAATGCGGTAGGCTTAGCCCAGCCATGCACCGAGCATTGGCGGGGCTTCCTAAGCCCCCATTGGGCAAGGCACAGGGGGAGGTGAGCGCGGGCAAGACTCGACCCCCTTGCGAGGATCCGGCCAGAGATATCGCAGAGGACCTCGACGGGTGCAGCCCGGCGGAGCTGGCCACGGTCTACCTGACCTTCTGCGCGGAGCACCCTGAGTATGACCCCGAAGCCATGCGGACCCTGGTAGGGCTGGGGGATCAGCTCCTCCAGCGGACGGGGTCCCTGAAGGAAGCGGCCGCGCTGCTTAGGCGCGCGCGCCACGAGCGCCTAGGCAACCCCCTTCGGGGTGTCCTGGGGGACAAGGTGCGACGGTGTTTAAGCCGAGAGCACTTCGAGTACGTTCGGGAGCTAGCGGAAGGGGGAGCCTCCGCGCGGCGGGGCGCGCCGCGGAGGCGCGAGCGAGCCCAGCCGTACCCCAGCGTGCGAGCCCACATCGACGAGGCCTACCAGAAGGTATGGGCGGATGTGACCTGGGGGATCGTCCTGGTGGCGTCCCAGGCGGCAGAGGGTTTTCTGACGGAGCTGGTGGAAGCCCCCTTGGGGAGGGTACCGAAGCAGCTACCGGACAGAACCTTATCGTCCGAAGGGCGTATGATCCATGCGATGCTCTCAGCCAACGCCGCCACACACAAGCGCGACCACCCGCCTGCCGTCCAGCCACGCCATCGGCAAGTGGCGAGGACGGCGGTATGGCATCGCGCGCGCCACCCCTGAGCGCGCCTCCTCTGCGCCAAGCGGGACGTCTCGCGGGCCTTCAAGTGGTTGGACATCGCCCCGGCGGACGTCGGGGACTTTGGCACCTCGTTACCGGGGGCCCACGCTGGCATCGAGGGGGACGTCAGAGTCGTTTACCTAGCCATGGTGTTCGGGTGGACGGGAGCCCCAGGCAATTACATGATGCTCGCCCTGGCGGCGAGGGAGCTCCACGAGAGCTATCGGCCTGGGGAGCCGCTCTGGCACGACACCACCCACTTCCACTCGGAATGGCTCATGGATGACCCTGTGGTGGTGGAGCCCGACATTGGGGTCCGACCGTGGATGGCCTGCGACGCATTGGATGCCTCCATACGTGAGGTGTTTGGGTCCGAAGCAGTGAACGTCAGCAAGAGGGGCGCCGAGGGGGAGCCTTCCACCACGCAGATTATCTGGGGGCTCAGTATGGACTTCGAGCGTGAGCGAGTTGGACTCCCGGAGCCCAAGGCCATGAAGATGCGCTTCCTACTGGCGGAGCCGGAGCTGAGCTTCGGCTGCCGCATGGTCCGGCTGCGAACCGCGAGGGAGCTAAGTGGGCTCGGCCAGTTCTGCGCCTGCGCAGCTCCAGCCCTGAGCCTGGAGCTCCCAGCGGTCCACCGTATGCTGTCGGGTGACCCAGGTCAGGCCTACGTCCATCCGCCGGGCGACCCCGAGATGGTAGAGGCTGCGTGGGACGATTGGCACCAGACCTTGGATTGGCTGCGCGTCTGCTTTGAGATGCCGGTCGAGGGTAACTTCGAGACCTCCTTCGAGGGCCTGCTAGGCCTTCGCGAGGCCCTCGCGCTCCCAGGGGCGCTCGGCAAGCTGCGCTGGCTGGGAGGCGATGCCACCCTGGATCGGATCGGTGCGCTGGACTGGTCCTCGCGCGAGTACATCGTGGCGGAGGCGGCCCCCTATCTGGAGACGCTCCGCTCCGCCCCTGGGGTCACTTGGCAGGGAGAGGGGGAGATCATCGCGGTGGTCGAACTCCTCTGCCTGATAGCCTTGGCGGCCGAGAAGGGCCCGGACTGGTTCCAGCTGCTGTTGCCGTACGTCACTGACAACAGCAATGTCAGCCGCTGGCTGCGACGCCGCCGGGCACGGAACGCGGTGGCGCGCCGCCTGCTTCGAGTCCTGGCCATGCTGGAGCTACGGTACAAGTTCCGGGTCCTGGACGGGCTTTACTTACGGACTTACCACAACGAGCTGGCCGACTTCATTACTCGTGCCACGGTGGAGGTGGTACGCCAGCGGATGGCGGAGGCCGGATGGACCGAGCTGTCGCCGGCAGCTCCGTGGGGCGAACTGGTGGAGGAGGCCGCCCAGCGCGAGCTGCGGATGCCAGGAGACGACGGGCCCTGGCGCGCGGCTGCACTCCAAGTCAAAGGAGCCCGGGAGGCCCTACCACGCTACGCCCCCCTGCAGGTCGAGGGGGCGCGGCTGCTAGAAGTGGGAACCGCGTGGCCCCCCTTTGGGGAGGCATGGGAGAGCCTCGGTGGGTCGGCGCTGCTAGCGCCGTGGGATGTCGGTGACCGATGGGACCCGGACGACGGGGACCACCCCTAGGACCCCACTGGGGCCCCACGGACCCGCTGGCTGTGCGTGTCACTATCGGAGGACCCCGGTGGACGCGAAGCGACGGGCCTGGAGCGGCTACTGATCATCACTCGGCCACTGGCCGTGCTGCTCGACGCCCCCGTCAACTACGCTGCAGCGCGACTAGGGGCGCGCTTACGGCGCCTCGGCTATGTGGCACTCTCCCCAGAGACGCGCCTACTGTGCACACACTTCGGCGACGTCACGGCACGCGCGCGGGCGGTCCAGGTTTGGGGTTGCGGGGAACGGGTTCGGGCACCGGGCCCCGTGCCCCCCCTGGGACAGCCCTGCGTGGAGCCACGCGGCCTCTGCCAGCTCTGGAAGGAGGCAGGGCGGCCACCGCTGGATGAGCTCCGCCTGGACCTCGACAACGGCACCTTGCTCGTGGACCCTCGGATCTCGACGACGGGGGATCGCATGATGCCTGGGCCGCGGGGCACATGGCAGCCCGCGGGAGGCGGGCGGGCCCAGCGCGTGGTGA
>CAUYUJ010002061.1:54386-94029 GCA_963575745.1 Prorocentrum cordatum | reverse complement strand
AGGAGGAGGAGGAGGAGGCGGGCGGACGGCCGGGCCGCGGAGAGCCTCCACCTCGGCGGTCCGCTGGTCGACCTGCGGCGGACTCCGAAAACCCGGAGCCCAAGAATAATGTCGTCTCTGAGTATCATTACCTGATGGTGTCAAAAGAGAGCACCAGATGACTCCACAGGGGGGTCCGGGCGGCATCCGGGGAGCTGTGTCCGAACTCGTGTCCGAACTCGTTTTTCGCATACAGTCACACACTTCGTGCTCTTCGACCTCCCAGAACTCCATTCCCGGGCCACATTCTGAATGCCGGAGCCAACTGTAGGCCACTTCGTGCTCTTCGACTTCCCAGAACTCCATTCCCGGGCCACATCTTGATGCTGAGGCACAGGCTGAGAATGGTGATGCTGATGCTGAGGCTGAGGCTGAGGCAGGCAGGCTGAGGCTGAGGCTGAGGCTGAGGCTGAGGCTGAGGCAGGCTGATGCTGAGGCAGGCTGAGGCTGAGGCTGGCTGAGGCTGAGGCTGAGGCAGGCCGAGGCTGAGGCAGGCTGAGGCTGAGGCTGAGGCTGAGGGTGAGCCTGAGGCTGAGGCAGGCTGAGGCAGACGCTGAGGCAGGCTGATGCTGAGGCAGGCTGAGGCTGAGGCTGAGGCTGATGCAGGCTGAGGCACACGCTGAGGCAGGCTGATGCTGAGGCAGGCTGAGGCTGAGGCTGAGGCTGATTGAGGCTGAGGCAGGCTGAGGCTGAGGCCGAGGCTGAAGGCAGGCTGAGGCAGACGCTGAGGCAGGCTGAGGCTGAGGCAGGCTGAGGCTGAGGCTGAGGCTGAGGCAGGCGGATGCTGAGGCAGGCTGAGGCTGAGGCTGAGGCTGAAGGCAGACTGAGGCTGAGGCAGGCTGAGGCTGAGGCTGAGCCTGAGGCTGAGGCTGAGGCAGAGGCTGAGGCAGGCTGAGGCAGACGCTGAGGCAGGCTGATGCTGAGGCAGGCTGAGGCTGAGGCTGAGGCTGGGGCTGGGGCTGATGCAGGCTGATGCTGAGGCAGGCTGAGGCACAGAGGCTGAGGCTGAAGGCAGACTGAGGCTGAGGCTGAAGGCAGACTGAGGCTGAGGCAGGCTGAGGCTGAGACTGAGGCAGGCTGATGCTGAGGCAGGCTGAGGCTGAGGCAGGCTGAGGCTGAGGCTGAGGGTGAGGCTGAGGCAGGCTGAGGCAGGCTGAGGCAGACGCTGAGGCAGGCTGATGCTGAGGCAGGGTGAGGCTGAGGCAGGCTGAGGCTGAGGCCGAGGCTGAAGGCAGGCTGAGGCTGAGGCTGAAGCAGGCTGAGGCTGAGGCCTGCTGAGGCTGAGGCTGAGGCAGGCTGATACTGAGGCAGGCTGAGGCTGTGACTGCGACTGCCGCTGCCACTGCGACTTTCATCGCGAATGCGACTGCGACTGCGAGAACAGCAGAACTCTACAACTGGATTATCATCTGAATCTTAAGGGGAATGCTTCCATATATGCTTCTACACATCGCTGTTAGGTTGCTTTGCAAGGATAATTTAACCGATCCCCATCCCCAACGGCGTGGCCGATGGGGATGGGGATATAGGTCGTTCCCCCTAGATGGGGATGGAGGTCGTTCCCTTCGGGTTTCGAGGGGTGTATCCCCAACTTGGGGGGGTCATTTGGTGGGGGTCTCGAAGGGGATGGGGACGGAGATGGGGGTCGGCTAAACGATACCGAGCCTCTTGAGGGCGCCCTTTTTTGTACCTCCGCCACCTTCCGCCGCCCTTCCGCGGGCTTCCGCTGGCGGAGGCGGCCTCACTATACTCCCGCCGACCTTCCGCCGCCGTCCGCCTCGAGCAAGGGATGGCAACTCCTTCGATTCGCGAAGGCAAGGCCTTTTTTGGACCGCCTCACTTACTACCCTTAGGTCGGGCATGTCCCCTTACAGGCAGATTCTGGACACAAAAAACAAAAATAGTCAAAACATAGTCAACAATGACAAAAATAAAAATTGTCCCCTGACTATTTTTTGACAAGTTTGGAATATTCCTCCTGTAGAGGGACACGCCCGACTTAAACCTACCCGTGCCTCCCTGGAGGACGCCCTCCGAAACCCAACCCAACGGGATGGGCCGAACGGCGCTCTCCCGCTCAAGCTTGCTGTTACCCGAACACGCAGGGTAAACACACACTTTCGCCGCCATCGAGTTCACCAAAAAAGAAAAATTCATTACACTGGAGAGAACCCCTAATCAATGGATGGTTTTGAATCTTGGGATCGATAAAGAGATCGATGCGGAGATCGACCGGGAACCCGGGACCCACCGAAATCGGCCCAGAACCAATAACCAAGAACCCGGGAACCCGGAACTGGGAACCCGGGAACCCAGCCGGCTACCAAACTCGGCGGGAAACTTTCGCCAAATCTTTCCATTTCCGCCAGGACCCCTTCAATGTTCAGACCAAGCCCTGATTGGGGAATGAACAAAGCATTTCGGCGCCGGACACCCCGACCATGGCGCGCGGAGCGCACCAGGAGCAGCGCCAGAGGCGCCGCCAGGGAGGCCCAGCGCCGATTCGAGAAATCTGCGCGGACCTCGCGAGCGCTTTCCCTTCGGCGTTTCGACACTGGGCGGAAGGGAGGAGGAGGAGGAGGAGGAGGAGGAGGAGGAGGAGGAGGAGGAGGAGGAGGGGGACGAGGAGGACGAGGAGGAGGAGGAGGAGCAGGAGGAGGAGGAGGAGGAGGAGGAGGAGGAGGAGGAGGATCGAGGAGGGGACCAACGAGGGGATCGAGGAGGGATCGAAGAAGGACCGAGAGGATCGAGGAAGACCGACGCGGAGCCCCCCGCGAAGGCCTCCACGCACTCACGGCACAGCGACAGGGCGCAGCCGCGGGTCCAGTCGCCCCGCTTCGGCGCGGAGGCCTCGCCGTCTGGCCTGGGGGGCAGCGCGGCGGCGAGCAGGCCGCGGGGGAGGAGGAGGAGGCAGGGGGAGGAGGGGGAGGAGAGGCAGGGAGAGGAGGGAGGGAGAACGGGGACAAGCTAGGTGCGCTCGCGTCATATCTGACGTCCTGTTCCTCCTTCCCATCCCTTACCATGTCGTGGATATCCTTTGTATTCGCGCAGTCGGATGTCGAGCAGGACAGAGATCCAGGGAGGGTACGCGATGCGTGGTAGGGCACGGTATCGCATCGCGTGGAAGAGCACTGCAGAGCGCAGCGTGTCATAACATGGCATGGCATTGCGTGGTAACTCATTGTCACAAATCATGGAAACGCAAAACATGGCATCGGATAGCAGCTTCGCAAAATACAACTCCGCGACACATGTCATGGCATGGCGCCGAGTTCCTGGGAGGGTGCATGGGGCGTCTGGGTACGGCGTGGGCCTGCGAAGACTGCCCATTCACCGGCGACCCGCGCGAGGCCCCTGGTGACCCTCCCGCGTCCCCCCTGGCTCTCGTAAAAATATCGGGTCGTTAGGGGTGTTCGTTTGGACCGATCTCTGTGTGTGGCAAGTAAAGAAGCGAAGCCGCCTGTCTGGAAGGACCGACAACATCCGGACTGAAAACGCACAAAGCACACAGCTAGCGCACATCATGCGCGTAAAAATCCTGACGTGGAGGGGGAGCGAAAGCGATGGATTGGAAAAGCCTCACGAAAGACCAGACAATTCAATCCTCTGCGTGAGAAAAACAATCCTAGTCCGCGCCTCCCCACCGCATATCTCCATGATGCCAGTGCCGTAATCGATGGAGGCGAAGCAAGGTGAGGAGGTGCTCGGGAACGGCAAAGAGGGGGGGGTCCAAGAGGGGGGGGTGCAAATCATGACCGGCGGCATGTGCGCGGCCCAGCGGGGGGGCCAGGGACGTAATGAAACAAGAAGAGGCGCCATGAGAGCTGGGGACATATCATGGCCCCCGCCATGATATCTACCCCCCCCTAGTCATCACCCCCCTCTTTTCCGCCCCCGAGGTGGTGGATGTCGCCGAATTCGGTTCTAGCCCCGGGCTCGGCGTCGCTCGCCAGCCGTCGATCCGCTGCCGGACCGACCAGCTGTGGAACCACCAGGCAAACAAGCCTGAGGTGGGGCTGCCCTGGCGGCCGTCGTTGTCGCACCCGTCGGTGCGGCCGGGCCCGCTCATCGCTGGCTCACCCAGAAGATACGGGGCCAGACAAATGAGGTCGGTGCTGCACTCGTCGCAGTGGCCCTCTACGACCTGCGCACCTGCCTTGAGCACGTGGCCCTCTTTTGTCTTCTCCTCTGGCGCACGCGCTCTGCTGCAGGGTGGGCGCCGACGACGCAGCTGCCGGAGACCTGTCGTTTAGCGGCCGGAAAGGCACTGGCAACGTAGTCGCTCGAGGTCCCCCGGGTTTACCGTTGCGGTCGTCCTCGGCGCGCTCTGCGCGGGATGTTCGCGATCGATGGTCTTGGGCATGGCCCTTGGCGTTGCGGCGCTGGGCGCGCCCCCCGGTGTCGCGGCGGCACGTGGCCATGAAACTGGGCGAAATGTTCGAGTCCGGCGCGCAAGCTGCCGTCGCGTCTCGCCGAGGGCGCTTCATCCGCGACGCGCCCATTCCAGAACAAAAGCTGCAGCAAAACGCGCGGCGCAAGATTTCGCGGCAGATGAGATCAGCGTAGAGCTTCTGGTTGATGACCGTCCATTCGTCCTCGTGCCCGTCGAATTCGATGTTGCACCTGCGCAGCTGTCTGCTAACCGGTGCTCTGGTCGGCGCCGTGAACACTGCGCTGCTATGTTTGGCCTCTGGGACTCAAGGCTTGCGGCGTGCCTTTTGCTGAGTCAGGCGGAACACGCGGGTGTCGATCATCTGTCGTGCTGGCGATCGTCTCCATTGCTGGCCGTGGCAACTGTAGATCGCGATGCCGGTACCAGAGCCGCCCATGACTCGCGGGCGCCAGTCGGGAAGGGAGTCGAGCGCGAGGTGAATCTCGCCCCTGTTCGTGTGACGCGCGAACCACGCAATGCTGTCGGTGGATCAGGGAAACGTGGGATCGGCTAGCGTCGCGACGGCACCCTCTAAGTTGGCGCTGCGGGTGACGTCAAGGCGATGCTCCTGTAGCGCTACTGACGACCCAGACGGGACGGCCCGGTCCTACTGTCCACGTCTACCGGGGCAGGTCGGCCAGGCCAGCCTGGCGGGCGGGCCTTATCTCTAATGGTGGAGTCTTGGCTGAGGAACGCCATGCCAGTGTGTACGAAGCCGCCGCAACCGCAGGGGGATGGAGGAAAGCTGGTAACGACCGCGATCATGGAGCCGGTGATATGCGCTCCAAGATGAATCGGGCGATCCCCTGGCCCTGTAAGACAACGAACGTCCGCGGGCTAGCGTTGCGCATGCTCACCTTAATCTAGCCGCGGTAGTCGGGGTCCTCCACTCCGCCCGCGACGTCGATGCCCCTGCGGGCTAGTCCTGAGCGCGGGGCGATCCGTCGGTATGCGCCAGGCGGCGCAGGCGCGACCACTGGTCGCGATGCTGACGTCCGCGCAGGCGAATAGGTCGCAGCCCGCTGATTGAGTTGCGCCCCGCACTGGTGCTTGTGCGCTAGGGCCGAGAAGCTTTGCTGTTGCTTTGAGCATCTTACACTCGCGCGCGTCGTTGATGACGTTGTCCTGGCGGTTGTTGCCCGCTGCTAGTCAGCGTGAGCTGTGCGGGCGGTGGACCCCCGATCGGGTTGAGATTTGTCAAAGTTGTCGACAAGAGAACGCAGCGCGTTTGCGTTCTACGCCAGCGTCCATAATCCCGTTTTGGGATTTCATGGATTGC
Organism: Prorocentrum cordatum; assembly: GCA_963575745.1. NCBI lineage: Eukaryota > Dinophyceae > Prorocentrales > Prorocentraceae > Prorocentrum > Prorocentrum cordatum. The sequence continues at coordinate 88,279 of CAUYUJ010002061.1, read as the reverse complement.
AGACCAAAAGGCAGGGATCGCCCTCCGCTGCAGGAGAGCGCGCGCAGCGCCGAGCGGTCGCGGCGTCGCGGGCGGCAGCCGCAATGCGGCAGTGTCACCTGTGAGCCGTTGCCCACTCCTGCGTCGCCAATGGGGGCGTCAGCCTCTCCGTCATGGGCTGCAGCGTCGCCCTCTTGGCTGTCGGCCAAGTTCATCGCGAAGCGTGGCCCCCAATGGTTGGTCCAGGCGCCGCTATCCACAACAACGCCAAACCGGCCGATCGGGGCATCGGCGCTCGCCACGTAGCATGGCGAATCGATCGGTGGGCTCCGGCCCGTGCCTGGCGAAGTCGGCCACCGCGGGGGCGTCGGTCGGCGCGGCGGGGCATGCTGGCCCACGTGGGCCTTGCGCGGCACTGCCGCGTCGGCAGCAAACGCGGAACTGGAAGCTCTGCCAGGGGGCCGCGCAAGATCCTGCCGCGACGCCCCGGGTGTCAGCGCGGGCCGACGAGTCTGCGCGGCGCCCCGCCGTGGACGCATCTCCTCAGGCGCGCTGCCGTCTGGCGTCGGCCGGGCCAGCGCCGCGGGCGCCAGGCTCGGAGTGCCGAGGTCTGTCGCGCGGGCCGGCAACGCAGCTGCTGGGCCCGCTGCAGCGCGATCTGCGCAAATGAAGCGGAACTCTGCGCTGACGTCAGCCAGGCCGCGGCGCGCTGGCCAGCGCGCCAAGTGGTTGTCGGTTTTCTGCGCGAGCTGTAGGCGGCGTGCCCGGTGCAAGATGCGGCGGCGCTGTAGGCGTGCAACTGGGTTGCCATGTATGACAGCCTCGATTCAGATAGGACATTCCTGATTGCCACCGTTGAAGACGGCGACGCCGGGCGCAGCTCGCGCGGCAGCCGGCGCAGGAGGTGCAACTCTGTCCAACTCTGCGCGGCTCGTCGTCGCAGTCGAGCGCCGTGGAGCTCATCGATGCGTCGTTGTTGCGCGCGGTCCAGCGCGGCGTCGCGGCCGGCGAACCACGCGGCCACTACCCAAGATGGCTTGCCGACGCCAACGTGGGCGCGCTGGTTGAAGAGAGCCAGATCGCTGCGAGGCTCTGGCATCGGCGGCGACGCGGCTGCCGGCGCGGACTGCGGCGGGCACGCGGAGCTCGATCCACGTGTCGCGCTGATGCCGACTGCTGAGATTGATGGCACGCTGGTCCAGCTCAGCAAGTTCACGTCGGCTGATGGGGCAGGGAGCACCGCGACTCGGGCACGGGCGTCGCTTATCCAGTCGCGCCCTCGCCGTGGCCCCAGCGGGAAAGACCTGGCCACTCTGGCTTACCGCTGCGGCGTCAGCGCTGGCGGCGCTGCTGACGCCGCTGAAGCTGCGGGCGCCGCGGGCGATGGGCCCCCCACCCCTGCCGATCGGATTGGCAACGCAGTTGTCCTATATCCGCGGGCTGAGCAGATCCCCGATGCACGCGGCTCAAAAGGTCGCCAATTTCCGGGCGTTTGGGCGAAGCCGACGACGACGATGAAGCACCCGCCTAGCCTGACCAATGGCTCCGGCCAGCTGCCTGCGAGGTGCTGTCGCGCGAAGCGCTGGGAGCTCCAACGGCTGGCGCTGGCCGTGTGGTTGCCGAAAGTGAAATCGGTTGGCCGCCGTTCCAGGGATCGGCGCTCTGAGCGGGGAAGCGTCGTCGGGCCCCAGAGCCACAGGATCGGGCATCCCGCAAAAACACCTGGCGCTGGTTGTTGAGTGGCTGGTCCTGGCGCTCCGCGGAGCCCCAACTGCGCGAGCGGATAGGGTGCCGGCGTCGACGGCGGCGGCGCGGCTGAACCCGGCTGACACCGAGGGGGCAATCGCGCGCGAGGTGCTGCTCCGAGTCGCACTCGAGGCACTTGAGACGCGCCCAGTCTGGGCCCAGTGGTCTGCCTTGTCGGCCAAATGCCAGAGCGCTCGCCCGATGCTCGCCCTTTCCCGCGCCCCCCCCCCGAAGCTGGCGATGGTTTCGCGGAGGTCGTTCTCAAGCGAACCGGTCAGGAAGACGCGGTAGCCTTTTCCGCGGCCTTCGCAATTGCGTTCGATGACCCCCCGGGCGCGACGCGCGGGCACGTCGCCGCCGGCGCGGCGCCGTCGGGGCTCGGCGCCCTCGCGGGCCCCAGAAAACTGCGCGCCACGCTTTCCCATGGGAGCTTCGCGCAGTTCGGGGCAGGCGGCGATTCTTCGCCGAGCGAGTCGACGGTTTCGGAGTTGGTGCCGGAGTCGCAACCTGCTGCTAGATATGCCGTCTGCGGCGCCGCCAGTGCGCGTCGGCGTCGGCGGCAGCTGGCAACGCAGACGGACTCGGCGCCGCTCCAAAAGCTGAGCGGCCCGTGCCACCCCGGCTCGATCCAGCGCCGCGGGCACTCTGCCCCTAAACGCGCGTGGGCACACCTTGCGAGGAAACGCTCGGCGCTGGGGCGAATGCGCGGCCGAGGTGAGATTGCCCGGCGAGCCTTCGATCATGTGCCCAGGTCTGCGCGGCTGGCTCATCGCGCGCGCCAGCTGCGGCGCGTCCGCCGGGCAGGCCGCGTGGCCGCGCAGCAGGGCCACGGCGGGCGAGGTGTTCGACGCGCCGGCCGCCCGCGGCAAAAAGTAGCTGACGCCCTCGAAGCAGATCATGCGTTGACCGGCCTGCTGCGCCCTGTCGCGGAGGGTCGAACCTGGCGATGAGGTTGTCGACGCGCTCCTGCGGCAATCGGTTGAAGTTCATGGGGGCCGATGCCGCCGGCGCGCGCTCCTCCTCTCAAAGCTCGCCCCATCGTCAGGCCTAGCAGCGCGCGTGGCAGGTCATGGGCGGCGCTGGATTGCCTTTGATATGGCCACCTTGGACGAAGACAGCTGGCGGCCACTCGTCCGCGTACTCGCGAGCCATGCCGGTCAATGGGGACGAGGCGCACGCCGCTCGGCGAAACAGCGCATTGCCGCATTGGGTCTGTTCTTACGTCGCGCAAGTGGCGCGAGGACTGCGCTCAGAACGCCCCGCCATATAGTGGCGAGAGAACTCGTTGTGCGTCGTGGCGTCACTGCGCTGAGAAGTGCCAACTGCGCGATGGTCAAGAGGATCCAGCATAGGGATCCAGATGCGTCAATAATTAAGCAGGGATCGCGTAGGTAGCGTTGGGGGTCTTGCCTTGGAGCGCCGATCACGAGCAGCCTCAAATTTGCGCGGCGGCCCCCCGGAAGGATGGCAACGCGGTTGCCCGACCTTCCTCTGCATTCCCGCTCTTGCCTGCGCGCGCCCCCCCCCCCAGCTTCCACAACGTAGTTGCGGAGAGCTCGGGGCGCCTGGCCGACGCCGACGATGTGAGCGTCGGATCGAGCGAGCGCTTGACAGAGTCGGCTACACCCACGCGCGGATGCAAAGAGGACAGCGCGTCCTTTTCCTCCCCCCCCTCGGGCATCCGCAACACAGATGCGAACAGCTCGGGGCCCCGTGCCGACGCCGTGAGCGTGGAATTCGGATCGCTCGACGATCTGACGCTGACAGCGGCGCTCACAGGCGAGTGCCGTGACGACGAAAGGCCCCGGAACACCCCGAACGCACTTCGAAGGTGCCCGAAGGGGGGCGCCGGGGCGCGGGGGGGGCCGCCCTCGAGGTCGTGGCCCATGAAGTGGCGCCCGTGCTCCTGCACCGTCGCGGTTCCTCGCGGGAGGGCGGCCCGTGCCCCGACAATCCCCAAAGAGCTGCCCCCCGGCCTTGACGATCTGGCGAAACTGCACGGCGGCGAACGCGCTGCAGAGCGCGCGGCACCGCGTGGAGCATGGCGCTGTAAACCGGAATGCATAGCAGCCGCCGCCCGGGCGCGGATGGGCCGCGCGGGCCCTGGCGGCGGGCGCGGTGTTGGAGCGAAATGCCCCGCTACCAAATAGAATGTGGAACGATGGTGTGAAAACGATGCCCCCGGCCTCCCGAGAAGGCTTTTGTTGGCGGCCGCTGTCGCTTTTGGACAACATTTGTCGTTGGGCATCGCGCGCGGACGTTGCCCCTTGAGACGCAAGGCCGCCCGCCCAACAGCGGCCGCTGTCGGTTTGGGACAACAGGTGTCGTTGGGAGTCGTACGCATGTTTTTTTTTTTCCCGCATGCAAATCCCCGCTTCTCCCCCTCCCCCTGTTCCCCCCGCCTGGGCCTCCCGGGTGGGGCCCGACTAGATGGGGTCGGAGGATCGCGCCGCATCTCCGGTGCATCGGCGATGCCTCGCCGACGCAGTGGCGATGCACTGGCGACGTCGGCGATGCATCGGCGCCGTTGGCGTGGAGAACAGCTGGTTACACATCGAGCCGCGTCGCCGATGCATCGGCGACGCGGCGAGATGCCCCGACCCCACCACCCCAACCGGGAGGCCCAAATGGGGAGAACAGAGGGAGAGAAAACGGGACTTGGACGCCCGAAAGGGGCACGGAAAACACGGGTACGATACCCAACAACAACAGCAAAACCAACACCAACACCAACACAAACAACAATAATAGCCACCACCACAACAACACCAACGACAACACCACCAACAACTGCAGCAACAACAAAAACTAACGCAAGTACAGAAACCACAACAACAACCATTCTAAGACTGTTCGCTCTTACCTGCCCGCGTGTCATTCAAAACGAGTTCCCCGCGCCCTCTATATCCGCCCTTTTTGCATTCGATCACGCCCCATTTGAGGGGTTTGTTTCTCTTTGCGGGGGGCGGCGGGCTTAGACGGGCGGGCAAACCTGAACGGGTGGACAATACTTCGCGGGCGTGCATATGCCCGCCATCGGAATTGGTGGAATGGAATGGCTCCATCGCGGTGCGAATGAAAAACAAGCGAGCCTCTTATTGGTGAGCACGCACGGCACGCGCGCACGCACACGCACACACACAAGAGGCAAGACAAAATGACATAACTCCTATGCAACAGTGCGTTCACCTTATTTCATGCTCCTCCACGGAGTAAGCAAAAGAGCTGGAGGATCGTGATGCATCAACAAAGTGTTCACCCTGTATCAGAAAATGCCAGCGCCCTGCAAATGTGTTCTCCCGTCTGCAACGACAACCAATACACATAACAGAACCGAGACTACCTGATCAAGTTCCTCCACTGAGTAATCACCCGCGCAATTACCGAAGGCCACAACAAAATGTCGTAACGAAAACGTGATGTGCACCTCTCTCATGGTCACTGCTGTTTGCACTTCTCATCTGAAGAGGTTGTGGAACCTGGCGGACCTGGAGATCCCATCACTTGGTTCAGCGTGGAAAGGACATCTGGCGAAAGCGGGATGGCCGTCCGACGGCCAGCAGCTCCACTTGTGCACCCCGGAGAAGCGCCACCAGCGACCCGTGGCTCCCGCTGAAAAGGCACCCACCGCGACCGCGGGGCCTTTGCTGGGAGCGGAGGGCACGCCGAACATCACCTCCACTCTCTCCTCCGATTCCCCCTTCACGACGGCGCTGGCCGAACTCCTGGGAGGTTTTCCATGGGCTGCCGCAGGAGCGTCGACGGGGACTGCCGCCTCCAGGCCGCCGCTCGCCTTTCCCGCCTTGCTACCCCTCCCCGGGGCAGTCATCCCCCGTAGGGGCCCTGTTGGGGCTGTGGGAGGCCTGGGGGCCGAGGCATCGCCATCAGCAGCACCACGAGCTCCACGATCGCCGCTTGCGGCGCGAAGGACGTTGGCCAGGGCCTCCCCCAACAGGGTCGGGCGGCAGCCCCTGTGCCCCATGGCGTGGAACCCACGTAGGAGCGCCTGCGCTGCGCGAAACTGCGCCCGCGCTGCCTGCGCCCTCCGCTCCGCAGCCGAGCGCCGGGGACGACCAGCGGCGCGCCAAGGCGGCTCCATGCTGGGCGCGGGCGAAGGGCGAAGGGAGGGTAGAGGGAGAGAGAGGGGGGGGGCAGCGGCGTGGGCCGCCTGGCGCGGGCTCGCGAACCCGCGGGGGTTCGACCCGAGCTGGCGCTGACCATCGGAATTGGTGTGGGCCCTGCACAAAGAGGAGGGGGAGAACGAGAGAGAGTGGGAGGAAGGGAGGGGGAGGGACGAAGGAAGAGGGAAAACGCCAGGAGAGAAGGGGCGAAGAGGGGGGCGGTTGATTAGAGGCAGAGAGAGAGAGAGAGAGAGAGAGAAAGACAGATAAGAGAGGTAGACAACAAGAGAGAGAGAGAAAGAGAGAAAAAAAGAGAGGTAGGCAAAGAGAGAGAGAGAGAGAGAAAGAGAGAGAGAGAGGGGAGAGAGAGAGAGAGAGAGAGAAAGAACAAGGAAAAAAAAAACGAGGGAGGAGGCAGGAGAGGAAGGGAGAAGGGAGGAGGGAGAGGAGGGAGAGGGGATAGGGCAGAGAGGCATAAGGATGAGGGAAGAGAGGAGGGAGAGAGAAGGGAGGAAAGGAGGGAGGAGGGAGAAGGGAGAGGGAGGAGCAGGAAGGTAAACGCGTGAACGTTCGAGGAAGTCCTAGGTGAAAGCGCCATTCCTGAAGGAAGTCTCGGGCGGGAGCCCACGACGGGCGGGCGATCCCCTGATGGGCCGGTCGGGCGGGTGGGACATTCAAGCGGGATGCCTGAATATGGCGAGAGCGCGATTACTAAGGACATTGTAACGGCGTCCTTGGCGTAGCGCGTTTCCTGAGCGTCGAAAGCGCGATTTCTGACTAAATTGCATGGGAGTCACAGGCGAGAGCGCAATTCCTGAATAAAATGTGAAGGGTTCTCTGGCGGGAGCGGGGGTCTTGATTAAATTGCGAGGAAGTCTTTATTAAATTGCGAGGAAGTCTCAAGCGGCAGCGCCGTTCCTGAGTAAAGTGTAAGGAAGTCTCAGATGGGAGTTGGCGTCCTGACTAAATTGCCAGGAAGTCGCACGCGGGAGCACCGATCCTGAGTAAATTGTGAGGAAGTCTCAGGAGCGGGGGTCCTGAGCAAATTCGGAGGAAGTCTCAGGCGGGAGCCGTTGTTGTTGTAATAGGGGGCCAGGGGCCCAGTTTGAGCACCAAGACTTTCCCTGTCAAAAAACCAGGTGCGAGCGTCGAGGGGCACACTTCGATTGGGAAAAACAATATGCACCGGTGAGGGGGGATCAACAATACTTATTCTTCAGAAATGAGAATTCAACACACCACCACCAACAACAACAAGATGTGTTGTTTTATGACTGTTCGCTGCGATCTGCTCACGTGCCAATAATACGTATATCCCAAAACCCTCGGTACCCACCCTCGTCGACTTCGATCGTAACCCCTTGGGGGTATATATTCCTTACCTGCCACGTGCATGTAGTGCAGCCCCTAAAACAGGGGAAGAGAAGTCGGGTGGAAGGGGGAGGGAGAAGAATGGAGCACGAGAGAAATTAGCAGGATGGGGGCCAGGAACAGAAAACAAGTGGTAGAACTAGACGGGCAGATCGGGTAGGCAGACCCATAGCGGGCAGGTCGGGAAGGCAGGCCCAGGCGACCAGGTCGAGTAGGCGGGTTGCTGAAGCGTGGGTCCTGCGTGAATCGCGAGTAAGTCTCGAGCGCTAGCGCGATTCCCAAGTCAATTGTGAGAGAAGCCAGAGCGAGAGCGTGATTCCTGAGCGCCGAGGGCGCATCGTCTGAATAAACTGCGAGAAAGTCCCACGCGAGAGCGCGATTCGCATACCAATTGTGAGGAAGTCCCGCGCTAATGCGCGATTTGGATATATATTGTGATGAAATATCAGGCGGGAGCCGTTGTTGTTGTTGTTGTAAACCAAGGGGCCAACAACACAGTTTGAAACCCGTGACTTTCCCTGATAAAAAACCAGGGTGCGAGCCCCGGGGGAAACACCTTAATTGAAAAATACAATGGTCACTGGAGGGGGGATCAGCAATGATTATTCTTCAGTAGTGGGAGTTCAACAACACCCACAGCATCAACAACAGCAACCACCACACACCTCAACCACCACCAGCAATAACAACAACTGTAACAGCAACAGCAACAACGCCAGCAACAGCAACATTAACATCAACAACACCAACAACAACGACAACAACATCGTCAACAACTGTTGTCCCAAACCGACAGCGGCCGCTGTTGGGCAGGCGGCCTTCTGTCTCAAAGGAACAGCGTCCGCGCCCGAAGTGGACACGATGCCGAACAACAGATGCTGTCCAACACCGACAGCGGCCGCTGTTGGGCAGGCGGCCTTCTGTCTCAAAGGGACAAAGTCCGAAGCGACACTTACGGCGAACCCTGTTCAAAATGGGCAAGAAATACTGTCGATGTTCGTACCCGTTCCCTCCGTGCCCAGGAGTAAGAGGAGGAGGACCGGTGTAAACCCAAGGGTCACCAACGATATTGGCATAAACCATCCCTCCAAGCTCACTCTGCACATGCTCCTACAACGGCTCATCTCCACTGAAAGAACTGCCTCGTCGGAAGACAACCGTTTGAAGATTCTGAAGCATGCCAAAGCATTGTTCTCGGTATTCCAACGCCACGGATCAACCTGACTGCTGAGATCGACGAGCCTGAATCGCGCCAAAACGCCATTCCTGGGACTTCAACACCGCGAATTAACGTAACTATTGCGCCCGCATAATGCTGAATCTTTCCAAAACGCCAATTCTGGTATGCTAATCGTGGGAATCCGCGAAACGTTCGCAAATTATATAAACGAGGGCGCGCAGCGCTAAGGCGAGAACCACATTTTGAAAAGGAACCGCCCTCAATCCGTGAAGCTCTTGCGAATTCGTAAAGCGAATGCACGCGGCGTTAAAGGCGCTAAGGCGGGAACAATATTTTGAAAACCACCCGCCCTCAATCCGCGAAGCTCTGGTAAATATCTAAAACGAATGCGCGCGGCGCTACGGCGAGATCCACATTTTGAAAAAATAGCCGCCCTCGCTCCGTGAAACTCTTGTAATGTTTGTGTGCGCGGCGCTAAGGCGAGAGCCACATTTTGAAAACCAGTCGTTCTCAATCCGCGAAGCTCTTGCAAGTGTTAAATGTTTCAAATGAATGTGCGCGGCGCCAAGGCGAGAGATACATGTTGAAAACCACACACCCTCCATCTGTGAATCTGTTGCCAATGTTTGAGCTTCAGGGTCATAAATCGTGAGGAAGTCTCAGGCGAATCGCCCTGCCCGCCCTGCAACTGGCCTCGGGGTGAGACAGGGAGAAGCTACTGATAAGGAAAAGGAATGGAGGAGGAGGAGGAGGAGTAGGAGGAGGCGGAGGAGGAGGAGGAAGAGAAGGATGAAGAGGAAAGGGAGGGGAAGAAGAAGAAACAGGGGGGACGAGGAGGAGGGAGAGGAGAGGAAGGGGGAGGAGGGAGGAGGAGGATCAGGAGGAGGAGGAAGAGGAGGGAGGCGTGGACGTTCCGCTCCGCCTTCATGCTGTGTCGACGAAGAGGAAAAGGGAGGAGGAGGAGGAGGAGGAGGAGGAGGAGGAGGGAGGACTAATGTAAACCCAAAACGCGCAAACGACGTTACAACAAACGAATCCTTCATATTCCCTCTTCACAGGTACCTACAACAATTTACCTTCATTGCTGAAGTGCCCCGCTGGAAGACAACAGTCCCAGAATCCTCCGACATCCCCAACCGTGCCAAGCCACCACCCTTGGGACGTCAACGCCGCGAATCAACTTGACTGTTGCGTCCTGACGATCCTACATCGTGCCAGATCGCCATTTCTGGGACTTCAACACCGCGAATCAACATGACTGTTGCGCCCTGGCAAACCTACTTCATGCCGGAACACCAGTCTTGGGACGTCAACCGTAAAAGTATGGCTAACGGCTGTACACTTTAAAACGATTGCGCGCGGCGCGAAGGCGAAAGCCACATGTTGAACAAAAACCGCCGTCAATGTGAAACTCTTGCGGCACACTTTCAAAACGAATGTACGCGGCGCTGCAGCCAGAACAACATTTTGAAAACGGTTCGTTTTCCATCAGCGAATATCCTGCACACTTGTAAGGCACATGTACGCCGCGCTGCGGTGAGGGCCACATTATGAAAACCACCCGCCCTCCATCCGTGAAGCTGCTAAGCATGTTTCGAAATTAGTTCGCGAAACGCCAAAGCGAGAACCACATTTTGAACAAGAGCCGCCCTTTGTCCGTGAAACTCTTGCAAATTTGTAAGACGAGTGTGCGCGGCGCCAAGGCGAGAACCACAGTTTGAAAACCACCCACCTTCCGTCCGCGAAGCTCTTGCGAAGTTATAAGACGAGCGTGCGCGGCGCGAAGGCGAGAACCGCATGTTGAACATCGCCCGCCACGCATCCGTGAAATCTTTTGCTTGCAAGCTTTCAACACGAATGTGCGCGGCGCTGATGCGGGAACCACATTTTGAAAACCACCCGCCCTGTATCCGTGAACCTCTGGTACAATCTAAGAAGCGAATGTGAGCAAACCGCCGCCCTCCGTCCGTGGATCATGCTGCTAAATCCGCCGAGCCGGTGCGTGAGTTTGAAAGACCCTCAGAGCAGCCTGAGCCTCAATTCCTGAGCTTCAGCTCTACGGGGGGGGGGGGCCGGGAGGGCTCTGCCGGGGTAGGCGGGGGGGGCCGATTTCATTCCCAGGGCGGAATCGGAGCTCCAGCTCACTCCGGGACGGCTCCCTCGCCCAAGAGGGCCCCAACACGGGCCAAGAGGGCCTCGAGTCGCCGATCGATCGCTACAAGACGCCCAAGATGTCCCCAAAACGGCTCCAGAAGTCTCCAAGATGCCCTCAGAAGCCCTGAAAAGACTTCCCAATGAAGGCCCAAAGAAGCAAAAAGTGTCCCATTCCCTTGGGGAAACATGCAATTTTTGCATATTCGCCTCTTGGGCCTTCAGAGCGTCGCAGACGCCCGAAGAAAACCCCCAAACGGCCCAAGAAGCCGCCACGAAGGCTCCAAGACGGCCCAAGACGGGCCCAAGATGGCCCAGGAGGCCCCCGGAAAGGCCCAAGAGGGCCCCGGGACGGGCCCAAGAGGCGCCTGAGAGGGCGCCGAGACGGCGGAAAAAATACCGAAGATTACCCAAGAAGCCCCCGGCAGGCCCCCAGAGGCCCCCAAAGGCCTGAAGAGGCCCCGGGCCACTTCCAACTGGCCCCGAAGGGGCGCCCTGAAACCCCCTAAAAGGCCCCCAAGAGTTTCAACAAATGCGTCCAATACGCCTTCTAGAAACCTCTAAGCTGCCTCCAAAATTCCCCCCGAGAAGCCCAAAACCGGCCGGAATGCTTCCGCGGCGCTTACTTTTGAACGTAAGCGCTGCAATACAAATTATCCCGGCAAAGCAACCTAACAGCGATGTGTAGGAGCATATCTGGAAGCACTCCCCTTAAGATTCAGATGAGAATCCAGTTGTAGAATTCTGCTGTTCTCGCAGTCGTAGTCGCATTCGCGATGACAGTCGCAGTGGCAACGGCAGTCGCAGTCACAGCCTCAGCCTCAGCCTGCCTCAGCCTCAGCCTCAGCCTGCCTCAGCCTCAGCCTGCCTCAGCCTCAGCCTCAGCCTGCTTCAGCCTCAGCCTCAGTCTGCCTTCAGCCTCGGCCTCAGCCTCAGCCTGCCTCAGCCTCAGCCTGCCTCAGCCTCAGCATCAGCCTCAGCCTCAGCCTCCCTCAGCCTCAGCCTGCCTCAGCCTCAGCCTGCTTCAGCCTCAGCCAGTCAGCCTCAGCCTGCCTCAGCCTCAGCCTGCATCAGCCTCAGCCTCAGCCTCAGCCTGCCTCAGCATCAGCCTGCCTCAGCCTCAGCCTCAGCCTGCCTCAGCCTCAGCCTCAGCCTGCTTCAGCCTCAGCCTCAGTCTGCCTTCAGCCTCGGCCTCAGCCTCAGCCTGCCTCAGCCTCAGCCTGCATCAGCCTCAGCCTCAGCCTCAGCCTGCCTCAGCATCAGCCTGCCTCAGCCTCAGCCTCAGCCTCAGCCTCAGCCTCAGCCTCGGCCTCAGCCTCAGCCTGCCTCAGCCTCAGCCTGCATCAGCCTCAGCCTCAGCCTCAGCCTGCTTCAGCATCAGCCTGCCTCAGCCTCAGCCTCAGCCTCAGCCTCAGCCTCAGCTCGCTGCCTCAGCTCAGCCTCAGCCTCAGCCTCTCCTTCAGCCTCAGCCTCAGCCTGCTTCTCAGTCTGCCTTCAGCCTCGCCTCAGCCTCTGCCTCAGCCTGCAGCCTCAGCCTCAGCCTCAGCCTGAGCCTCAGCCTGCAGCCTCAGCCTCAGCCTCAGCCTGCCTCAGCATCAGCCTGCCTCAGCCTCAGCCTCAGCCTGCCTCAGCCTCAGCATCAACCTCAGCCTGCTTCAGCCTCAGCCTCAGTGTGCCTTCAGCCTCGGCCTCAGCCTCAGCCTGCCTCAGCATCAGCCTCAGCCTCAGCCTGCCTCAGCATCAGCCTGCCTGAGCCTCAGCCTGCCTCAGCCTCAGCCTCAGTCTGCCTTCAGCCTCGGCCTCAGCCTCAGCCTGCCTCAGCCTCAGCCAGCCTCGGCCTCAGCATCAGCCTGCCTCAGTATTCAAAATGTGGCCCGGGAATGGAGTTCTGGGAACTCGAACACCACGAAGTGGCCTACAGTTGGCTCTGGGCATTCAAAATCATGCCCAGGAATGAAAATCTGGGAACTCGAAGACCACGAAGTGGCCCACAGCTGGCTCCGGGCATTCAAAATCATGCCCAGGAATGGAGTTCTGAGAACTCGAAGACCACGAAATGGCCCACAGCTGGCTCCGGGCATTCAAAGTCATGCCCAATAATGGAGTTCTGGGAGCTCGAAGAACACGAAGTGGCCTACAGCTGGCTCCGGGCATTCAAAATCATTTGCAGGAAAGGAGTTCCGGGAACTCAAAGACCACGAAGTGCGTTGTTGTTGGCTAAAAAACAATCCCCGGCATCCTCCCCCGGATCGCGCCCAGACCCCCCTGGGGCGTCATGATGCTCTCTTTTGACCCTACTAGAAACCTATCAGTCTTCGCTGTTAGGTAAAAATTGTCCCGCGTTTTCGCATATTCTCCCGTCTTCGGTGCCCTTCACATCCGTGATTTCACAAAGGCCCGCAGAGGACCGCGCGAAGGTCCCAGAGACCCCAAAAACACCATGGCTCCCGGCAGAGACCGGCGATGCACAAGGCTCCACAAAGAACTGGGGCGCAGACAGCTCGAGCACAAAGCTCTCGCAGAGTGCGCCAAATCGGCAACGTGTCAACCCGAAGAGGGCCAACACCTGGCCCCAAACAGGCCGTCCAACAACCGCCGAACAGCTCCAACAACCGCCGAAGATCTCCTCATCATCGTCATGCTCTTCCCTTTCCACCTCCCCCTCTTTCGCACTTCCCGCTTCCTTTTGCTCCTCCTCATCCTCAGCATCCTGCTGTTCTTGCCCCTCCCCCCGCCCCCCCCCCCCCCCCACCTCATCATGATCCTCCTCCTCCTCCTCCTCCTCATCAACATCATCATCATCATCATCATCATCATCATCATCATCATCATCATCATCATCATCATAATAATCATCCTACTCCGTTGCCCCCATTCCCAGTCCTCATCATCATCCTCACGCTCGCCGTCGGCGCCGGTCATGACCGCCATCTTGCGCTTCCGGCAGCAACAGAAGCGTCCCGGATCGGCGGCGCTGGCCGGAGGCCACTACAATATAATAAGCTCCAGGACCATAAGTGGTGAGGAGGTCTCAGGCGAAACGCCCATACCGCCCGAATTACCGACACGCCTCGGGGTGCGACAAGGAAGCTTTCCTTATGAGGGAAAAACGGAAGAGGGAGGAGGAGGAGGAGGAGGAGGAGGAGCAGGAGCAGCAGGAGCAGGAGCAAGAGGAAGGTGAAGGGAGGAGGTGGGATGAGCAGGAGAGGGGAGTACGGACAAGGAGGAGGATGAGGAGGGAGACGGGAGCAGGAAGAGGAAGGATCAGGAGTGCCGAGGAGGAAGAGGAGGAGGAAGGGGAGGAGGAGCAAGCAAAGCGAAAAACTATGGGACCCAGTGTCTCTCCCTAGCTACGAGACCAAAACTGGCTGGATCTAACTGACTGCAGTGAATCAGACTTCCAACGTGAGGAGCCCTGTCGGCGGGGGACGCTCAAGCCTGGAGACGGCCCCAATGGAGGAATATCCGGTGGGCGTCTCATGGCACCACCCCCTAATTACAGGAAGCCCCGTCGGACGCTAGGCAGGCCCCCGTGGCCCTACCCCTCTCGCTCGACGGCTCGCGGGCTTCGCACGAGCCCGCGCAATGAAAACAGTTCTGTCATCATGGACGCTCCCCCTTTAAAGCAAATCGATCCTCGGCTACACCAGCAGCCACAGAGATCTCGGAGGCACAAGATTCCTGTCCCGAAGTTCCCGAGAAAAGGGGGGGGGGGGGGGGGGCAATCCACGACGTTGTAACTCAAGGAACCAGTCACTGGCACGGAATCGCTCACTACCACAAAACGCGGGCGGAGGAGGGACGGGAGGGCGAGATCGAGCAGGAGCAGGTCGAGGGGGCGCGGAACGACCGAGGGCCGAGGCCGAGGACCCAAGACGGACCCCAGGAGGCAGCACGGGAGATCTAATTCATGGCTCAGATCTGGATGGGACCAGAGGAGCAGGCAGCCTATCGGTTGAACCCATCGCTCTCGTCGGACACGTCGTAGACCCCACAAACGTCGTCGACATAGTACTCGTGCCCCTCAATGTACTTATCCCCATACTCTGGCGAGCATCCGTGCGCATATCACCCACATTCAAACTCAGACCACCTACTTCCCCTCCAGCTGGTCCAAGAGACGCTGCGCATCCCTCTCGAGGGCGCCTCTGGGCGCCGCTCCGTACTTCCTGGTCGCACCTATGGAGTGGACGCATTTCGAAATGGCGCCCTCGAGATACTGATGACTGTGATCCACTGGAAACGTCACCCGCACCATGGCCTTCTGATGGTCCTGCTTCCGCGTCGGCCGTGCCCGGCGCGCCCGCGCGCTCGTCGCCACCTGATCGATGCTGTTTTCCATGATGAAATCGCTCCAGTACTGCTCCAACGACTTGGCGACATCGGGCGGTGGGCCAGCCTGGCCTATGGCACGAAGAAGGGCGACCCAAACTTGAACAAAGGGAGGGCCCCTATTCTCTGTAGAATTGTCTGTCTTCCGCCGCTTCGCCTCTCGGCAATGTGCGACGCCAGCGGGCCTGGCGGCCTCGATGACTGCATGCTCGGCGTCTGCCGTCAAAAGAACACGAAAACGACGCCGCGCAGCTCGCGTAGTTCTGCAGCGTTGCTGAGGGGCAGCCGTGCTAGAATGGCCACGAGGGCTTTGGGAACTCCACCGCCTTTGCCTCATCCTCCCTCCTTCTTGGCCTCCTCTACTACGTCCTCGATTGCCCTCCGCTTGCGATGGTTCGACTTGCCCCCCTCGGCTGCAGCGGCGGACGATGCCAGCATCCACGACGGAGTCGCGCCCATCGTCTGGAGGTGGCAGAGGAAGAGGGTCACGGTGTGATCCGGGATGCACCTGCAGCTCGGCCAAAACGCCTGCAGAGAACTCGCATAAAGAGGACACTTAAGAGATGCTGGGCTCCCAAACTCAGCCAAGTTGTGGGCGCAGTCCCTATGGCACCTGCCTTTGATCACGCTGCGAGACAGGCGGCGTCGGGCACTCTCGGGGCGAGCAAAGGTGGCAAGACACACGCAGCGCTGATTAGTCACAGTCGCGACATTATCTAAGGCTCGAAACCCGTCGCGCGAAATAAGATGGTTCTGTAGGGAACGTCTGTCTTGCAAGGCCCGCCCGCATACCCCCCCACTCTCGCCCTTAATCACGCAGGTAAACATAGCATCAACCTCGGACCCCCCCCCCCCCACACGACCGTAGCAGTAGCAGTCGACGTCCCAGGGGGGGGGTAATCCCAGACAAGACCGCAGCGCGTAGCTGACGTACATCAATACTATAAAACACTTCAGCACACCCAGGATCAGTAAACAATAAACAATACCTCCCTTCAAGTTGTTCCAGTAAAGAAGCCCCTCCCTCAATCACCTGTAGGCTATCAATACCTGCGCGCATGCGCTGCGTCCACGGAGACGCCGCCCCCTCCAGCCGACCCCTTCATGTCAACGTGAAATAGGTCACTACCGAAGGCTCCAAGTAGGAACGCCAGGAGTTGACGATGGGCCCCGGGGACTTTTGAACCACTCTGCCAGAGCCGGAGACGACGTTAACGTATTTCCAGTTCTAGGGGAACAGGGCGCCACCATCTATGAACAGCCTCAGAGGACAGACTTGTTGGGTAAACCCCAGAGGTCCAGTTGACAGCCTGGCCCATCATCGCCTTCCGCGCATGCTGGGCTACGACATGCTGCAGACGCTGGACTCGTTGCACACTCGGGCGGAACGCCTGCACCCCAGAGAGAGCCACATCATAAATCTTTGAGGTCGATAAACAACGCCTAAGTCGGTGGGGAGCGCCCCGAAGAGCCCAGAAACCACACATCTGATACCACGCCTGACGAACAGCACTGATACGCGACTTAAGTCCAAACTCATAGCTAGTTGGTATAGACGATAACCAGGATCCCATACCCTTAGCACGCTGAACAGGCTTTCCAAGAAACACGAGACGCCCCGCCCGAATATCGCGAAGACATGCAGCAGCTCCGTACCCCTGAACGTGCAACAGCGCGTCCTGCTTGGTTGGATCCTGGGCAAAACCGACTTCAGCAAGATGCTCGTCCAGAGACTGATTGGGCTGCCGACTTGAATGGGCCAGCTCGCGAGGGTCCACACCTCGCGGGAGCACAAGCTTCTTGGCCAAGTCATCCGCATACTTCGTTAGCGAGCAATTGACCGCCTCACATTCAAACACCAGCCGACCATCTCGAAAGAACGGCCGCCTAGCATGAAGCACAGCAGACTGGGAGTCGAACGCGGAGCGGGTATCCAGCCACTTCTGCACAGGAGGAACGAAGGTGCAAACAAAGGTGTTGACTGCGAACTCATCCGCCATCAGTCCTCCACTCCCCGGTACAATATTGACATCCCCCTCATGCCCCCGCACCGTGATGACAGCACTCTTAAGACGTTGGTGCGCAAATCGCACCGATGATCGCAAACATAAATCTCGAATTGCAGACCCCATCGGCGGTCTGGCACTGCTAGCCCACGCATTCGTCAGGTCGTGGGCGTTGAGCAGGAAGGAATAGCCAATGCGGTGTAGCAATTTCCCTGTAATGCCCTGAACCATGAGCGCACGCTCTCGACGTCGATGCCTCAGAAACCCATGATCCTGGTCGGCGCCCTGCAGCTGGCCTCGCTGGGCCATCGCCCCCGACGCCCAGGCCTCCCCAAAGGGGTCCAGGAGGTGGATCCAGCGAGTCTTCCCGTCAGGCCTCGGAATAAGCCCCCCCCCCCCCCCCCCCCCCCTCCTCCCCCCCCCCCTACTACGGTTCCAGAAGATCGGAATTTGCCCACAACACCTTTTCGAGCAAGCCCCCCGACAACCAGGTCTCTGAAGTTCCCCAAAGAATGCGGGCACGCAACAGCACGCACTCCAGATGGCAGCTGACTCAAGTTCTTCTCCGGGAACAATGACAGCCACCAGAGCTCCAGAGGGGGGGGGGGGGGCCATTCGGGGGCAGCTCGGCGTTTGCCTGCGCGCGTCAGGCGAGACAAAATAGCACGCAGATCTGCGAGCAGCTCGAAAATCATCTTCTGATGGCTGCACTGGAGGCGGAGCTCTAGAGATCCACTCAGACCGCCAGTCATGTCAGTCATCAACTGATACCGCCGACATGCCTCCACGAGGCCCAGGCTGAGCAACAAGGCGTCTGAGGTCAGCAGCGTCGTCTACTGTTCCTCGAATCGCTGCGTAATCACGCTTCTCTGGTCCGAACCTCGATCCAGACGCTCGCCTCGCTAATGGAGTCGCTTCCGCTAATCGACGATATTTCCCGTGTTCGCGCACCTCTTCCAAAAGCGCCTCCCTCCATTCCTCCAGAGCAAGTCTCCGAAACAATCGATGCAGTCGCGACACCTCTCGAAGACGGTGCTGAACCTGCACAACGTACTCTTCAGCAACCTCTGGGGGCATGAGCCTAAATTGCCGTCTCTACTCAAGCAGCTGTTCTCGCTCAAGTGCATGGGCTTTTTGTTGTTCACATTCAGGATTGCCGAACACTTCTTGACCAACCTCAATCAGGATAGCGTTAACCTGTTCAAAGAACGCATCTGCCGTAGACTTTTCCAGTAAATCAGTGAGAGCATTCTCGTCAGCCTCCAGCCGGCGACGCAGTGCCTGCGCAAACTCAGCCCGTCGTTCACCACGCCGCAGGCACCGCATAAGCAGATCTCGATCCCAGGCATGAGGTTTAGCACGGGGGGTGGAGGTAGAGTAAGAGGGCGCATACATGGTCTTAGTCATGATGAGGAGATGATCAGCAGGTCTAGCAGAGGGAATAATCTGCAACTCACGACTAACTCGGCGAAGAGGACTGCTGTGAAACATCTGATTCCCCAAAGGGCGCGGTAAACACATAAAAACAATCGTATTCGTTCCGCCCGTGTTGCGGTAAAACGCCGGCATTCGTTCCCGAGCACAGTTAGCCGCACACAATTCATGACTCGCTAGTACCCCCCCCCGCTGCTATCCCTGCATAGTGTGCCTGGCTGGCGTAGGACGACGGGACGACATGTTTATCATCATACACCCACCCTTGTCCTGCGACATGCACCAACCCAAGCCCATCATTCAAGTCCATACCCACAATTGGGGTGGACCGAGCTGGGAGAGCACATAATTGTTCAGCCAGCCACGATGTAAGTTTATCACAGGTCCGCTGGTACCCACTCATCGCCGCAAGATCCCGAACTCGGGGGGGATAGTACAGAGCAATGCAGGCTAAATCTCAGGATCCGTTGTTCACTCGAACAAGCAGCCCACGGCCTTGAAGTTCAGGTGGGGGAACTGCGACCCGCACAATGTATGCCACCGAAAATCTCTTTCCCAGGACAATCGAGCACCCGCATGAGTTGGTGACGACTGGACTCGAGCGATACCCTGCTTCGACCACGACACGAGAACGCTGCACTGCTGGCATACATATTTTGCGGCGCCTCACAGAAGCTCCTGCCGCCGCCTTGGTCTTCGCGCCGACGAGGGTCAGCACGTCAAACGATGTAGTCCTGCGACAAATCTCCTCCAATCGATCCTCACTGTTCGCCCGCAACAGGTTATAGCTGCCAGCGACCAAGGAGTACATGAGACAGGGCAGCCAGCAGCCCCTCATGCTGCATGGACAAGACGAGAAAACATGGATGTGGACTGAGCTACGTACGTTAGACAGAATACGCCCCTGTGCTGGTGGAACTGAGCCGTGGGGGCTGGGGGAGGAGGAGGAGGAGCTGTGACCGCAGGGAGCGACGACAGGACGATAAGAAAGACATGGCTCTGGCCCCCATGCACTCTTCCCAGGCCCGCGGAGTCATCATGCTCAAGTCCTCGGGCCCGGTCCACGGGGACCAATTTTTGGCCTCGGATCGTCGTTCTAAGGCTACGACATCGCCAGCGGTCCACAGACCAGGCCGACCACTGCCAAAAAAACAAATCCGCCTCGATCTTTTCCGCAGCGCCCGATGCCCTGGGTCCTCATCCACCTCCTCCTCCTCCTCTTTCTCCTGCACCCTCCTCCATCCTCCTCCTTCCTTCTTCTCCTCCTTCTTCTCCTCCTCCTCCTCCTCCTCCTCCTCTTCATTCGCCTCCTCCGCCTCATCGTTTTCGTTTTGTTATCGTTTTCCCTCGTTTTGTCTTCGACCCGCCCTTGCTGCAAAACGGAGTCGAGACGAAACCGGCTCACGAGGTCGCCAAAACACCGTTCAGGTCGACCACTGTCCCTCAATCCTCACCCGCGCCTCCCAACCCCTCTCCCAGGAGAAGCCTGACCCCGGCGCCACCCCTGCAAATCATCTCGACCAGGGACGTCTTGCCGACCTGTGCGGGGGCGGGGCAGGGAGGCGAACGACAAATGATGAGGGGAAGGGCACATTGCCCCTTCCTCATCGATCACTTATCCCGGAGATCTCCAGGGACTTCTGGAGTAAAAAGCCCCCAGAAGCCGCTGGAGGCCCCCGGAGTCTCAAAACGCCTGGGGATCTCGGTCCTCCTCTATCCTTGTTCGCCTGGTAAGGGGGTTCGACTACTGGGGGTCAGAGTCAGCGACGGGCAAACTAAGGAAAACTGTTTTTTTTCTGAAAAGAATACTGGCTTGGGCCAATTATTTCCAGAGGAATTGCCCAGGAAAAAGCAAGGAAAGCATCGCGTTTGATAAAAATGCGACCCCGAAGAAGGAAAATCAGCGAAATTGAGCTTACCTGTTCCTGACCAACTTGCTCGCGGGGAGCGCAACTGTGACCCCGTGCGCGAGCGAACGATCCGCATGTCCGCTGATCTTCCCCAAGCTCTCTGGCGCCTCCTGCCCCTTCGCACTGCCGAGCACCGAACTCCCAAACGTTGTCCCGAACGACGCCAAATATCGAACAAACGGCCTTTCATTATAACACAAGAAAAACATGGTAGAATAGCAGAAACGCTTCCAGTACAATACCAAGTGCCGTTCGGACTGGCCCGCATGTGTTAAAGAACCATATAAACGCGAAATTCTACCAAACACGTTCGGTACAATGTTAAGCTTCGCCGGTATCTTACCACATTATTCCAGCACGCTTCCAACACATTCCAATACGACTCAAGGGTCCCCAGCATCGTAACAGTTCATCCCGGCACGATGCCAAGCGCCGTTTGGGACAATACCTGGAACCAACCCCGTGGCTTGGCAATGCGATGCGGCGGGGGGGGGGGGGGGCGCGCGTTGCCAATGTAGAGGTGCGCGGTATGCCTTGTACGTGCTCGGAAGCGGAAGCTGGGGAGCCAAACCCTCTTCTGATTCCATCTGCTCGCACAAGTGCCCATCTGGCCATCGCTCGGACGTCCATTCCCTGTGTTTTGTTCGGTTTCGTGCGTGCTTTTTTCGCCAGATGGTCAAGGATGCTCCTCGATGGTCCTCGCCGAGGAAAAAACGCACACGTCCGAGCGATGCCAGGCATCTGCTGGCTCAAGTGCCCCTTGGCACGAGTGACCTCGAGTGCGCGGCTCGCCGATCGCCGCATGCGCTGCGCCAGCAGTGGCCTGCCCTCCCATGGAATCCCGAGCCCTGCCCCTTCCCTTTCTCTTCCCCCCCCCCCTCCTCCTCATCTCCCCGACCCTTCCCCCCTCTCATCCGAGGCCCTCGTTCCCCTCCTCTCGCCTTCCTCCCTCGCCTTCCTCCCTCATCATCCCTCCTCCCTTCCGAAGCCAGCACTTCCTCCACGACCCCGCTCACGCCCCCTCCCGTCCCACACCACCCTGTTTTCCGAGGTCATCCTCCCCTCACTGTCCCTGCCTTCACCTGTTCCCTTCACCGACTACCCCGCCCTCCCTCCCAAATGTTTTCCCCGATCCTCGTCCGATCACCCTCCCCCCTGGCCGAACATGTAAGTTGTGTCCTCCAGACTAAAAAACGAAAGATCCCATTCAGTCTCGCGAATCCCCTTTGCCCACGTTCTAGATCCCAATTTTGGCGCGGAAACTTCGTGGGTCCATCTCGTTCGCCAACATCACTGTAAAATTAGAATCGACCACGTGGGCCCAGGAGGCCATTTGATCCACGGATCCGCGGACATGCAGACCAACGATGAGATTACACGTGGGGGAGGCTCTCCCCCAGCAGCATGACGCACGAGGACGGCCCGAGGATTGGGCACTTGCCCGGCGACGTAACAGACCCATCTGGAGTAAGCGACAAGAGGAGCTGGCCCAGAATCGCACGGCCGATGACAACACGGGGTGTGCCACTGGTCGTGCGCACTCATCTGGGAACTGCGCGCGCTGCGCGACTCACGGGGCAGCACGAGGAGGAGGAGGACCGAGGCCCCCAGGCTCGAGGAGGAGACGCAACGGGGGCGGGAGCGAAGTGGGGGGGGCGGGGGGGAGGAGCCGCGGACGAGGGGCCAACAACTTAGCGCGACATCAGCAGTGAGATGGTGGAGAGAGAGGACGAGCACCACAGCGAAGGAGGCAGGACGGAGAGGGAGGGCGGCGATCACGTCCAACCGCACGCTGGACAAGCACCGCGCCCCGCGCCATGTCGGTCTGGCGCTCGAGAGGACCAGCCGTTCACAGCCAGTGCAAGAAGCGAGCGAAGCCGAGCTCGCCCGCCAGACTCTCCGCTTCCGTCCTCCACCTTGCAGGGCGGGAGCGAAAAACCCGCAGACGCGCCGCCAGGTCTTCGAGCGAAGAGGGCCCCAAGACGGCCCAAAAAGGCACCCAAGACGGCCGCCAAGACGGCCCGAGAGGACCCCAAGAGAGCTTCAAGGCAGCCGCGAGAGGCACACAGGATGGCCTCCGAAGGAGCCAAGCGGCGCAAGAGCGCCCCAAGACGGCCCAAAACGCCCCCAGGAGGCCCCAAGCCTCAGAAGCTCCCAGAAATCCCCAAGAGGCCTCCGAAAGGCCCCACAGCGGCTCCTACCAAGCCCCGCAACAACTGGACTGCACGTGCTCCGGACGTGCACCCCGCCAAACGAGAAGAATCTGTCAAGGAAAGGCGCGTTCCGACGCGGAAAGGAAGACGTGCAGGGACGTGTGATGAGGGAGCCTGGGACGGGAGGGTTTATTGCAGCATCGGAAGTGCATCTTCAGTTTACGCCGGTCCTTCTCGTCCTCTTCCTCGTCCTCGTCGGCATTATCGCCTTCTCCAATTCCTAACAAGTCCCTTCGTTCTGGACCCGTCGTTATCTCTCCCCCCCCCTTCCCCTCCCCCCCTTCCCGTGTCCCCCCTCATCCCCACCTCTTACCCCCTCTCCTCTTCGCCTCCCTCCTCACCCTCCCTTCCCCTTCCTCCTCCTGTGTTTGTTTTGTTGCTGTCCCTCTTTCTCTTTTATTATTGTTTTTTTTTTCTTTTCTCTCTCTCTCTCTCTCGCGCGAAGGGAGCGGTCAAAAGGCGGGCCAGCAGGCAGGCAGCAGGGCGCGAGACGGACCTGGCCTGTCGCCCGCCCGGCACGGCCCCTCTCCGTCGCTGGCCCCCCTTCTCCGGGAGATGGCCCGCCCCCCGCGAGGGCTGGGGCCGGGCCATCTCCCGCCGCCATCCCCCCTCCCCCGCCCCCTTCCGGAGGAGGAGGAGCGAGGAGGAGGAGGAGGAGATAGGAGGAGGGGAGGAGGGGAGGAGGAGGAGGAAGATGAGGAGGAAGATGAGGAGGATGAAGAGGAGGAGGAGAGGAGGAGGAGGAGGAGGAGGAGGAGGAGGAGAGGAGGAGGAGGGGGGGCGGGAGGAAGAAGGGAGGGAGAGGAGGAGGAGGAGGGAGGAGGAGGAGGAGGAGGAGGAGGAGCCCTCCGCCTCCCCGTAAGTTCTCCCTCTCTGTTGCCCGCTCCTTGCCCCTCTCGGCGGCGAGTCCGGGGGGGGGAAGTGAGCAGGGGCGGGTCTTCCCAAAAGGCTCGGACGTCCCCCCGGGCCTTCTGAGAAGCTTTCTGAGCCCCCCCGGCCTTCTCTGAGAGGTGTTCTGAGCCTGCCCCGAAGGCACAGGAGACTCCTCAGAGGGCGCGAGGGCCTCTGAGAAGCCCCGCCGCCTTCTGAGACGGCCTCCTCCTCCTCCTCCTCCTCCTCCTCCTCCTCCTCCTCCTGCTCCTCCTCCTCCCCCCCTCGCCCCCCCGATCCCCCTCCTCGCCGCGAGCCGCCGCCGCCGCCGGGCCCCCTCGCCGGGAGGGCGCTGCTGGGCGGCGGGCCGAGGCGTCGCCGAGGACGAGCACGCGCACTGCGTCCGCGGCGTCGTCGTCGGAGCCCGCGCGGCGCAGGCGCACGCGGGCCATGTCGGCCTCGGCGGTGGCGGCCCCGTTCGTCCTCCCTCGACCTGCTCCTCCTCCTCCTCCTCCTCCTCCTCCTCCTCCTCCTCCTCCTCCCTTTCTCCTCCCTTTCCCTCCTCCTCCTCCTCCTTCCTCCTCCTCCTCTCCCTCCCTTCTTCCTCCCGCCCCCTCCTCTTCCTCCCCCTCCTCCTCCTCCTCATCTCCTCCTCATCTTCCTCATCTTCCTCCTCCTCTCCCTCCTTCCCTCCTCCTCCTCCTTCTCCTCCTCCTCCTCTACTCCCCTCTCCTACCTCTCCTCTCCTCCTCCTCCTCCTCCTGCTCCTCATCTTCTCCTGCTCCTGTGCCGAGCTTCTGCTCCTGCTGCTTCTGCTCCTGCTCCTGCTCCTCCTCTCCTGCTTGCTCCTCCTCCTTTCCTTCCTGCTCCTCCTCTTCCTATTCCTATTCTCCTCTTCCTGCTCCTCCTCCCCTCCCTCTCGCCCTCCCCCTCCCCCTCCTCCTCCTCTCCTCCTCCTCCTTCCCCTCCTGCTCCTCCTCCTCCTCCTCCTCCTCCTCCTCCTCCTCCTCTTCCTCCTCCTGCTCCTCATCCTCCTCCTCCTCCTGCTCCTCCTCCTCCTCCTCCTACTGCTTCTCTCTCGTCATCGCAATCGCCATCGCCATCTTCAACAGCAACAGCATCATGAGCATCAGCATCATAATCAGCATCATCATCAGCATTATCCTCCTCCTCCTCCTCATCATCATCATCATGAGCAGCAGCAGTATCATCATCCTCATCCTCATCCTCATCCTCATCCTCATCTTCATCCTCATCCTCATCCTCATCCTCTTCCTCATGCTCATGCTCATCCTCGTCCTCATCCTCATCCTCCTCCTCCTCCTCCTCATCATCATCATCGTCATCAGCATATTCATCATCTTCATCATCAGCATCAGCAGCATCATCATCATCCTCATCATCATCATCATCCTCATCCTCATTATCATCCTCATCAGCATCATCCTCATCATCATCATCATCATCATCATCATCACCAACATCCTACTTGTCATCCTCATCCTCGTCCTCATCCTCATCTTCATCATCAGCATCGCCATCAGCCGCAACATCACCATCATCATCACCATCAAAATCATCATCACCATCATTATCAGCATCATCACCATCATCGACATCGTCATCAGCATCAGCATCAAAATACTCATCAGCATCATCAGCGGCATCACCATCATCATCACCAGCGCCATCATCATTATCATCATCAGCAGCATCAGCACCAACATCATCATCACTAGCGCCATCAGCATCAGCAGCATCATCATCAGCATCATCATAACCAGCCGCATCAACACCACCATCATCGTGATCGTCCGCCGCATCAGCATCAGCATTATCACCAGCAGCAGATCCATCATAATCATCATCACCATCAGCATCAGTATCATCATCAGCATCGTCAGCAGCAACAGCAACATCATCAGCAATATCATCAGCATCATCCGCATCGTCATCGTCAACCCCATCTTTCATCAACATCATCATCATCCTCATCCTCATCATCGCCAACAAAAGAAAACCGACATCATAATCAACATCAACATCAACACCACCACCATCATCAACAACAAAAGCATCGTCATCGTCCGCTTCCGTCCTCCTCCTCCTCCTCCTCGTCCTCCACCTCCCCTTATCTCGCCATCCTCCTCTTTCTCCTCCCTTCCTCCTCCTCCTCCTGCTCCTCCCGCTCCTCCTCCTGTCCCCGCTCCTGTCATCGTCCTGCTCATCTTCCTCCTGCTGCTCCTCCTCCTCCTCCTCCAACTACTCCTCCTGCTCCTCCTCCTCCTCCTCCGCCTCCCTCATCTTCTCACCTCCTCGTCCTCCTCCTCCTCCTCCTCCTCCTCCTCCTCTTCCGTGTCCGTCTGCGCCCCCTCTTCCTCCTCCACCTGGTCCTCCTCCTCCGTCTCCTCGTGCTGCTCCTCCTCCCCTCGTCTCCTCCCTCCTCCTCCTCCTCCCTCCTCCTCCTCCTCCTCCTCCTCCTCCTCCCCTCCCCTCCTCCCTCCTCCTCCTCCTCCTCCTCCTCTCCTCCTCCTCCTCCTGCTCCTGCTCCTCCTGCTCCTGCTCCACCTCCTGCTCCTGCTCCCGCTCCCGCTCCTGCTCCTGCTCCTCCTCCTCCTCCTCCTCCTCCTCCTCCGCCTCCGCCTCCGGCTCTCCTCCTGCTCCTGCTGCTCCTCATCTGATCCTGCTGCTCCTCATGCTCGGGTTCCTGCTCCTGCTCCTCATTCTCTTCATGCTGCTTCTGCTCCTGCTCCTCATCCCCCTCCTCCTCCTCCTCCTCCTCCTCCTGCTCCTCTCCTCCTCCTCCTCTCCCCTCCTCCTCCTCCTCCTCCCCTCTTCCTCTCCTCCTCCTCCTCATCATCCTCCCCTCCTCCTCCTCGTCCTCCTCCGCCTCCTCCTCCTCCTCCTCCTCTCCTCCTCCTTCTCCTCCTCATGTCATCATCGCCATGTTCAGCATCATGGCCATCGCCATCATCATCAGCATCATCATCCTCATCATCAGCATCAGCATCAGCATCAGCATCAGCATCATCATCAGCATCATCATCATCATCATCATCATCATCATCATCATCATCATCATCATCATCATCATCATCACCATCATCATCATCATACCATCATCAGCATCATCACATCATCATCACCCTCACCCTCACCCTCACCCTCACCCTCACCATCACCATCACCATCACCATCACCATCACCATCACCATCACCATCACCATCACCATCATCATCATCATCATCATCATCATCATCATCATCATCATCATCATCATAGTCATCATCATAATCAGTATCAGCATCAGCATCAGCACCAGCATCATCATTATCATCCTCATCAGCAACAGCAGCATCATCATCAGCATCATCAGCAGCATCACCATCAACAGCATCACCATCATCAACAACAGCATCATCATCATCACCACCAGCAGCATCCTCAGCATTATCATCATGAGCACCACCATCAGCATCATCAGCAGCATCAGCAGCATTATCAGCAGCATCACCATCAACATCAACATCATCAGCATCGACATCATCATCACCAAACGCGGCAGCATCCGCATCCGCCTCCTCCTCCTCATAATCATCCTCCTCATGATTAGCATCATTATCATATGCATGGTCATAGTCATCGTTACCATATTCGTGTTCATCATCATCAACCGCACCACCACCATACTTACTACCATCAGCGTCATCAGCAGCAACATCACCATCAGCATCAGCAGCATCGTAATGGTCATCACCGTCATCATCAGCATCATCACAATCATTGTTATCATCAGCATCCCCATTATCATACCACCAGCATCATCAGGGTCAACATTCCCATCATCATCATCAGCATCATCATCACCATCAGCATTATCAACATCATCACAACAACAACAGTATCACTGTCATCATCACCATCATCAACTACATCGGCACTGCCATCGTATGATTTCCCCCTTCTCCTTCTCATACTCCCCCTTGTCCATCCTCCCTCGTCCTCCTCCTCTTCCGCCGCCCTACTCATCATCACCGTCATTACCATCACCATCACGATCATCTACCCTCGTCCACCGCCGCCAACATCATAACAGACATCACCACCTTCACCCTTCACCAACATGTCCGTCATCATAATCGTCATCGTCGTCATCATCACCATCAACATCACTATCACCACTGTCGTCATCACCATGCCTCCGTCACATCCTCAACCACCCCAATCTTGCTTCCAAATAGCTCCTCCCCATCGCACCACCAAGGTATCGGCAAAGCGGTCTGGGCGTGTCGGCAAATGCCCCTTACGACGTATGATTCAGAGAGATGGTTTCCCGAACAAATGCACGGGTGGAAAACGGACAAACATCAAACCGTGATTCCTGCGTTACTTTGGGATCCCAAAACCGTGTGGTGACGGACCGTGCGGTGACCTCGGAACCCCAAGAGATCTCACCGCACGAGACATCCTCGGAGAGGGACTCGAGTCCCAAAACCGTGTGGTGACCCCGAATCCCCACCGACTCACCACACGGTGTGGTCACCACCCCGCTGGGGGGCCCCCGAGTTCACGCCCGCCGCGCGCATTCGTCCTAGAACCTTTGCCCGTTACACGGTGGCGGGCCCGGGTGGTTCTCAAAGGGCGGCTCTCGCCGCAGCGCCGCACACGCTCGTCGCAAGCGCTTCTTGACAATCAACCACATTGGAGGGTGATGGACTTCAGATGCGA
Source organism: Prorocentrum cordatum (assembly GCA_963575745.1). Lineage (NCBI taxonomy): Eukaryota > Dinophyceae > Prorocentrales > Prorocentraceae > Prorocentrum > Prorocentrum cordatum. The sequence continues at coordinate 60,237 of CAUYUJ010002061.1, read as the reverse complement.
CCTCTGGCCATCGCTCGGTCGGACGTCCATTCCCTGTGCTTTTTTAGGTTTCGTGCGTGGCTTTTTCGCCAAATGATCAAGGATGCTCCTCGATGGTCCTCGCCGAGGAAAAAACGCACACGTCCGAGCTATGCCAAGCTTCTGAACAATGCGACCGCCTGCTTCGCATCGCAATCGTGCGGCCTCATTGCTCGCACCAGCTGCACGGATCGATGACGGCTCCCTGTCAGCATGAGGATGTGGTTTCATACCTCGTCCTGCCCAAGGAATAGCGGCACCATGCTATCAACTTGAGCCTGCACGTGAACGGGCGGAGGGCGACTCCGCTTCAAAATGGGGAGCCTGAGCCGTGCCTCCCCGAAGAGGCCCTGCGACTCGACACCTGCACGCGTCCAACAGCGATGCGCTTCAGAAGGAAGCTGTCGCCTGGCACTTTCCTGACCCGCATGGCGCGAAGTGTTGGCAAGGATGGAGGGCGGCTCCTGTTCAAGCAGTGATCCCGCCCGGATGGAAGGTCTGCTGGGCATGCAAAGGGGTGCTCCCCGCGGCGAGAAGGGCTGCTTGCGACAGGAGGGCGTGCTGCAACATGCTTGACGCACGCTGGGTCTACTCCGGTGTGGCCTCGTCCACCTTCCCTCCTCCCTCCTGCGCCCTCCTCCCAGGGCTCGACCCAAACCATGGTCTGGCGATGTCGTGAACCGCTGTCGCTCCGCACTGGCCTGGCAGGGGCGGAGCGGGGACAAAACGACGGACAGACGAGAACCACCAGCGCACAAAGATCACTGCTCGGGTCGAGCCCTGCCGCTTCCGCCTCCTCCTGGGAAGGAAGAGGGAGGAGAGGCGAGGGAGGAAGAGAGGGAGGAGGAGAGGGAGGAGGAGAGGGAGGAGGAGGGGGAGGAGGAGAGGGAGGAGGAGGAGGGACGAGAGAGGGAGGAGGAAAGGGAGGAGAGGGAAGTGGTGAGGGCGAAGAGGGGGAGAAGGGGGAGAAAGGGAGGAGAGGGAGGAGGAAAGGGAGGAGAGGGAGATGGAGAAGGCGAGGGAGGAGAGGGGGAGAAAAATGCCACTAGACTCTGGCCTGGCCAACGTCAACAAAAAGAGGGAGAAGAGGAGGAAGGATGAGAGGGAGCTCGGGCGAACAGGGGGCCACAGCCCTGGATCACACACACACACGCACACATATATGTAAGTAGAACCATCGCGCGCTTCGCGTGCGCTCAAGTTCTAGCCCAGGCCAGGGGGGCGCTGGAAGATCTGGGACAGCGCTATCAAGCACGGGCGCGTGACATAGTCGTGCCTCATGAGGGCCTGTTGGGGACCTCTTGGGTCTCCGTGGGGGCATCTGAAGGGCTTCTGGGGGATTCTCCGTGCTTCCTCAATTTGCTGTTAGAAGCACCTCTTGGGTGCTTCTTCGGGGGGCGTATTCTTGGGGTCGCGTGAGAATATCGTCGGGGTTCTCTGGGCAGTCGGAAACTGATGTTCTGCAATCTGAAGCCGTCATTGGCCGTCTTGGCTGCGTGGAGGCCCGACTTGAGGGCGCCTTGGGCCACACTGAGGCAACCCGGAAGCCTTCCGGGGGCCTCCTGCAGACAGTTTTGATGCATGAGGGCACTGTTGGGCAATCTTGGGACCCCTTGTACGTCTCCTTGGGGCCTTTTGGGGCCACTTGGGAGGCTTATGGGGGCCTCGTCGGACCACTTTGGGACTTTTGGGGTCTTCTCTGGGCCTCCTAGGGCGGAAGACTCTGCTGTTGGGTTCCCGTTCCCATTCTTGGGCCTCTCTTGGGACCGTCTTGGGGCCCTCTCGGGCCGTCTTGGGCGCTTCAGGCACCGTCTTGGGGCCTCGTAGGCCGTCTTGGGGCCCTCTTGGAGGCCTCTTCGGCTATCGTGAAGCGGCCTCTTGGGCCGTCTTGGAGCAACGGGATGCCAAAAGGCTGAAACGCTACAATGCACCAAAAACCAAAGGACAACTCGTGATTTTGGCTTCTTGGGGCGCTTTTAGGAGTGCGGGCCATCCGGAGGCCATCTTGGGCGTGTTAGAACGATAACTCAGGCCTCCTGGAGGCCTCTCGCTTAGTAGGCCTCCTGGAAGCCTCTCGCGGCCCTTTTCATCTGCGTTGGGGCTGTCTTGGGTGGTCCGGAAGCGTCCCTGGCGCCCCGACACCTCCATGGTGTGTCGGGGGCCCCCCCGCCTCGGTTCAGGGGCCCCCGAGGCCCTTGCTTGGGGCCTCTTGGGCTTCTTGGGGGCCTCTTGGGGCCTCTTGGGGGCCTCTTGGGGGCTTCCTGGGGTCTCTTTGGGCCTCTTGGGGGCATCCTGGGGCGGATAACTTGATTTTTCAGTTCGCGATCCCTCTCTTGGGCCCCTCTTAGGCCCTTCTTGGGACCCTCTCGCGCCGTCTTGGGCGGCTCTGGGGCCGTCTCGGGGCTCTCTTGGGCCGTCTTGGGGCCCGCTTCAGGGCCTCTTAGGCCGTCTTGAAGCAGTTTGGGCAGCCTCTTGGGCTGTGCTTTAGCGCTGGAAACACGAAACAGCGAGATTGCAAAAAGCATTGAAAAAACCTATGATGAAAATCAAAGATTTTGCCCCCTCGGGGCGCTCTTGGGCGGTATCTCAAAGGCCTCTTGGGGCGTCTTGGGGGCCTCCGGGGCAGCTTGAAACGCATCGTGCGTCGCCAGAGACCCCTGGACGGCGTCTTGGGGGTGTCTCGACACCGTCTGGGGCCGCCAGGATTGCTGTCTGAGGGCTTCCCGGAGCGATTCTAGGCCTCCCAGAGGCGGGCCCGGGCCCCCAGGCCCACATTTGCGGTCGAGGTTCTGGCAGTCGCCCCCGGGCCCGATGCGCCGTTATATGTATACTGTATGTATGTATGTATGTATGTATGTATGTATATGTATGTATGTATGTGTGTAAGTGTACACGTGTAAGTGTACGTGTGTATCATGTGTGTGTATGTAGTGTATGCATGCGTGTATGTACAAGTGTACGTGTGTATGTATGTATATATGCATGCATGCATGCATGCATGTATGTATGCATGCATGCATGCATGCATGGACGGATGTATGTATGTATGTATGTATGTATGTATGTATGTATGTATGTATGTGTATGTATGTATGTATGTATGTATGTATGTATGTATGTATGTGTGTTATGTATGTATGTATGTATGTATGTATGTATGTATGTATGTATGTATGTGTGTATGTATGTATGTATGTATGTATGTATGTAAACATCTGTGTGTAAGTGTACACGTGTGTACAGTGTATGTGTGTATGTATGTATGTATGCATGCATCATGCATGCATGTATGTATGCATGCATGCATGCATGCATGGACGGATGTATGTATGTATGTATGTATGTATGTATGTGTATGTATGTATGTATGTATGTATGTATGTATGTATGTATGTGTGTGTATGTATGTATGTATGTATGTCTGTCTGTATGTGTGTATGTATGTATGTATGTATGTATGTATGTATGTATGTATGTATGTATGTATGTATATAGTCATCTCGGAAGTTGGGAGTGAGATCGGTGGTGAGATCGATTGGGAGATCGCTGATTCGCGAGATATGTTGTGATATTGATGGTGATATAGGTTGTGAGATCGATAGTGAGTTCGATCCTCATTTCGATAATGAGATCGATTGTGAGATGGATAATGGCGGGGCGCCGTCTCTTCAAAACGGGGACCGAATACCACAGGATGGTTGAACAAACATCTCTGGCCATTGCGTTGAGGTGCTGCCTTGTGCCCGCGCTCTCTGATAAGCCATGCCTCAACCACTTCATCTGCGCGCGTACCTCCAGCGTCCGAGCCGCGAAATCTCTCGATCGCGCAATACTGACTACCTACCAAACCACCCCAACCCAACCCGAAGACCCGAATTTCGGGTTGGGGGGGGGGGGGTACGGGCTCCATGCGTGTTTTTTCGATGTTCCCGGACCCCCCCCACTGGAAACGGAGGGCAAATTGAGGCCTTCGGGTTGGGTTGGGGTGGTTTGGTGGGTGGTGTAGTACTGCGGACTAAGAAACCAACTGCCAGAACCAAACAACCGTGTCCCCAGGAATTGTTCATTGGCCCATGATCACCTGCAAGTCACCATCCACGCGATCTATCACCACCCGAACAAAGTCAAGCCTCTTCCGAAGGGGCCCCGCCCAAACAAATGTCACAACGCTAGCGAATGCATGCCTTCAGCTTTCCGTGATGGATGCGGTGAAACGACATCAATGGCATCGCGCGCGCCCAGCGCAAGAATGACCTCCCCACGCCGTATCCCCCGAATGTATCCATGCCCGCACAGCCGATTAGCGCGCCGTTAGTTGCGGGTGCGATTCGCAGAGCTGCACACCGCATGCTTCGCCGAACGCGGTGAACGAGTGCACTGGCCCTTGGCCCTTGCATTCTCTCTGAACGTTGAATTTATCCACAGAGCACTCGGCCACGATGCTACTTCGCGGGCGTTCAGGCACGCTTTCTAATCGCCCTGCAACCCCGCGCCTGGAACTTCTTGGCGGCGGAAAACTCAAATCTTCAACACTCTCAATGCTGAAGGCACCCCCCCTTTAGCACTTACGAGCGTCGGGGCGCATCGTGAGCCTCTGAAAACCAACTGGGGAGCTCCAGGCAGGGGCGGTCCCATACAATCTGGCAGACTTCATCTTGCCGCGGGCTTTCCTCCTCTTTATCCTCCTTTTCCTCCTCCTCCTCGCCCTCCTTGTTTTTCCTCCTCCCTTCTCCTCGGCGTCGGCCCGAGGCGTTTCGGAAAACGACGCCCCCCGACAGACTGGCCTAGGCAGCCCCGAGGAGAATTCCAGGGTGGCCTCGGGGCCCGACCAGACGGCCTCCCCACATTTCCAGACTACGCAGGTTCAAAGATGCCCCTGCCCCAACACACACGAGGAGGAAGATGAAGAGGAGAAGGAGGAGGAGGAGGAGGAGGATGAACACCAGGAGCCTGAGCCGGAGCCGGAGCAGGAGCAGGAGCAGGAGCAGGAGGAGGAGGAGGAGGAGGAGGAGGAGGAGGGGGAGGAGGAGGAGGAGGAGGAGAAGGAGGAGGAGGAGGAGGGAGAGGAGGACAGGACAGGACAGGACATCCGCATAAGGGGGTCCACGTCGAAATGCCTACAAAGGAGCTGTGGGGCACGCCTTGCAAAATCCCCTGCAAGCTTAGTACGCCCGAGACCCCGACCTCTCATGGGGCTGGCAGGGGGGCATGCCCCGACGCTCCAAGGGGGCGAGCTCCGACAAGGCCCAGTAAGAGAGGCCCGCTACCTTGCGAGTGCGTGTCACTGCGGGTCACTGCGGGGGAGCAGCTGTTGGCCCTCTCGCGTGCCCCTTCCGAGGGGGACGCGCTGCCCTGCTGTGTCTGCTCGGTCTCCTGGCTCTCCTCCGCCCACTATTTCTCCGCACATGGCGCGGCTGGCGGCCGCTGTTTCGCGTTGTCTCCTCCGTCGACCTGTGTCGATCAACCCCGCGCAATCGATTTTCAGACTGTGTACATCTGGTCCAATAATACGTGTGGCCGGCTGTGGACTCGCTCTCTTGCGCTCCCTCCTCCAGGCGCATAACCAGTTGCCGCAGCAGGCTGGGAGCGTCGTTGTAGAACGTGTTCCCCCTTGTTCATCATCGGTTCCCTTACTCATTACCGCTTAGTCCTGCTTGGTGTGGGCTTCGGGCACTAAATTAATGGCGTCCTCCCCACAGCTCCCGTCGGACAGGTGCTTCTCGTAGTCCTTCTCCATTGCCCCTGGGAGCCTCTACAAGGGCCCGGCTCTCGCCGCATATGTGATATCGCGCTGTATCGTGGCCTCGTGAATCAGCCAGCCCATGGCTGACCA
>CAUYUJ010002061.1:12500-54286 GCA_963575745.1 Prorocentrum cordatum | reverse complement strand
TCCTCATCGTCGTCATCATCATCATCATCACCATCATCATCATCATCATCATCATCATCATCATCATCATCAGCATCATCATCATCATCATCATCATCATCATCATCATCATCATCATCATCATCATCATCATCATCATCATCATCATCATCATCATCATCATCCGTCGCCTGCTCCTCCTCCTTCTTCTCCTCCTCCTCTGCCCTCCCAGGAACCAAGGAGGCGCATGGCCGAAGCTCGGTGGGGCTCGGGTTAGAGGCCGGACGGGGCCGCCAGAGACATGACGGGGCCTGGCGTGGAACCTGGCGCGAGCTCCCGCTGCAAGCGCCGCACGAAAACAGGACCCCCCAAACTCACGCCAGGACCACCATAAGATAAGCGGCGACGCAGGCCCGAGCTTCAGCGACGACTCGAGTGAGAAAACCCCCCGACCCCCATTTCGTGCGCGCCGCCGAGGGGCCGCGTGAAGGTGGAGGGCCATGTTCACGTCGAAGCCCGCGCAGGCGTCGAGCAGGCAGAGGGGAGGAGGGGGAGCAGGAGGAGGAGGAGGAGGAGGAGGAGGAGGAGGAGGAGGAGAAGGAAGAGGAGGACGTAGAGGAGGACGTAGAGGAGGAGGAGGAGGAGGAGGAGGAGGAGGAGGATGAGGAGGAGGAGGAGGAGGAGGAGAGAAGGAGGAGGGGGGGAGGAGGAGGAGGAGGAGGAGGAGGAGGAGGAGGAGAGGAGGAGGAGGGGGAGGGGAGGAGGAGGAGGAGGAGGAGGAGGAGGAAGAGGAGGAGGAGGAGGGGAGGAGTAGGAGGCAGAGGAGGAGCAGCAGCAGCAGGAGGAGGAGGAGGAGGCGGAGGAGGAGGAGGGGGGAGGAGGAGGAGGAGCAGGAGCAGGAGCAGGAGCAGGAGGAGGAGGAGGAGGAGGAGGAGGAGGAGGAGGAGGAGGGAGGAGGAGGAGGAGGAGGACGAGGAGGAGGAGGAGGAACAAGGAGGAGGAGGAGGAGGAACAAGGAGGAGGAAGAGGATGAAAAGGAGGAAGAGGAGGAGGAGGAAGAGGAGGAGGAAAGGCAGGAAGAGGAGGAGGAGGAGAAGGCGGAGGGGCAGGAGAAGGAGGAGGTGGAGGAGGACCAAGCGTTACATGAGGTGTTCCTGTGACTGTCGGATCCGACTGGGTTGCGCTGGGGCCCTTTTTCGGAAGAGGCCGTGAGCCGATTGCCACTTACGCCACCAGCCGAGCCACCATTTAAAGCCCAAGAAATGCCTCGCCATCCCCCTCTGGTCCACTTGCAGTGCCGAAGTCGTCTCGAAAGTGCGTCAGGGTTTGCGCAGGGCGGCTCCAGATTGGGGGGGCTTCGGAGTGAGAGGCTCGGGGACCTATCTTGGTGCTGAGGTGGGGCCAGAGGTAACGATAGCTAGCAATCTCCGAGCGCCTCTTGTCAAGTGGCGGGCTCGAGCAGCAGAGCACGCGGCGATGGGGGGCGGCGCTAATTTCTCGGCTTTCCCGTATTGCACTCGTGCTCCCCCCTCCCTCTCTTACTGGTCGCAATTCTTCCCCCCATCGTGGGACGGGACCCGCGCCGAGCTCAATGTCCTCACCAGGCTTCTTCGCCTCCCTGGCTCACCATGGCGGCAGCAAGACTGGGCTGCCCTCCAGCTCCGGGGCGGGCCCCGCATGCATGCACTCTTCCTCGCCACCCTCCTCCGCTCCGCTCTGAAAACCTTCCCCGGGTGGCGAGCACTCCTTGCCCAGCTTGTCTTTTACGCCGAACGTGAGCTCCCGGTGGCGCGCGTGTTCCGGGAGGGCGGATGGATCTCCCCTGAGTTCTGGCGTTCGCCCCCCGTTGTGCGCACGTACACGACCGCTCTCGCGGGATTCCCTGCCAATGAGGCGCATAGCCACCGGCGTTGCCCTGGCCGTGCAGAGCGCGCGGCAGGCGATGAGTGACCCCCCCAGGGTCCGTCTTCAATCTCACCTGCACCGCTCCATCGCCTCTTCACTCTTCCCCGACGATTTCGCCTCGCTCCTCTCCACCCGCTCCCGAACATGGTGCGCCTCGCCTGGAGAACTGCCGCCCGATTTTGTTCCCTGGGGAGGCCATCCGAGCTCAGCACCTCAATGTCCCTGCCGCTTGGGCTTTCGCATGTCTCCGCACGTGGTGCGGAACCTTCTTTTTTCGCCCCTTAGGAGTTCTCTGGTGGCTCGCGGCTTCCCTGGGCCACGGACGGTGAGCGATCTACGCGCTTCCCGCGGCAGCTGGCCCATGCCAGAAGCCGAGCGGCGGAGGAGGCCACGAGAAGGCGCGAGGCGGCGGCTATCAGATTAAAGAAGTGCTGCGGCGACACCTGTGGATTACACTACAGGGTCAACCCGAAACTCAGATGAAGAAAGTGCCAACATCGGGCCGCAGCTAGGAGGCAGGAGAGGCAGCGAAGGGGAAAGAGGAGAAAAGAAGAAAGCGAATGGGCAACCAGCCGAAACAATCAACACCTGACAGCACCGTTGCTGGGTGGACGCCGGCGTGTCGCACTAAGCACGGGACGGGGGAGAAAGAGGAGAAGAAGGAGAGACGCCAAAGGAGAGTGGCAAACCACCGAATGCTCGTCGGAGCACCTCGCGCATGCGAAGACCAGACGCTCTGGGCAGTGCCAGAACTGGCGCGCGCACAGGAGTCCCACGCGAGTCTAGTGCAAACTGGGGCCGCAGGCTGAAGTATGCCCAGAATTAGCCTGGTTGGAAGGACCATGCCGCTTCGCCAGATGAGCGGTCACCTAGTGCCACAGTTGCCGATGCGACGCAAGGCGCAGGAGGAGGAGGAGGAAGCAGGAGGACGACAGCGAACGGCAAGATCAAATAAGGTTCTGAAGCCGCGCGAGGGGGGCGCAGGGCACAGGAAGCTCCGAGAGCAAACCGTCCCTGTCTCCCCCTGGGCGACGGACGCCGCACCCGAGATCGGAGGACAGCACACGGATAGAAAAACGAACAAAAACATGCAAAGCTAAGCTGTGACCGAAACGGGAAGGACGCAGGAGGCGAGGGGCGGGGGAACTGAGCACTACACCACTACCATCGGACACCACCCCCTCAGAGGGGGCCACAAGCCCAAGGCAGGGATAGGACCGCACCCCGACGACGACGACGACGACGACGACGACGACGACGACGACGACGACGACGACGGCGACGACGACGACGACGACGACGAGACGAGGACGACGACGAGACGAGGACGACGAGAACGGCGGCGGCGGCGGAGGAGGGAGCGGCGGCGGCGGAGGCGGCGGCGGCGGCGGCACGACGACGACGACAGGGGAGAGGGGAAGAGGAGGGAGGGAAGAGGCCGCAGCAACAGAAGGAGGGGGGGAGAGCGCAGCGGTCCCCTGCCACCCCAGGCGTGGGGCCCCCAGGGGGAGGCGGTGGGGCGAATCAAAAGTGCGACTCATGGAGCTTGGCCTTCATGGCGGGGAGGAGGTGCCTGTCATGGTCGAACTGCGGTGGTGGCCCCCTTCTGATCGGTCGTTTTCATCTCTGTGCTGGCGTCGGTGCTGGTGTCGACTGGCATAGGCGCCAGCATTGGTGGCTGGCGTAGCGTTCGTTGGTGCTGGCGTCGGTGCTGGCGCCAGTGCTGGTGTAGGCGCTGGCGTTGGTGCTGGCATAGTCGCCAGCGTCGGTGCTTGCGTCGGCTGGCGTCCGCACTGGTGTACGCACTGGTGCGGAAACTGGACCACCGAACACTGGCTCCAGCAAAAATCGCACACGTGCGTCTTCGGATGCAGCGCATAGGATGATTCACGACATTACCACACTTGCGAACACTTTAACACGTGCTGGTCGTTGACAATGGGGGGACCCCTTCCAGAACGCACAGTTGCCAAATTCGCCTTGTTAGACCCCTCCCCCACGGGCATCAAGAGAGTGGTCGCAACTTGTCATATCCACAAGATTGCTCGCGTTGGCCCCAGGCTCCCGCCAACCGCAACCCGCCTCCAGGAAATTATCGAAACGGGCCGCCGCCGAACTCCCCCTGGGGTACTCCTCCAGGAGGCTCGGTTTGCGAGCTCGGCTTTAAAAATCTGTGTTTCTCGCCTTCTCTTCCGGCATCATGTCAGATCATGCCCAGGAGTTCCTTTAACAATTTTAACGCCGTTCTGTTTGTGAAATAGAGCAGCGCATGGTACGATCTAGTTTCGGGCTTGAGCCGGTAGTTTTGACTATCTTGGTTCTGACTGTGTGAATGGGGTTGAAGGGGACCCCCCCAAAGCATGTTTGTCACAGTCAGGATACTTGTTTTTATTGGGGCTCGGCTGGTGGAGGAGACGGAGAAGGAGGAGGAGGAGGAGAAGGAGGAGCAGGAGGAGGATAAGAAGAAGGAGGAGGAGGAGGAGGAGGAGGGGTAGCGGTAGGAGGAGGAGGAGGAGGAGGAGGAGGAGGAGAAGGACGAGGAGGAAAACGAGAACGAGGACGAGGAAAAAAGAAAGAGGAGAAGGAAAAGGAGGAAAAGGAGGATAGCGGTAGGAGGAGGAGGAGGAGGAGGAGGAGGAGGAGGAGGAGGAAGAGGGAGGAGGAGAAGGAGGAGGAGGAGGATGAATGAGGATGAGGAGGGAGGAGCAGCAGGCGGAGGAGGAGGAGGAGGAGCAGGAGGAGGAGAAAGAGGAGAGGGAGGAGGAGGAAAGGATGAGGAGGAGACGGAGGAGGAGAAGGAGGACGAAGAGGAGGAGGATGAGGACGAGGAGGATGAAAAGGAGGAGGAAGAGGAGGAGGAGGAAGAGGAGGAGGAGGAGAGGAGGAGTAGGAGAAGGGGAGGGGAAGAAGGAGGAGGAGGAAAAAGAGGAGGAGGAAGTGGAGGAGGAGAAGGAGGAAAAAGAGGAGGAGGAGGAGGAGGAAGACGAGGAGGATGAGAAGGAGAAGGAGGAGGAGGAGGAGGAGGAGGAGGAGGAGGAGCAGGAGAAGGAGAGCAAGACCCCGACCCAGCTGCGGCGCTGGGCCGCGGCACCGCCGACAGAAAGGCCGCGCGGCCCGCCGACAAGTCGCTGGCCAGCGCCTGCCGCTTTCCGGCGGGAAGCAGCGGGTCCGCCCTCGGCGCGCGCCCCGAGCCCGCCCGGCGAGCGGCCGGCAACGCCCGGCGGCCGCTGCGGCTATGGCGGGCCGCAGCGGCCGGTCGCGGAGCGCCGATCTTCGCCACGAAAATACCCAGATATCAGACGCTCCAAAAAAAATAGGTGGCAGGTTTGGGCCGTTTTCGGCCTCCTGGGGCCCTCGCTGGGCCTCGAAGAAACGGCTCGGAAAGAAGAACCGGCCCCCGGGGAGTGGTCCAGACCTCCGGGGCCCACGCATTGAGAAAATTGGAGCGCGACCAGATGTCAGAGTATAGACACTTCAACTTGATATTAAGCATGCGCGGTAAGGATGCAAGCCGCAAGCCCCTTATGCGCCCTTAGTCGAGGCCCTACGACCAGGGCTGGCCATCGAAAGTGGTTAAGGATGGGCCGAAGAGGCAAGGATCAAGGGTACCTTTGGGGAGGTTGCCCATCCCTGTCATCGGTTTCGAGTATGCACAGGCAACCGCCGACGAGTGTTCCCTGTGCCTTCAAGGGATGGTGGTGTGTATAGACTCGTTGATTCGCACTGGCAATGGATGCACCGCCGCCCCTCCCAGGAGGCCCAGGAGCAGTCCACTGGAGGGCGTCTGTCTGTATACGCGTGTGTATATATATGTATATATATGTATATATGCACACTTACATAACTATAACAACATCCATACATACATACAAGCGTACATACATACATACATACATACATACATGCATACATACATACATACATACATACATACATTACATTGCATTACATTACATTACATTGCATTACATTACATTACATTGCATTACGTTACATTACATTACATTACATTACATTGCATTACAGTACATACATACATACACACACATACATACATACATACATACATACATACATACATACATACATACTTACATACTTACATTTGTACACTATATGTATACATATGCATGTATTCACCCATACATGCATACGTGCATACATGCATATATACGTGCAAACGTGCATATGTACAGACAACCTTACACCCATACATACATACATGCATATACAAATCACCAACATACATACAGCCATGTGTACAAACATACATGCATATATACATACGTGCATACACACCTACATGTACAGACTTACACACATACGCATATACAGACGTACATACATACTATGCACTTACATACACGCACATACATACACACATACACACATACATACTTACACACGTACGTACGTACGTACATACATACAGACATACACATACCAGAGAACGCGTTTCACGGGCGCTTGCCTTGGGAACATTCGGCGGCGCGTTTCAAACTGGGGGACTCCCCTCCCCCCCAAGCCACCCCCTCCCGAACCACCCGCCCCCCCCCTGCCAAGGGGGGGGACAGGGTTCAAAACCCCCTCTCCCCCCCCCCTCGGCGACAGCGCCGGCGCTGACGGCCGCCAGCGGCGCCCACGGCGGGGACGCAGCGACGATGACCAGGGGCAGCCTAGGGGGGAGGGGGTTCAAACCGCCCCCCCACCTTCTCGCAAGGGCGGGGGTGGTTCAAAACCCCCCCCCCCTCGGCGCGAGCGCTGGCGGCGGCCAGCAGCGCCGGCGCTAGTGCCGGCGACGGCGGGGACGCAGCAACGATTACCACCACTACCACCACCACCACCACCACCACTACCACCACCACCACCACCGCCTCAACCCACCACCACCACCACCTACACCACCACACAAGCACCACCACCACCACCACCACCACCACCACACAACCACTGCAACTCCACATCACCAACACCACCACCACCACAAAAACCCACCACCACTACCACCACCACCACCACAATCTACCACACCACCACCACCACCGCCACAACCACCACCACCACTACCAGCAGCACAACCCACCGCCACCGCCACCACCACACCACCACCACCACCACCGCCGCCACCCCACCACCACTACAGCAAACGTCCACAAACCACCGCCACTACCACAACCCACCACCACCACAAAATCCACCACCATCACACCACCACAACCACACCACAAAAACCCACCACCACCACCAAAATCTACCACACCACCACAACCCACCACCGCCACAACCACCACCACTGCCAGCAGCACAACCCACCACCACCACAAACCACAACGACCACCACCACCGCCACAACCCACCACCACAAGCACCACCTCCACAAACCACCACCACAATCACAACCCACCACCACCACCACCATGACAAACCACCACCACACTACCACCAAACCACCACCACCACCTCCACAACCCACCACCACCACCACAAACCACCACCACACCACCACCAAAACACCACCACCACCACCACCCACCGCCACAACCACCACCACCACAACAAACCACCACCACCACCGCCACCACCACTACCACAAGCACCGCAAACCACCACCACCACACAACCCACCGCCACAAACCACCACCACACCACCACCAAAAAACACCACCACCACCACCACAAACACCACCGCCACCACCACACCACCACACCCACCACACCACCACCACCACACCACCACCACCACACCACCACCACCACCACCACCGCCACCACCACCACCACCACAACAAACCACCACACCACCACCACCACAACCACCACCACCGCCACCACCACCACCACCACAACCCACCACCACCACCACCACCGTCGTCCTCGTCGACGCTCCCCGCCTCCGCCGCCCGCCGCCGCAGGCGCCGGCGCCGGCCAAGAAATGAAAATCGTCGTCCCCGCCGCCGTCGCCAGCCGCCGCCGACCCAAGCGCAGCGCCGGCCCGAGGAGAGGGTAAAGGGGGGGGGGTCCGGTTCCACACCCCCCCTCCAAGCGACCACAGAACGCGCTCTTTCACACATACATACATACATACATACATACATACATACATACGTACGTACGTACGTACGTACGTACATACATACATACATACATACATTCAATGTGCAAGATGCTAAAGGCTCGCGCCGCTTCGCCTCAAATCTCGGCCCTGAGGTTCTTCGACAAGACGGCAAGCACACGCGCTCGCGTGCTGCCTGTCGCGGGCCCCGCCGCTTGCAGCCTGCCTCCGGCGCCCTTGCCTCGAGGTGGGGGAGGCCGGCTCGGGGGTGACGGCGACGATAACGACGACGAGGAGTGAGGCAGAAGAGGAGGAGTGAGGTTTTTCCTGCGCCATCACACATATTTTTACCTGATTTTTTCCTCCAATCGACGATGACTCAACGATCTCTCAGACTGCAAACTGCCATAGCAATGCTGCCCCGCAGCATGCATCGGAGGAGCACCTGGCCAGCTGCAAAAACGTCGCATGGAGGAGGAGGAAGAGAGGACGAGGAGGAGATGACAGAAGCGAGGCGAGGGAGACTGATACAGGCGGTGTGTATGCGTCCCCACTAGGCCCAACAGACCATTCATATCATGTCTGCGACATCAGAAAGATTGCATGGTGGCGCCGCGAACAGAAATGGCGCCGACGAAAGCTGCGGTAGGACACGCAATCGTAGACAGGGATGGCCGATACGAAAGAAATCATGATCACCTGGAGCGCTTGCCGTCGCTCGCGGCTACGGCTCCCCACACCAAGGGAAGCAAAGGCTTCTCTGCGCCAGGATCTGTGGGCGGAGCGCATCTGGTCGAGCCACGTGTCCGTCGCCATCCTCCTGCGCGCGCGGGCCCCCCACAGGAGAGTGCCATTCTCGCAGATCGCGCACGGGGCATCACGAACTTATGGGAGCTCCATGCCCAGCAGTGCGCTGACACGGGCGTGCACGCCCCTTGCGTGCTGTCGCGAAGTCAGCACTGGCACCAACGTGTGGCCCAGCTCCCTTTCTGCTTTCGCGAGACGTTGGCGACCACCGTGGTCTTGCCACCGTCCGAGGGTTTTCCCTGGTCTGCGAGGGAAGCGGCAGGGAGGGCGCCGAGGCAGTCCAACAGAGCGCCGAAGGTCAGGTCGGGCGTGTCCTCCTACAGAGGGGCTTTGGACGAAAAAATGAAAATTGTTAAAAAAAACTCGAATAAATAACAAATGCAAAAAGGTAGTCTCCAGACTATTTTTTGGACTATTTTTGAATTCCTCCTGTAGAGGGACACGCCCGACTTAACTCTAGGGTGGTTCCAAATGGCGGCAGGGCGGCCCAAGAGACACTTCTGAGACTGCCCAGGAGTCGTCCCGGAAGACCGCCGAGACGGCCCCGAATGGCAAACATCATGTCATTCGCTTGATCCGGAAACATTTGTAGGATGATCTCGCTGGTCCACCTCGACATCTTCCCAAACGGCCAGGAAGACCCCCTTTATCGGGCGGATGCCCGTGAGCCCCCGAAGAAAGCTCCAAAAGGCGGCCCAAGAGGACCTCTAGAGGGGCCGAAGAAGGGGAAGACGACTTGAGACTTCGAGCCTTTCCTCCCAAGATAAGCCCAAGAGCTCCCCAAGGGCCCCCGAGGCGCCCGAAAGGACCCCAATAATGGTCCCCGAGAGGCCTCTGGGAGGCTCAGCGAGGTCTTCTAGAAGCTCCCAACATGCCCCCAGGAGCCCAGAAGAGGGATCCGAGAGGCATCTCAAGAGCCCGTACAGGCATCCAACTTTCTACTGGCCCACAGCTCAGGCACGATGGCGGGTGGCCGATAGCCACAAACTATCTTCCGAGATCGCAGCAAGCTGTCACTCACTCTGGGGTCGGCGGAATGGCGGAAGCCACTTGAATAATTTTCGAAATGCGTAAGACGGTCTTGCGGTACGAATCATACGCCAGCGGCCGAGCAAAAGTACATGCTCTGCGCTGTGCTGTATGCGGGCCCCGCGGTCTAGCCGCATCGGGGGAAACCCCAATCAGAGCTCGTGGGGTGCGGTGGCAGCCCGTGGAGGCCTCTAGGTTCCTCTGGGGCCCTGTGGAACCTCATGGGGGCCTTTGGGGTCCAATAAGTTCCTGCTGTCCTGAGGTAGCGGAATTCAGGAGGCAGCAGCGGGAGGACGAGGAAGAGGAGGAGGAGGAGGAGGAGGAGGAGGAGGAGGAGGAGGAGGAGGAGGAGGACAACGAGTAGCAGGAGGAGGAGGAGGAGGAGGAGGAGGAGGAGGAGGACGAGGAGGAGGAGGAGGAGCAGGATGGGGGAGGAGGACGAATACGTGGAGAAGCAGCAGGAGGAAAAGGAGGAGGGGAGGAAGGGGAGGAGCAGGAGGAACATGGAGAGAGGGAAGAAAAGCATGCAGGAGGGGGAGGAGGGAGCAGGAGGAGGAGGGGGTGGAATGTCCCTGGAGGAGGGTGGTGAGGAGGCGGAGGATAAGGAGACGGAGGAAGAGGCGGCAGGCGCACGAGGCAAGAGGACCAGGCCGAAGCAGGCGGAGGCAGGCGGAGAAGGCTGAGGCGGGTCCCGTGGGGCCTGCGGGGCAGTGCGCGGTCCTGTTCGGGCCCCGCGGGTTCCTGCCTGGTCGTTTGGTGCCTGGTGGGGCCTCGCGGCGTGCCGTGCGGTTCGTTGGAATCCTGCGGGGCAGGAACCCGCGGCGAAGAACCGCCGCCCGCGCCTCGCTAGGAAACGCCCTCTGCGGCCCAGCGTGCGGCTCCCCGGCCTGGCGAAACTATCGGGTCGTGTCTTTCCCAAGCCGCTCGGGCCAATATTTAGGGAACACTGGTGGGTGGACGAGGGGGGAGATCAGAAGAGGAGGAAGAGGAGGAGGAGGAGGAGGAGGAGAGGAGACGAGGAGGAGGAGGAGGAGGAGGAGGAGGGAGGAGGAGGAGGATAATGAGGAGGGAAGAGGGGGAGGGGAGGAGGAGGAGGAGGAGGAGGAGGAGGAGGAGGAGGAGAAAAAGAAAAAGGAAGGGAGAGGAGGAGAAGGAGGAGGAGGAGAGGCGGAGGAGGAGGAGGAGGAGGAGGAGGAGGAGGGGAGGAGGAGGAGGAGGAGCAGGAGGAACAAAAAGAGGAGGAGGAGGAGGAGGCGGAGGAGGAGGAGGAGGAGGAGAAGGAGGGGGAAGAGGAGAAACAGGACGAGGAGGAAAAGGAGCAGGAGGAGGAGGAGAACAAGGAGCAGGAAGAGGAGGCGAAGGAAGAAGAAAGGGAGGCTCATTGAACAGTTTGTTTTGAAGCGTGCACCTGGAAAAGAGGAGGAGACAAGGACAAGGACATCCGCATAAAAGGGGGTTCAACGTCAAAGCACCTACGCTGGTGCCTTGCGCGCATCTGGCAACATCTCTTGCCATTAGTTGTGCAACGGCCCTGGCTTCTCGCTAGGGCTGGCAGGGGGCGTACCCCGCTGCTCAAGGAGTGAGCTCCGAGGTGGCCCTGTAAGAGAGGCTCACTACCTTACGATTCCGAGTCCCTGCGGGTCAGTGCGGGGGGAGCAGCTGCTGACCCTTCCGCGTGCCCAAGGGGTGGGGACGCGCGGGCTTAGCAGCGCGCCCAAGCTACGGAGGAGGAGACGGCGACATGACAACTCAAAAGGAGGAGGGGGAGAGGGTCGGGAGGCCCGCGCTTTCCAAACTTTTGCTGGGGGGGCCTGGTTACCCTATCGATCGTATTATATCAGATTCTCTCCTCTCTCGCTCGGCTCACTTCTCTTCCACATCGAACTGGCCGATAATTGTCCCATGCATTGTCGTATCTGTACTCTGATACCTTGTTGAAGTATCCCACTGTTCCCCCTCGAAGTGTATGTTAGGTAGAGCATACTGGTAGTCAGGGTATGTTGTAGGCGGGGCCATCGAGGATGCGCTCTGGTGGCCTTCGCGATGGTCAACTGTTTTTCCCCATTCATCACCCTGCAGTAACGGACCGGTCGGCACTCCCAAAAAAACTTCCCATGGCGATGTCAGTGCGAGCACTCTGTGTTTGCCCGTCCTGTTTGCCTAGAGTAGCACTCCGAGATAACCTCGCTAATGCATCTCTTGGCTTTGCCAGTGGGCTCGCCCACCTTGCCCAGAGTAGCACTCCCGAACCTCGCTAATTCATCTTTTGGCTTTCCAGTGGGCTCCACTGGGTGCTCTCCCTGGTGGCCGCTGGAGGAGCTGGCGGTCGTCGTCTACTCCGAATTGGGGTAGGCGAACTTGTCCTCGAAGATCTCGGTACCATCCAGCAGGGTCTGAGTGCTGTCTCGTAGCTTCTGTCGCTCTTTGAGCCTTTTCACTTCCTCTGGGTCGAGATTGCCCTCCTTACTCAGCTACTTCATGGTGACCTTCATGAAGGAGGAGGAGAAGGAGAAGGAGGAGGAGGAGGAGGAGGAGGAGGCATCGGGGGATCGTCTTGCGGCACTCTTGGGGCCTCGGGGACTTCCTGGGGGCCTCTTGGAGGCTTCCGTGGGCTCTTGAATGCCTTGTGGAGGGTCCTTGGGCACCGTTTTGGGTTGTCTGAATGCACTCGTGGCCCGTGCGACGCCGTCGGATGCCGTCCTGAGGGCCAGTAGAAGCCATCTTGGGCCCTCTTTGAGCGGTTCAGGGGCGTCCCTGAAACGATCTTGAGCGTTTTGGAAGCCTCTTGGGCCGTCTTGGGGCCGTCTTGGGGCTTCTCAGGCCATTATGAGGCCATCTTGGAGGCCTCTTGGGCGATATTGTCGCGAGCTTGGCCGTGGGAAATACGAAAAAAGCAAATGGCTAAATCGTTCAAACAACCCTTAGAACATTGATGATGGTGGCCTCTTCGAGCCTCCGCGGAGGACCCCTCAGAGGCGTCTTGGGTGGTTCTGACCCCCTTGGAGGCCATCTGAAGCCGTATTCGGTCATCTTGAGCCGTCTTGGAGACATCTTGGGTTTTTCTGGGGCCATTTTGGCTGTCTTGGAGAGCATGGAGGCCGTCCGTTGGGCCGTCTTCGGCCGTCTGTTCGGCCGTCATGGGGGCTCTGGAGGGGGGGGGGGGGGGGGCGTGGTGGGACCCCCCCAGGATCTCAAAGGGGGGCTTACCCAATCTGATCTTATATGATAACGGAATATTCCCATTTTTTTATTATTATATATATATATATATATATATATATATATATATATACATATTATCCGGGACCCCCCCCAGAAATCGGAACCCCGAATCCTGGGACCCCGGGACCCTCTGGACCCCCCAGATCCGTGGTCCTGGGGACCCCCTGGACGCTCCTGCAGGAGGCCCCCCAAGCGTTTCAGAGCTCCTGGAAGCCCCTGCTGGGCCCAGACAAGGGGCCCAAATCGGTCATGAGGGAGGCCGAACGCCCCCCCGAGGGCCCCAAGAGGCCCCAGACACCCACCAGACGCCCGAAGACGACCGAAAGAAGACCCCCATAAGAGGCGTCCAAAACGCAGAAAACATTGATTATCGATGGTTTCAGAATGATTTTGGGAATGCCCTGTTCTTCGGTCTTCTGGGCGTCCGAGACCGCCTGTGAGGCTCGAACATCGCTCCAAAACCATCCGAAAGCTTCCAGGCAGCCCAAGAGAGCCCCAAGACGGCACAACAGAGTTTCAAGATGGCCTAAGGGAGCCCCATGACAGCCAAAGATGGCCCCAAGACACCCTCCGAAGCATTCCAAATCGTGACCTGGTCGTTCAGAGAGACCGCGGTTGGAGGCAGGGTGGCTCGAGGAAGCCCCCAGAGGCCCCCAGAAGACGCCCAGGAAGCCTCCAAAAAGACCTGAGGATGGGGAAGAATTCGCAGAGTAGGGCGAGAATGAGGAAAAAGAAACGTGGAGAAATGATAACGAATAGTATATAACAGCGATGCCAGAAAAGGCAACAAGGAGTCATCGCTAGTTAAATCGTCTGTTGGACCTTCCTGCCATTCAGCCTGCATGCCAAACTTCAAGGACCAAGGTGCATGGCGCGACGCGTCAATGCAGTCTTGTGTATACATACACACAGGACTGCATTGGCGCTTCGCGCCGTGCACCTTGGTCCAGAGGCTTTGGTTATGTTGCCCGTCCCTGCGGTGGTTTTCGGGAGTCTTCGAAAGCTCGGGAGGTCTGTGGCCCTTCCCGGGCCTCCGGGGGCTCCCAAAAGGCGCCAGGTGGAGGGCGAAGGATAGGAGGGAGGGAATCTCGGGGAGCGAGGAGAGGGAAGCGGATGTGGGGGAGAACGAGTGGTGGAGCAGCAGAAAGAGGAGGAAGAAGAGGAGGACCCAGAGGAGGAGCAGGAGGAGGGAACGAGATGGCGCCGTCGGGGGACGGCGAAGAATTTCGGTTGCGCCGCACCGAGGAGCGTTTTCCAGAAGCTAGCGGCTACGGTTTCATGTGTACGTGCACACTTGCAGAAATGTTTGGCAGTGGATGCCTTCGTCGGCCCGCACATTGCCCGCTCGTGGCTCAGGTGCCCCGGTGCGCAATGCGAAGGAATGGCAAGGCCACGCGAATGAATGCCAAGCAAACCGACGCAATGTCAAGCAATGCCGCAAAGTACAAAATAATGCCAAGCCAAGAATGTCATGTTGCAGCTGGTCGCAACGGGGCACGCGAAAAAATAATTCTTGGGGAATGCACCGAATCCCGGGTTCGCAACAGATTTCTGGTAAACGCGGTTGCGAACCCGGGATTCGGGTCAGTTTGGTGGAAAACGCCATGTGGGCCGTGTTGGAACCCTGGTGGGCCGGCTTGGGGACCTCTCGAGCCGTCCTGAGGCCATTTTGGGCCGTTTTCGAGAGCTTGGGCCCTCTAGGGTCTTTACGCGGGCTATGTGGGCCCTCCTGGTGCTCTCCCATGGCCTTTGCGAGGGCCTCCCATGGCCTTCTTGGCTTGTCTTGGGGGCCTTGTGAGGGCCTGTTGGGCCTCTTTTTGGCTCGTTTGGGGTTTCCTTGGGCAGTCTTGGGGCCATCCAGGCTGTCTGGAGGCTCTCTTGGGGGTCTCTTGAGCCGTCTTGGGGCGATACCGGAGGCCTTATTGGCTGTATTGGACGCCGCTAAGACCCGAATGGCGAATATGCTGAAAACGCACGTCTCCCGAGGGAAATGAAGCGATTTCTGCGTTCTGGGAGTCCTGTTGAGGGCCTCCTGGGCCGTCTTGGGGGCCTCTGGAGGCCATCTGGGTCCTTCTTGGAGCGCACTTGTGCTGTCTTGGGTCTCTCGTCGGCCTCTCTGATCACCACTCTGATCACCTGGGGTCTGCTCGTAAGACCCGGCCAAGCGCCCTGGGAGGTCTGGGACGAGCCGGGGGAGCTTTGGCACGGGTGTCCGGGGGGCCTCGAAACCCCAGATCCTGGGGTCCGTTTGTTTTTTGCTGGGGGGGGGTCCCACCCCCTGGCTTGTACAAATATAGGAAAAGGAGAAACACACACACACACATATATATATATATATACACATACATATAAATATAAATGATATAAACAAGACTGCAGTGGCGCTGCGCGCCATGCACCTTGGTCCTCGAAGTTTGGTATGCAGGCGGAACAGCAGGAAGGTCAAGCCGACAATTTAGCGATAACTCCTTGTTGCCTTTTCCGGCATCGCCGCTATAATAATGTTGTACGTTATCCTTCCTCCATGCTTCTTTTTCCTCATGTTCGCCATACCCTGCGCATTCCCCCCGTCCTCCTCAGCTCTTTTTGCGGAGGCTCCTCCTTGGAGAGCCTCTGGGGGCCTCACAAAAATTGTTTCAGGTTTTCTTAAGGCCTTCTGGAGTTCTCCTGGGCGTGTTCTGGGGGCCTCTGGGGGCTTCCTCGGGCCACCCTGCCTCCAACCGCGGTCTCCCTGAACGACCGGGTCACGATTTGGAATGCTTCGGAGGGTGTCTTGGGGCCATCTTGGGCCGCCATGGGGCTCTCTGAGGGCCATCTTGGACCCCTGTTGAGCCGTTTTGGGGCTCTCTTGGACTGCCTGGAAGCCCTATGGTTGTGGGGCGAGTTTGGAGCCTCCCAGGCGGCTTCGGACGCCCAGAAGACCGCCGTCTTGGAGCATCGGGATGCCGAAAAGAGGAGAACCCTCAAATTAACCAAAAACCAACAGAAAATCAATAATTTGTGCCTCTTGGGGCCTTCTTGGGAGTGTTCTTG
Source organism: Prorocentrum cordatum (assembly GCA_963575745.1). Taxonomy (NCBI): domain Eukaryota; class Dinophyceae; order Prorocentrales; family Prorocentraceae; genus Prorocentrum; species Prorocentrum cordatum. The sequence goes on along the minus strand of CAUYUJ010002061.1, from coordinate 38,259 downwards.
GAGGCCTCTTGGGACGTTTCGGGACGATCTTTGGGGGTATGACGGCTTCTTGGGTCTTGGGGGTTTTCGTGGATCGTATTGGGGGTCTCTGGGGTCGTTTCGGGAGAGCGCCAGAACGCCTGGAATCCGTCTACAGCCGTCTTCGGACTCTCGTGAGGTTCTCCCCGGTCGTCTGAAGGGTTGCCCGGAGGCCCGGGGAGGGCCAAGTTCTTTAGGGGGGGGAGTGCGCTGGGGTGTGGGCTCCCCGGCCCTATAGAAATACATCAATAGGAATATCTATATATGTATATACTATATGTGTGTATCATAATTATATATATATATAATTATAATTATATATCTATAATTATAATTCTATATATATGTGTGTGTATGCGTGTGGTGGACGATCGGCGCGGCGGAGGCCGCCAGCGGGAGCGCTGGGAGCCGGACCCAGCATGCACGAGCGATCGCGCGGGGGCCAGCGGGCGAGAAGGCGGGGCCAGGACGCGGACAGAATCCGACAGGGCTGCAGCAGGCATCTCTGAGGCTCGGCGGCTCTGGAGGAGGATGCGGTGGAGGAGCAGGAGGAGAATGAGGAGGGAGGAGGGCGGGGGAGGGGGGGGGGGAAAGGGGGGAAGGAGGGGAGGGGAGGAGGAGGGAGGAGGAGGATGAGCAGGAGGAGGGAGGAGGAGGAGGAGGAGGAGGAGGAGGAGGAGGAGGAGGAGAGGAGGAGGAGGAGGAGGAGGAGGAGGAGGAGGAGGGAGGAGGAGGAGGAGGAGGGAGGAGGAGGTGGAGGAGGAGGAGGAGGGAGGAGGAGGAGAGAGGAGGCGGAAGGTGAGGAGGAAGGAGGAGGAGGGAGGAGGGGAGGAGGAGGAGGAGGAGGAGGAGGAGGAGGAGGAGGAGGAGGTGGAGGAGGAGGAGGAGGAGGAGGAGGAGGAGGAGGAGGGAGGAGGAGGAGGAGGAGGAGGAGGAGGAGGGGGGGGAGGAGGAGGGAGGAGGAGGAGGAGCGGAGGAGGAGGAGGAGGAGCAGGAGGAGGAGGAGGAGGAGGAGGAGAGGAGGGGGGAGGAGGGAGGAGGAGGAGGAGGAGGAGCAGGAGGAGGAGGAGGAGGAAGAGGAGGAGGAGGAGGAGGAGGAGGAGGAGGAAGAGGAGGAGGGGGAGGGGGAGGAGGGGGAGAACGCATCGGGCGCCGCGGCCGCTCCCGAGAAAGCTCCACGACCTGCGCCCCGTCCTGGTCCCGCCCCTGAGAGACGAGTCGGCCCCGCGGCTGGCCGACTACGACGGCCGCGCACCGCTGCCAAAGCACGGGGAGCCAGCCAAGCCCGCGCGAACTCCCGGTCGGCTCGACGGCACCAGAACGAAGACGACGACGACACCGCCGCCGCCGACGCCGACGCCGACGCCGACGACGATGGCGTCCAACGACGACGACGACGACGACGCCGAGGACGCGGCCGACGACGACGACGACGCCGCGGACGACGCCGACGACGACGTCGACGAAGAGCAAGACGAAGACGACGATGATGGCGTTCGACGACGATGGCGACTCGTGAGGCTGTCCGTTGCCACCTCGTCGATGAGTCGGTGGAGTGCGGCCCAGTCCCAGCGGCCAGGGCTCGACGAGGGCCCGGCAAGCGCATGCCCAGGACCCCGCCCCCCACACCCCGTGGCACTGGGTATACCCCGTCAGGAGGAGGAGGGAGGAGGAGGAGGAGGCGGAGGAGGAGGAGGTGGAGGAGGAGGAGCAGGAGGAGCAGGGGGGGGGAGGAGGAGGAAGAGGAGGAGGAGGAGGAGGAGGAGGAGGAGGTCCCGAAATTCCTGTCTGTGCTGCCTTGTGCTCCCCCATGCTCGGACCTTTGCGAGGTCGGAAGGCTGTCCTACTACCCTCGTCAAAATTAACATCAAAAACTGCGACCACGCCCCTGCGATGTCGGCTCGCCCTTCGCCCCTCCAATGTTGGGGCCAAGGCAAAAGTGGTCTAACCGGGAACGACTCGGAAGTTCGATAATGACCGACATTGGAGGGGCGGCGCATACAAGTACCTCGCAGTCACCGCAACTCTGACCAGTATCTCCCCACAAACAGTTCAGCCACGTAAAACATTTTTGAGGTTAATTTTGACGGGGGTTGTAGCTGCGCCTCCGGCGCCGCCCCTGGCGCCAGAGGCGCAGCGCCAGGGGGTGGGGGGGGGTCCAGCGCCGATCCAAGAGGTCCGCGCGGAGCTCCAGAGGCTCTTGCACCGCCTCCTGCCCCTGCTGCCTCCCGCTCCCCGCTGCTCGCCTCTCCGCGAGGCCGGCGGGCCGCCGAGGGCCGCCGCCGAGGGCCCCGGCCAGGCCGGCGGCGTGCGATCGGCGGCCGTCTCGGGAAGAGCGCGGTCGGCGGGCGCGCTGCGGGTGCGGCTGCGCCCGCCGGCGGCCGCTGGAGCGGCGTCCGCACGGGCAGCACCATCGCGGCGGCATCGTGCGCGCACGGCCCAGGCGTGGGCGTTGCCCGCGCAAGGTCAACCCGTAGGATAAGGATGCACGGTGAGGATGCAGGGGGGCCTTTGGAGGGCCATTTTTGACGTTTTTCGAGCGAGGCTGGCCAGCGAAAGGTCGCTGAGGACGGGCCGAAGGGGCAAAGATGCAAAGGGTGGCCATGGGAAGTTGCTCATCCTTACTAGGCGGGTTGACTTTGCGGCGGGTTCGTGTCGTGACGACCTCAGCGTTGGTTTCTGGCGCCGCATGGATCGTTCAGCCTTGAACGTCGGCGGCTTACCGATCGCCAGATCGTTCCGTGTTGGCCGATTCTGGGCCACTGACAGCGTTCAGCCTTGACCGCCCGCGGCGGGGTCGTCGCCGCGTCGACGCGACGCGAACCTACCGTAACGGGGGCGGGGGGGCGATGAACGGGGGGAGCGAAGAGACGTGCACCTTTTTGTGCTCCTTCCGGGCCCTAGGGGGCCCCAATAAGGTGCCACAAGTGGTGCCTCATTGCTTCGCCCCCCTACGTGTCGCCCCCCAGGGCGCGCAGCGCCCGACGGGTCCGTCGCTGGGGCCTCGAGGGCGAGCTCGAGGACCTCGAAGGCCTCGAGGCTGGAGGTTTGAGGGCGCTTTTCGATGTCTCTGCCCTGAGTCTAGATCCGCCCTGCTTTGGGCGATCTCGTGAGTAGCGCGCGCACTTCATCCCATCTTTGGCAAGGGATTCTTGCGACAGCACGCGGGCAAGGGCGTTCGACCGATTCCGACGCGCGCGCGAGAGGCCCGTTAAGTAGCAAGTTATTCCAATGTTGACGAAAGCATGCTTTTTGAAAAGTCTGCAGGACCGCGAGCGCAGGATTATTTTGAAAACTGATGTTGCAAACCATGTTTTGTTTATCTGTTTTCGGGACGCTCGCTTTTGAAATCCCTGCGGAACATTCAATGTTTGAAAGATTCCGGCATGCGCGCGCGACGACACGCGCGTGTGCACTTCGTCCCGTTTCGCTGTTGTCAAGGACTTTTGAAACTGATAACTTTTGATAAACGAATACGCGCGCATGGTATTTTCCAAAGGATGAAGAGGGGAAGTGTTGCCGGCCTGCCTGGGATGGTATGAACTCATATCTCGGATGGACGATGCATGCGTCCCCCCTGATGTAACCGCCCCCAGATGTAAGTTGCAATGCGAAAAGGGGGCGGTTACATCAGGGGGGAGGTAGATCCGAATACTCTTTTACATAAGAAAACCGATATTGTGCAATCCATGTTGTGTAGTACGGAAGGTGCCATCTATGGTGTGCAGTCCACTTTGACCGTCTTGAAGCTGTCCTCTCCGCTGCTCGTGCAAACATCCCACCCTCCCACCCGCAACTTGGTCGCAAGACATCTTAAAACAAGACCGTGACGGTAGGTACCACATGGCACTTGGCCACGACACCGACGCCGACGACGACAGCGGCAACGACGACGACGGCGCCGCCGACACCGACTACGACAACACCGACGACGTCTCCAACGACTTCGACGACGACAACGACGACGACGACACCGACGACGACGACGCCGACGACGACGATGACGACGACGACGACGCCGACGCCGACGACGCCGACGACGACGACGAAGACAACGACGACGGCGACAACGACGTCGCCAACGAAGACGACGACGAGGGAGGAGGGAGGACGACCACGTCGACAACGACGACAACGACGACAACGACGAGGGAAGACGGCGAAGACGCGAACGACGAAGGAGGAAGGACGGCGACGCCGACGACGACAACGACGAGGGAGGAGGGAAGACGACGACGACGACGACAACGACGACGACGACGACGACGACGACGACGACGACGACGACGGCGACGAAAGAGGAGGGACGACGACGAGACGCCGACGACGGACGACGACGACGACGAGGGAGGAGGAAGGACGACCACGGCGACAACGACGACGGAAACGACCACGACGCCAAAGAGGACGACGACGACGAACACGAGGAAAGACATAGGACGACGTAGGCGACGACGACGACGACGTGGGAGGAGGGAGGACGGCGACGACGATGACGACGACGCAAGAGCGCGCGCACGCTTTTGTTGAAAATCCGTGTTGCGAAACCTTGGGTGTTTGTAGGTTTTTTGGACACACGATTTTGAAATCCTTCCGAAACCGATGTGTTTTGAAGGATTTCGGCATACGCGCGCGACGACGCGCGCGTCTGCACTTCGTCCCGTTTTTTGCAAATTATTCTCGCGTCGGCACTCGCGCAAGGGCGTTCGACAGATTCCGACATGCGCGCGCTCGAAGCCCCGCTTAATAGCATGTTGTGAACATATTGAAAAACCTATGGTTTTCTTAAGATTTCGCAAGAGCTCGCGCGGAAGCTTTTTTAGCAAATACCTGTTGCGAAACCATGTGTTTTTGTATGTTTTTTTGGTAACTCGATTGCGAAATCCCTCCAGCACCGAAGGTTTTGAAGGATTTCGGCACGCGCGCGCGCGACGACGCGCGCGCGTGCACTTCGTCCACTTTTTTACAAAGAATTCGTGGACAAGTGCTATGTTAGAACAAGAATATCACCGCATTTTTTTAACTATTTTTTACAAAAAAGGGAACCTAAAGGGGGGGGTACCGGTTGGCCTGGGACATTGCGATTTCATATTTAGGATGGACATGCGGTCATAATCATATGTGATTTGATTTACATACCCGAAAGGGGGGGCGATAACTCCGGGGGGGGTAGACTCTATTCTGTTTTTAGAAAAGAGAACTGATTTCAAAAAAGAATTGACAGATCCCACGCTCTTGCAAACATCCAACCCACCCACCCGAACTTTGGTTTGCAAAACCCATGCGGCGGCGATTGCGATGAGTGCTTGTCATTGGCTGGTGCATGTCTGCGACCTCGCTAGTCCGCGCACGCTCGCGCGCACAGCGGCCAGTTGTTATTTATCTGCTTTCGGAACACTAGTTTTAAAACGCACTGCGACACATGAGAGGGGTCTCTAAGCTGTTCAAGTTACATCGCATGAAAAACGACGAATAATCTCAAATATCGTGATACTTAAGTCCCTGAGTAAACGACAAACAACAAACCTCGTGGATACATACCTACCCTCTCCGAAAAACGAACGACAAAATCAAACTCCAGAAGTAACTACTTTGCTTCAACGACAAACGAACAGCCAACGAAACCCAAACTACTAACTTCAAACGGGTGAACAATTAGATAAATATTGGATTACACTTCGCTAAAAACACATCACTCCCCTTTATATACATCTAACCCATGAATCAAACAAAACCAACGCAGAAAAAACAAATCCAATCACTTACCCACTGATACGAAAAAACAACGGCGACGCGAACCAACCCACACAAACCAACTCCGGCAAAAAAACAGCGAAAAGCAATTCGCAACATCTCAACCACTTTAAAAAATAGCGACGGCACTGTTCCAAAACACTTACCGGACAATTGAAAACAGTAGTAGTAGTAGTCGTCGTCGTCGTCGTCGTCGTCGTCGTCGTCGTCGTCGTCGTCGTAGTAGTAGTCGTAAAACGAATAGCAGTAGTAGTAGCCTCAGTATCCGTAGAAGTAGCTGTCGTGGTAGTCCTAGTGGTAATAACAGTGGCGGTAGTACGAGGGGCGCCAGTAGTAGACGGGTAGTAGCACCAGCAGTGGTAATATTAATACTTGTCGTCGGGGTAGCAATATCATGGAGCTCCCTACTGGAACCATACTTCGGACCCTCTTGCCATCCATTGGGAGCACATGAGGTTCATGTTTGCGCGATACTTGAAACCTACTCCAACGTTTTCGTCTCCTACCAATATCATACTGGAATCTGAGGGACGTCCGCTTGGGTCCCGCGAGGAGAACTCTTGCACCCACTTGGAATTCGATGAGGGCGTTTCGGAATTATGGGTCCTATTACATCCGATTGGAACCCCAATAGAGGTCCTATTGGACGTCTATGGGGATACCATTGGAATCCTATTCGCCCGAACGACGACAAACGACGGAAAACGCGCGCCACGAAGTTGACTTCGAGGAACGACGAGTGGCGCGCCCCCAGGACAAGTGGTGTCCGCGACGAACGACGGCGCGGGCCTGGGCGACTTACCCACTAGCGCCGCACGACGGACGAACGACGGGCGACCCTCATGCGGCTTACCTACTTGCAGCCGATTAAACCCCCCTCATTGCGACACCTAAGGTTTTTGAAAGATATCGGCATGCGCGCGACGACGCGCGCGTGTGCACTTCGTCCTGTTTTGTGCAAGGGATTCTTGCGACAGCACGCGCGCGAGAGCGTTCGAACGATTTAGACGTGCGCGCGCGAGAGGCCCGCTTGGTAGCATGTTATGACATGTTGAACAACTTATGGCTTTCTTGAGAATTCGCAAGCTGTTTGATGAAAGTTCGGGTTGCGAAGCTATGTTTTTTCCTTAAAATGCTTTCGTGACCCTTGATTTTGAAATCCGTCGAAAACCTCAGGTTGTTGACGGACTCCGGCATGCGCGCGCAACGGCGCGCGCGTGTGCAGTTCGTCCAGTTTGTTGCAAAGGACTCGCGCAAATTGGTGCCGTTTGGTAAACGAATGCGCTCGCATTGTGCGTACTTCTTCGCAGAGGATGAGAGGGGTGAATGAACTCCAGCCTTCCTGGGATGGTACGAACTCGTATGTCGGATGGACGATGCGGCAAAATCATACGCAAATTGCAATACGAAAATGTTACCGCTAAGTCTGGGGGGGAGGTAGATCCTAATTCTTGTTTAGGAGAATTCCCTTGTGGAACTCGCAATTGTCAACTCCACTGCTCGCGCAACCATCCCACCCACCCACCCGCAATCTGTTTTGCAAAACAAATACAGCGGCGATTGCGATGAATGCTTGGTGTTGGCTGGTGCATCTCTGCGGCCGCGCTAGCCCGCGCATGCTCGCGCGCGCAGCGGCAGGATAGTTTGGCGCGACCGACGCGGCCGCGGTGGCGCTGACCGCTGGGTACTTCCCAGCGGGCACTTCAGTGCGAGTCGGTGACTTTGGCGGGCGCGGTATCATGGCGGCGCCGACAATGGTAGACACGACTATGATAGTAGCGACGCTGGTGACGGAGACGGCGACGGCACGGCCATTGACGGCGCCGATGCTGATCACGCCGACGACGATGACGGCGTCGTCGCGTCGGTGATCAAGGTTTAGTAAAGAGTTCGACATGCGCGCGCGGCCGACGCGCGAGTGGCCCGCATGGTATTATTTGAAACGGATCGTGCCCCCCAGCACGTGCGCAAGGGCGATCGAATGATGCCTACATTCGACGCGAAACGCCCGTTTGGCCGAATTCAAATTAAAAGTGGAAAGCCGTGCTTTTTTGAATTCGCAAGGGCAGCGCAGTTTTTGTCGGATGCTGTAAAACTATGTGTTTCTAAATGTTTCTGGGGCACTCGACTTGGAAATCCTTCGAGTGTTTGGCGGACTTCGGCATACGCGCGCGACGACGCGCGCGTGTGCACTTCGTTCCGTCTTTTGCAAGGGATTCTTGCGACAGCACGCGCGCAAGGGCGTTCGAGTGATGTCGGCACGCGGCGCGAAACGCCCCTGTGGCCGAATTTGAATAACACATGAAGAAACAATGGTTTCTGTTGGGACTTCGCAAGGGCGCGAGCGAATTTTTTTTTGGGGGGGAAACTGATGCTGCAAAACCATGTGTCTTTAGATGCTTCCGGGACGCTCGCTTTGGGAAATCCTCAAAGTTTTGGAAGGATTCCGGCATCCGCGCGCGACGACGCGCGCGTGTGCACTTCGCCCCATTGTTTGCAAGGGACCCTTGGTCCACTTTTGATTTTTGATGCACGAATGTGGGCGTAAATTTTTCCCGGAGGACGAGGCGGGAAGTGATACTGGCCTGACTGGGATGATCTGAGTTCATATTTAGGGTGGGCAACGGGGCAGAATAATATGGAAATTGCAATGCGACAAGGAGGGTGGTTAAATCCGGGGGAGAAGATCCTCATAGTCCTTGAGAACGGAAAATATTGGTGGTGCCATCTACGTTGCGTTGTGCAATACAAGTCAATCTTTGTGATGCAATAAGTGTGGTGCAAGTTATGCCGCGCAGTCTAGCGGTGCAATCGATGTAGAGCCATATGTGTGGCGCGATTCATGTTGCGCAATCTAAGTGGTGCAATCAATTTCTGTTCGCAGTGAATTGTCCACTCCACTGCTGGCGCAAACATCCCACCCACCCACCCGCAACTTGGTTTGCAACATCTCTTAAGACCGTGACGGTGGGTACCAAATGGCACTTGGCAACGACAACGGCGCCGACGACGACAGCGACACCGACGACGACGACGCAATCTAAGTGGTGCAATCTATGCGGTGCAGTGCACTCTGCTGAACTTGAAGTCGTCATCTCCACTGCTCGCGCAAACATCCCACCCACCCACCCGCAACTTGGTTCGCAAAACCTCTTCAGACCGACTACGACAACACCGACGACAACGACGACGACGACGACACCGACGACGTCTCCGACGACTTCGACGACGACACCGACGCCGACGCCGACGACGACGAAGACGACGACGACGACGACGCCAACGAAGACGACGAAGAGGGAGGAGGAAGGACGACGACAGCGACAACGACGACAACGACGACAACGACGAGGGAGGAGGGAGGACGGCGACGACGCGAACGACGAAGAAGGAGGAAGGACGGCGACGCCGACGACGACAACGACGAGGGAGGAGGGAAGACGACGACGACGACGACGACGACGACGACGACGACGACGACGGCGACGAAATAGGAGGGACGACGACGAGACGCCGACGACGGACGACGACGACGACGAGGGAGGAGGAGGAAGGACGACCACGGCGACAACGACGACGGAAACGACCACGACGCCAAAGAGGACGACGACGACGAACACGAGGAAAGACAGAGGACGACGTAGGCGACGACGACGACGACGACGCGGGAGGAGGGAGGACGGCGACGACGACGACGACGACGCAAAAGCGCGCGCGCACGCCTTTGTTGAACATCCGTGTTGCGAAACCTTGGGTTTTTGTAGGTTTTTTGGACACCCGATTTTGAAATCCTTCCGAAACCGATGGGTTTTGAAGGTAGTCGGCATACGCGCGCGACGACGCGCGCGTCTGCACTTCGTCCCGTTTTTTGCAGAGGATTCTCGCGACCGCACACGCGCAGGGGCGTTCGACAGATTTCGACATGCGCGCGCGAAGCCCGTTTGATAGCATGTTGTGAAAATCTTGAAAAACGCATGGTTTTCTTAAGATTTCGCAAGAGCTCGCGCGGAAGCTTTTTCAGCTAATCAGTGTTGCAAAACCCTGTGTTGTTGTATGTTTTTTGGAAACTCGATTGCGAAATCCTTCCAGCACCGAAGGTTTTTGAAGGATTTCGGCATGTGCGCGCGACGACGCGCGCGTGTGCGTTTCGTCCCGTTTTTTGCAAGGGATTCGTGAAACTGTGTTATGTTAGAAGAAAAGCTGTCACCGCATAGTGTTTTTCAGAAGGGACCCTCAGGGGGGGGGATACCGGTTGGCATTTGACTTTGTGATTTCATATTTAGGATGGACATGTGGTCAGAATCATATATGATTTACATACCCGGAAGGGGTGTCGATAACGCCGGGGGGGTAGATCCTATTCTGTTTTTAGAAAGGAGAATGAATTTCTGTTCGAAATGAGTTGTCCACTCCACTGCTCGCGCAATCATCCCACCCACCAACCCGCAACTTGGTTTGCAAACTCTCTTAAGACCGTGACGGTGGATACCAAATGGCACTTGGCAACGACAGCGACGCCGACGACGACAGCGACAACAACGACGACGACGCCGCCGACAACGACTACGATGACACCGACGACGTCTCCAACGACTTCGACGACGCCGAAAACGACGACGACGACACCGACGACGACGACGACGCCGACGCCGACGACGACGACGACGACGACGATGACAACGACGATGACGACGCCGACGACGACAACGACGACACCGACGACAACGACGACGACGTCAACGACGCCGACGACGACGACGACAACGACGACGGCGGCGACGACGACGACGCCGACGTCGACGACGACGAAGACGACGCCGACGCCAACGACGACGATGAAGACGACGACGACGTCGCCAACGAAGACGACGACGAGGGAGGAGGAAGGACGACGACAGCGACAACGACGACGACGACAACGACGAGGGAGGAGGGAGGACGGCGACGACGCGAACGACGAAGAAGGAGGAAGGACGGCGACGACGACGACGACAACGACGAGGGAGGAAGGAAGACGACGACGACAACGACGACAACGACGACGACGGTGACGAAATATGACGGACGACGACGAGACGCGGAGACGGACGACGACGACGACGAGGAGGGAGGAGGAGGAAGGACGACCACGGCGACAACGACGACGGAAACGACCACGACGCCAAAGAGGACGACGACGACGAACACGAGGAAAGACAGAGGACGACGTAAGCGACGACGACGACGACGTGGGAGGAGGGAGGACGGCGACGACGACGACGACGCAAGAGCGCGCGCGCACACTATTGTTGAAAATCCGTGTTGCGAAACCTTGTGTTTTTGTAGGTTTTTTGGACACCCGATTTTGAAATCCTTCCGAAACCGATGGGTTTTGAGGGATATTGGCATACGCGCGCGACGACGCGCGCGTCTGCACTTCGTCCCATTTTTTGCAAAGGATTCTCGCAACGGCACACGCGCAAGGGCGTTCGAATCTTGGCCGCTTTTTCGGGGCTTCTTGGGCAGTCTTGGGGGCGTGTTGCGCCCGCCTTGTCGCGCTTCGCCTCTCCCCTGGAATCCCTCCCGGGAGGGCTTCGACCCACCAAAAATGTCCTCACTCGTACGTCGCTCGTTCCGTCATGCGTCTCTGTTGTCTGAAAGGGCGTTTAACCTTTTTAGGGCCGACCCTCTCCCCCCCTTGCAGCGCGCGTGGTTATCAAACCTGCCTTTCTGGATTCGCTCTCCAGCGCTTTGTTCGGTCCCCAGGCGGCCAAGATGGCATCGAGCATGGCCACCAAGACAGCCAAGATGACACAAAGACGGCGCAAGAGGGCCCAAACCAGCTCAAGATGCTCCCAAGACTGCCTCAAGGCGGCTCGAGATGCGTCCAAGACGGACGAAGAAGGCTCTGAGAGGCCCTCCAGGAGAGCCCGAGGAGGCAACAAATATTGATGCTCTGTGCTTGAAGGATTTGAAATTCTCACCTGCTTGGGTTTCCGACCGCCTAAGACTGCCCAAGAGGCCTCCAAGATAGCACCAAGACGACCCATGAGGCCTCTAGGAGGGCCCCAAATCGGCCCAAGAGGACCCAGAGATCGCCCAAGAACCTCCAAAGGGGCCCCCAAAGCGCGCCAAGAGGGCACCTAAGCAACCCACAGGGGCCCCCAAGACGGCAACCGAATGCGTCAGACGGGCCAAGAACCCCCTAAGACAGCCCAAGTGGCCCCAATAGGCCCCCAAGAGGCACCACAGGGGGCGACCAGCATTGATGGTTCTTGGGTGTTTGAATGGTTTTGAAATTCTCACCTTACCGCCGAAGACGGCCAAAGAGGCCTCCAAAATGGCCCCGAGGCGGCCCATGAGGCTCCCAAGGGAGGGCCCCAAGTCGGCCCAAGAGGACCCCGAGATCGCCCAAGAACCTCCAAAGAGGGCCCCCAAATGGCCCTAAAGCGCTCCAAGAGGGCACTAACATGGCCCAGAGAGGCCCCCAGACGGCACCCTACTGTGCAGTGATGAAAGATTGGCCCAGTTTGACGGGTCAACAAAAGTGCATCCATCCTTCGTCCGCAATGCGAGCGCACGTCGCTAGTCGCCCCGTTAGGGACTTGGAGCCTGGTACAATGTTACGGGGGAGGTGCCTCGCAACCGGGGCAGAGGGCAACCTAGGGTGTGGTACCCTAATTAAAATTTGATTCTATTGCACAGGGTGTCTAGAGCTCCGACCACTTTATTTCGGCACGGCACCCCCTCCATCACCCACGCACTCCACCAGCCAGCGCGCCCCTTCGCCCCGACCCCTTTACTTCGGCACGACACACCCCTCCGCCCCGACCCCTTTATTTCAGCACGGCACACCCCCTCCGCATCCCCCCACCTACCAGCCAGTGCGCCCCCTCCGCCCCGACCTTTTTATTTCGGCACGGCGCGCCCCTCCTCGGCACGGCACACCCCCTCCGCATCCCCCCAACCACCAGCCAGCGCGCCCCTCCGCCCCTACCCCTTTATTTTGGCACGGCACCCCCCTCCGCCCCGACCATTTTATTTCGGCACGGCACACCGCCTCCCCACCCCCCACCCCGCCCACCAGCCAGCGCGCCCCCACCGCTTCTTTATTTCGGCACGGCACATCCCCTCCGCACCCCCCCCCACATACCAGCCAGCGCGCCCCCCTCCGCCCGGCGACTTCTTTATTTTGGCACAGCCCGCACTCCCTCCCCGCGCGCCCCGCGCGCCCCGCGCGCCCCCTCCGCACCCCCGCCTCCCCGCGCGCCCACTCCGCCCCGACCTTTTTTATTTCGGCACGGCCCCCCCCCATCCCACGCGCCCCCTCCGCACTCCCCCCGCCTGCCAGCGCCCCCCCCGGATCCACCCCGCCCAACCAGCGCGCGCCCCTCCGCCCCGACCTTTTTTTTTACCTCGGCTCCCCCCCTATCCGCGCGCCCCCTCCGCATCCCCCGCCGCCAGCCAGCGCGCACCCCCGCCCCGACCTTTTTTATTTCGGCGCGGGCACCCCCCGCCTATCCGCGCGCCCTCCGCTTCCGCCCCACCCACTTGCCAGCGCGCCCCCTCCGCCCCGACCCCTTTTTATTTCGGCGCGGCCCCCCCCCCACCCCGCGCGCCCCTTCCGCCCCCCCCCACTGCCAGCCAGCGCGCCCCCTCCGCCCGACCCTGTTATTTCGGCAGGCCCCCCCCCCCCCCCACCCCCACCTACCGCCCACGCCGCCATCCCCCCCCCCGACACTTTTATTTCGGCACGCCCCCCTCTCCCACGCGCCCCGCCCAGATCCCCCCCACACGCAGCCAGCGCGCTCCCTCCGCCGAGACCTTTTTTTAATATCTTTCACAGCTGTGCTCCAGAGCTCGGACATCTTTATTATCTTGCACAGCTGTGCTCTAGAGCTCGGACCTCTTTATTTTCGTGGTTCGTTCGTGGTTCGTCGTCCCTCTCCCCCCCTGGGCCGCCGAAGCCTTTATTTTCGTGGTTCGTTCGTGGTTCGTCGTCCCTGGACCCCCCCCCTCCCCCGAGCTCCCAGGATCCCCCCCCTCTCCCGAGCCTCCCAGGGCAGCCCCCCTGGGCCGCCGAAGCCTTTATTTTCGTGGTTCGTTCGTGGTTCGTCGTCCCTGGACCCCCCCCTCTCCGAGCCTCCCAGGATCCCCCTGCCCCGAGCCTCCCCCCGAGCCTCCCAGGGCAGCCCCCCTGGGCCGCCGAAGCCTTTATTTTCGTGGTTCGTTCGTGGTTCGTCGTCCCTGGACCCCCCCCCTCCCGAGCCTCCCAGGATCCCCCTGCCCCGAGCCTCCCCCCGAGCTTCCCAGGGCAGCCCCCCCGAGCCTCCCAGGGCAGCCCCCTGGGCCGCTGAGCCTCCCCCCGAGCCTCCCAGGGCAGCTCCCCCGAGCCTCCCAGGGCCTCCCAGGGCAGCCCCCCTGGGCCGCCGAAGCCTTTATTTTCGTGGTGCCCCCCTGGGCCGCCGAAGCATTTATTTTCGTGGTTCGTTCGTGGTTCGTCGTCCCTGGACCCCCCCCCTCCCCCGAGCCTCCCAGGATCCCCCTGCCCCGAGCCTCCCCCCGAGCCTCCCAGGGCAGCCCCCCTGGGCCGCCGAAGCCTTTATTCTCTTGCACAGCTGTGCTGAGCTCGGACATCTTTATTGTCGTCGTGGTTCGTTCGTCCCCCTGGGCCCCTCCCCTTGAGACCCAGCTCCTCTGGGCCCCCCCCCCGTGGGAGCCTTTGGGAGCCTCCCTCCGTCCAGGCTTCCTAAGGCAGCCCCCCTGGGCCACGGAACCGTTTATTCTCTTGCAAAGCTGAGTTCTTGAGCTCGAACACCTTTATTTTCGTCGTTGTGGTTCGTCCACCTGGGCCCCCTCTGGCTCCCCTGGGCCGCGGCCCTCCCTCCCCCGAGCCTCCCGGGACTGCTCCCCCCCCTGCGGCGGCGCCGCGGCGGCGACCGCGGGCGGCGAGCCGCGCGGCGGGGCGCCGCCGACGACTGTCGTCGTCGTCGTCTTCGTCGTTGTTGTCCTCGTCGTCGTCGTCGTCCTCCTCCTCCTCCTCCTCCTCCACCACTTTCTTTCTGGCTCCTCGTAAACTCCTCCTGAAAGACGAAAGCGGAGGCCTTCTGTCCTTCGCAGCTCCTTTGTGCAAGAGCCAGGACACGCGTGCCACTTGTTTTCGTCGTGGTTCGTGGTTCGTGGTGGTTCGTCCCCCCCGGCCCCCCCCCTGAGCCTGAGCCTCAGCTCCCCTGGGCCACCCACCCTTCGGAGGCTTGCTCCGTGCAGGTCTTCCAAGGACAGCCCCCCTGGGCCGCGGACATCCTTATTTTCGTCGTGGTTCGTGGTTCGTGGTGGTTCGCCCCCCTCGGCCCCTCCCCTGAGCCTGAGCCTGAGCCCCAGCTCCCTTGGGCCACCCACCTTTCGGAGGCTTGCTCCGTCCAGGCTTCCCAGGACAGCCCTCTGGGCCGCGGACATCCTTATTTTCGTGGTGGTTCGTGGTTCGTGGTGGTTCGCTCCCCTCGGCCCCTCCCCTGAGCCTGAGCCTCAGCTCGCCTGGGCCACCTCCCCTTGGCACTTCCCCTCCGTCCAGGCGTCCCAGGACAGCCCCCTTGGGCCGCGGAACCCTTTATTTTCGTCGTGGCTCGCGGTGGTTCGTCCCCCTCGGCCCCTCCCCTGAGCCAGAGCCCCAGCTCCCCTGGGCCACCCGCCCTTCGGAGGCTTGCTCCGTCCAGGCTTCCCAGGACAGCCCCCTTGGGCCGCGGACATCCTTATTTTCGTCGTGGTTCGTGGTTCGTGGTGGTTCGCCCCCCTCGGCCCCTCCCCTGAGCCTGAGCCCCAGCTCCCTTGGGCCACCCGCCCTTCGGAGGTTTGCTCCGTCCAGGCTTCCCAGGACAGCCCCCCTGGGCCGCGGAACCCTTTATTTTCGTCGTGGCTCGTGGTGGTTCGTCCCCCTCGGCGCCCCCCCCCCCCCTGAGCCTGAGCCCGACGCCCCAGAGGCTCTTTCAGACCCTTAACCTTTTGAAAACCGAATTCGGGATAAACATTTACACCGACTGGAGCCCATCCTGGAACAAGGAGGCGCGGGCCTCCAGTCCTTCGCAGCTCCTTTGTGCAAGAGCCAGGTACAGGACCAGGGCACGCGTGCCACTTGTTACGCCAAACAGGATGGCGGTTCGAAAACAGCGAACCGCGTGGGACATCTTCACAAAACTGGCTGTCCTGACGGTTCGAACTCGATTCGAAACAAAAGAATCCGGTTCAAAACAAAAGCAAAACGAGCGTTTCGCGTGGGAGTTCCTCCAAAATAAGGCGTCCGACCCGGTTCGAACCAAAAGGATGGCGGTTCAAAAACGGCGAACCGCATGGGACATCCTTACACAATTTGCTGTCTTGTCAGTTTGAACTCGGTTCGAAACAATGGGATGGCAGTTCGAAAACGGCAAACCGCGTGGGACATCCTCACACATATTGTTGTTCTGACGGTTCCAACTCGGTTCGAGACAATGGGATGGCGGTTCGAAAACGGCAAACCAAATGGGACATCCTCACAAAAATTGTTGTTCCGACGGGTCAACGTCGGTTCGAAACAATAGTATCCAGTTCCAAACGGTTGGAAAACGAGCGTTTCGCATGAGATTTCCTTGAAAGTACGCTTGGAACCCAACGGCCGCGTCGACGACGACCACGACGGCGACCACGACGACGACCACGACGATATGTGTTCTCGCCTCGCCGCTGGCCACGCTTGGCTGCGTCTCGGTCTGGCCGACCGCTTTCCCTTCAGCAAGGAAAGGCCCCAGGGCGGCGCTTCCCCCCTGCAAGAGGGGGACGTGTCGGGGGGAGACAACGCCACCCTTTCGGGGGGAACGTACTGCCCCTAACACGGAAATTTAGGAGCCAAACCGCCCGACAAGGCTACTATTTGCTTGTGTCGCTTGTTCGGCCCTGGTTCCTATTGGAACCAATCTGCTTGAATCAGTTATCCGGCTTCCAGTTGTTTGCCAAGTAGGTCCCAACCATCCTGTGGTGCTGGGTCCTCGTTTTGAAGAGACGGTCCCAGCGTCTCCTTCCTTCCTCCTCCCTCCTCCCTCCTCCCCCTCCCCCCTCCCCCTCCTCCCGACCCACTACAACGTTTCGTAGCCCCATAGGGAGCTCCACCCAAGGCCCCAGTGGGGGTGGCCACATGCGTCCGCCACACCCAGTACAGCGCTTCGTGGCCTTATAGGGAGCTCCACCTACAAACCCCAGTGGGGGTGGCCACATGCGTCCGTCACACCCAGTACAGCGCTTCGTGGCCCCGTGGGGAGCTCCACCCAACGCCCCAGTGGAGGTGGCCACATGCGTCCACCACACCCAGTACAATGTTTCGTGGCCCCAGAGGGAGCTCCACCTAAGGCCCCAGTGGGGGTGGCCACATGCGTCCGCCACACCCAGTACAGCGTCTCGTGGCCCCAAAAAGAGCTCCACCTAAGACCCCACCACACTTAGTACAGCGCGTCGTGGCCCCATAGGGAGCTCCACCCAAGGCCCCAGTGGGGGTGGCCACATGCGTCCGCCACACCCAGTACAGCGATTCGTGGCCCCATAGGGAGCTCCACACAAGGCCCCACATGGGTCCGCCACACCTAGCACAGCGCTCCGTGGCCCCATAGGGAGCTCCACCCAAGGCCCCAGTGGGGGTGGCCACATGCGTCCGCCACACCCAGTACAGCGCTTCGTGGCCCCATAGGGACCATAAGGAGCTCCACCCAAGTCCCCAATGGGGGTGGCCACATGCGTCCGCCACACCCAGTACAACGTTTCGTGGTCCCATACGGAGCGCCACCCAAGGCCCCAGTGGGGGTGGCCACATGCGTTCGCCACATCAAGTACAGCGGTTCGTGGCCCAATAAGGAGCTCCACTTGAGGCTTCAGTAGGGGTGGCCACATGGGTCCGCCACACCTATTACAGCGTTTCGCGGCCCCATAAGGAACTCCACCTAAAAACCCGAATGGTGGTCACATGCGACCGCCACACCCAGTACAGCGTTTCGTGGCCCCGTGGGGAGTTCCACCGAAAGCCCAGTAGGTGTGGCCACATGCGTCCGGCACACCCAGTACAGCGCCTCGTGGCCCCATAGGGAGCTCCACACAAGGCCCCAGTGGGGGTGGCCACATGCGTCCGCCACACCCAGTACAGCGATTCGTGGCCCCATAGGGAGCTCCACACAAGGCCCCAGTGGGGGTGGCCACATGCGTCCGCCACACCCAGTACAGCGATTCGTGGCCCCAGCCACATAGGGAGCTCCACCTAAGGCTCCAGTGGGGGTGGCCACATGCGTCCGCCACGCCCAGCACAGCGCCCCGTGGCCTTATAGGGAGCTCCACCGAAAGCCCCAATGGGGTTGTCCGCATGCGTCCACGACACCCAGTACAATGTTTCGTGGCCCCATAGGGAATTTCACCTGCGGCTTCGCCACACCCAATACGCCCCTCATACGCTTCGTGGCCCGTTCGGCCCCCGCCACGCCCAATATTCACAATCATATCCATCTACACCCGGCGTATCCATGCTCGCATTCATGCACATAGACTAACTCGCACGCAGACTGAATCACAATCAGACGCGCTCGCGCTCAGTCTCACCCGCGCTCAGTCCCCCGTGCTCAGGCCTACCGTTTCCGTTCGGTGTACCCCGCCACACATGTCGGCACACCCATCGCACGGTTCGTGGCCCCATAGGGATCGCCACCGAAAAAGAGGTTCACAATTGCGGTAGTCACAACTGCATATGGTTGGATCCTTCCCCCGGATTTTTTTTCTTGATTTGACCCTGGCTCCGAGGCCCAATCCAGCAGTCAAAACTCGACCTTCTGGCAGTAAATGCGCGCGTGGTCGCAACAGTGTCGATTTCCAGAGCAAATCCAATATAAATTCGTCCAGTGTGTCTTCGCTGCACTGTTTGGGCCAAGTTGGAAGGAGAAGGGGTGGAAGGATGAGGGAGGAGCTTGCATCGATCAGGTTTCAGGGTTTATTGATATTGTTGTGCTCTGCATACTTGAGCTGCTTGTCAGCAGTGGTGTTCACTGGCTATGTGGCGTCATCAGGCGACGGGGCGCTCATACTCACAGTGGTGCTCAGGCGTTGCTGGACTCGGGTGGTGTTGATCTGACTCCGAGGCCCAATCCAGCAGTCAAGACATGGCCTTCGAGCAGTAAATGTGCGCGTGGTCGCAACAGTCTCGATTCTTATCGCAAATCCAATTCAAATTTATCCAGCTTGTCCTCGTTGCAACATTTGGGACATGTTGGAGGGAGGAGGGGTGGAAGGGTGCGGGTGGAGCTTGCATCGATCAACTTTCAGGGCTTATCGATGTTGTTGTGCTCTGCGTGCCTGGTGTTCACTGGCAAGGTCCCGGCAGTGTGTTCAGAGTCACATTGGTGCTGAGGCGTTGTTGGACTCAGGGAGTATTGATCGAGCTCAGGCCGAATCCAAGAGGTAAACTACTCTCTTGGAAGAAATGCGCATGCGGTCGCAACAGGCTCGATTTCCAGCGCAAATCCAATACAAATTCGTCCGGTGTGTCCCCGCTGCAACTTTTGGACCAAGTTGGAGGGAGGAGGGGTGGAAGGATAAGGGAGGAGGAGATTGGCGATGTTGTGTCCACAGGCGTCTGAGTGCGCTCACTGTCACTGTGGTGCTCAGGCGCTGCTGGGCCCAAGTAGCGCTGATTGTATTTCGGTGCAGCCAGCTCCACACCGCAACGACACCGATGGAAGCACCCTCTCATGCCACAACAGCGTTCGGATTCATCGTAGCCATCACCTCGGCTACGCCAAAAAAGGGCAACATTCGAATCACGCCCACGTAATGCGCCAGACGGGCCAAGACGCCCCCCTCGACGGTCCCAAGAGGCCCAAATGGGCCCCCAAGAGGCCTCCGAGGAGACGAAACATATTGATTTGCCTGGTGGGTGTTTGAAAGATTGTGAGTTTCTCACTTTGGGTCCCCGACCTCCCAAGACTGCCCAAGAGGCCTCCAGGATAGCTCCAGGAAGCCCATGGGGCCCACAAAAAGCGCCGCAAGTCGGCCCAAGAGGACCCCGAGATCGCCGACGAGCCTCCCAAGAGGGTCCCAAGACGACCCTCAAGCGCCCCAAGAGGGCACCAAGGCCGCCCAGAGAGACCCCTTAAGACGGCCTCTGAATGTGTCGCACGGGCAAAGAGCCCACTAAAACTGCCTAAGAAGCTCCAAGAGGCCCCCAAGAGGCCCCAAGAGGCCCCGAGAAGTCCCGAGAGGCCCCCAAGAGGCCCCCAAGAGGCCCCCATCAGGCTCCCAAGAGGCCCCCAGAGAGCCCCTAAGAGGTCTTTTCCTCCTTGTCTTTATGTTCTCCCTGTCCTCCACCTCCTCCTCCTTCTCACCGCGCGGACGACGATAAGGTCGAGTTCACGACCCGTCTCAGTTCAGACCGCTCACTGAACTGCAGCGGGGCGTGAAGTCGACCTCACCCCAGTCGCACGGACGAAGACGAAATCGAGTTCACGACCCATCCCAATTCAGAACAGTCGTCGGAATTGCGCTGTTCCGTGTGCCGCATGCAGCTGAATGTTTTGTTAAAGAGATCAGCTAGAGCGTAGTATCCTATCATGGCCGCAGCTTCAAACGTGCAGCTCACGAAGTGCGCAATCGATGCTTTCAGGTCTGCCGGATTCGAGCTCGAGGATGACTGGAGATGGCGGCCTGCAACCCTTCACTCGCACGAGGAGTTTTTCATATTTCTCAACCTCATCCATGTATTTAGCCTTGAGGGTTAATGTAGATCCATGCCAAACCACTGACAATTGCCTGCCGCGGAGACTTGTCGTGAGACTTGCGTTGGGCCAGGAATCCGGAAAGCGAGGCTCGATCGTTGCAACGAAACCATCGCCGGAGTCAAAGTCAAGGCCGAAGACGCCTTCAACAACTGCCCAAATCAAACCACCACAATGTTCCAAATAATCTCCGAAACCGGAAGTGGTGCAACCGCACTTCTGGAGCCCACAACCAGACATGTCATACCCTTCGTAGATATTTTGGTGTTTAGCGATAACAGAGCTTATTCGCTGCAAGAGGGTGAACGCTCTGGCTGACTGCGAATACTTGTAGCGTGCCATGATGTCACCAGCCCCCAGCCTGCCAAACCATGAGCAGTACCAGTGGTCGTTTTTGAAGGCAGCCCATCGGGTTGGCACACCCTCGATGAAGCTTTGGTTCCCATCCATCTGCGACCACAAGATATGTCTTTGCGTTGAATTGGCAACACCATGAAATATGGACCAGACTGTGTCATCGAACCACTGTCCCTCATCGGCATAGTCTGGATTGGTCAGCCAATGATCGCCACGCCAATACGCTTCGCGCAGCGTCTTGAGCAAGGCATCCGCCCGCATACTGTAGATCGAGCTCAAGGTCTCGTTTCCAAAAGTGTTTTTGAACTCCGCATGTAATTGTGAAAAACGCTGTAGGGTGCGCACATACCACTGATGAAAATTAAACGTCCTTCCCTGCAAACGTGTGCCGTACCAATCGACCCAATCAGCGCCACCACCCATGTGACCTTGTCCCAATGGGACGAGGGTCGCAAGGCCATTTTCATCAGAATGGTCATGTACAAAAGCAATGGAAGCATCAACCCTTGGCAACAGGCGCTTCAAATATTCAGTATCTCCCGTGTACGAGAAGATGTTGTCAACACCCAATGGCCAATAGATTTGTCCCATCACACGCCCGGCTGTATACTTACCACTAGCGTCAGGTGTGTGCCATTCCCACTGCTTCGAAATCTGCTCCACATAAGAATCATGAGCTGTTCGTCGTATGCCATGGAGTCCAAATGTCAAGTCAGGCGATATGTTGCCACTGATAGTATAGCCAGCTCCGACTGTAAAATTGCCACTCTGACGCGAATTATGCAAACACTTGAATGCTTGTTCGAGGGCTCCTTGAATTAAAGGATCGGGAACCTGAACTGTTGGTGGCAGTGGGTCAGCTGCGCCAACGTCCGTCAATGTGAGCGAAGCAATAGACACCCGTCCTGTTGCACGACCGCCTGTCATTCGATTCGGCGAATATGTGGAAGTGTGAGCTGCAAATGCCACGTGGACATCGACGGTCACAGCTGTTGTTGGTACTACGAAACTACTTGAGCGCGCCACCCATTTTCCACCAGTGTCGCTTGGAGCAAGTTCACCAAACTGCGGGTTCCATGCTCCACTGTCGCCATTGGCATCGAAGAAATGCAGGTACACACCACCTGTGAGAGCAGCAGCGCCTTTGTCCAGACCGCCAGGGATTGGAATCAACGACTGCGTCATGAGGAAAAACGTAGCTGTCATCTTGCGGCCTGGTCGTGCAGACATCCGAGGGCTTTGAAAGGACGCTGCAAGCCCATCATCAGTCGAAGAGCTCATCTCAACACCATCACAACCATCACCCTGTGGATTGGATAGCAACTTGCCAGTTCCATTCCCATCGAAGGCGTGAAACGTATAGTCCTGCAAACTCATACAAGATAACGTCTTCACAAAGTCTGGACGTGCGAAGCCTCTCTGGCAGAGAAGTGCAGCTACCACAAAGATGTTCACCATGACGTAAGACTGACGACGATGTCAAAAGCTCCGCTTGGAAATTGTGAGCTTCCGCCAAAAGCGCTACGCTTCAGCCAAAATGACTTGAGCCAAAATTGCTATGGAGGGGCCTTTTGGGCCACCCTGGAATACCCTGGACCGTCCTGAACTCCTGGGGCCCTCTCGAGGGCATCTTGGCGGTCTATTGGAAGCCATCTGTGGCGTCTGGGGGCCCTTGTTGAGGGCCTCGTCGTGCCTCTCAGGGAGCTCCTGGGGGCCTCTCAGGGCCTCTGGGAGCCTCCTTGGCGTCGTCTCGGGCTTGAAGCATTCGTGGCCCTCCAGAATTTCACCGGGGGCGTGAGGATAGAACAAACTCTTGGGTTCGAAGCGTCATCAAACACATTCCATACACGTGGCAGGCTCTCGGTTGACAGGCACGTGGCTGCTGTTCACATGTGTTCCAAGACATACAGCATGACATACTTCGAAAACGAAGGTTTTGGACGGATTTCAACACGCCCGCGTGGCGGCGCGCGCGTGCCCCGAAAGCTACTATTTGATACGTATTCGCGCACTGGTCGCATGCTGCATCAACGGGGATGCCCTGCTTGGTGAGATGAAGAAGGCGGGCTCTGGACGAGATTCTGTAAAATCATGTGGCGTCGAAGTGCGCGCTGGCAGAACCTCTGCAACACTTGTGATGACAAACTGATGGATGTGTGCTTAAACTGTTATTGTGCTGGCATGCTTCCAGACCTCCTGTGTTTGGTACGAGTTCGACATATGCGCGAGCGTGTGGATTTGTGCCATCTGTTGTGAGTGGTTGTTGGACAGTGACCGTCTAAGATAAACGGGTGCGCGCATATCGCACTTGATGAAAATGAATAAGAGGACGGTCGTGAGGCGATACCTGGCTGGCTGGGAGACAACGAATTCAAATAGAGAATGAGCGGTGGGGCAGACTCGTATGTAACTTGCAGTGTCCCGGGTGTGGGCGCTACCTACGGGAGGGGGAAGGGGGGTGGAGCCTCTCTTTCTTTTCGAAGGAGAGCAGATACCGTGCAACACATTGGTTGCAAGCTGGGACGCGCAACATGTGGGGTGCAATCTGCGTCGTGCCAAGTAGGCGGTGCATGCTATGTGGTGCATCATATGTTGCACAAACTACGTCGTGCAAGATGCACATGCGTGTATGTGTGAGTGTGCGCCGTGTGTGCGTGTGTGAGAGAGTGTGTGCGTCGTGTGTGTGTGTGTGTGTCTGTGTGTCTGTGTCTGTGTGTGTGTGTGTGTGTTCCTCTTCTTGTTATATTTTTACAAGCCGAGGAAATGGGGTAATACACCGTCCCCCTCCCCCTCCAAAACGAGGCCCCCCAGATCCGTGGCCCCGGGGGCGGCCCAATTGGACACTCCTGCGGAAGGTCCCTCGGGCTGGGCCTATGCAACGGGCCCGAATCGGTCAGGAGGGCGGTCGAAAGGCCTCCCGATGGCCCCAAGAGGCCCCAGACACCCACCAGACGTCCGGAGACGACCCAAAGAAGACCCCCAACAGGCCTTCAGCAAGCAAAAAAGCAATGATGCCCCGTGGGTCTTATATACTTTGGGGAATGGTCTATTCTTCGGTCTTCCAGGCGTCCGGAACCGCCCAGCAGGCCCGAAAATCGCCCCAGCACTACCCGAGAAGGCTTCCAGTTAGTCCAAGAGAGCTCTCAAACTGCCCAGCTGGGCCCCAAGTTTGCCAGAAGCGAGAACCCACTACGGCCCAAGATGGTCCCCAAACGCCCCCCGAATTACTACAAATCGTGACCCGGTCGTTCAGGGAGACTGCAGTTGAAACCAGGGTGGCCAGAGGAAGCCTCCAGAGGCTCCAAAATGCGCCAAGAGATCCTCCAGAAGGCAGAAGGCCCCTAGAAGCCCCTAAAAACTTGCGTGGGGCCAACAGGAAGCTCTCCAAGGAGGAGCCTCCGCAAAAAGACTTGAGGAGGATGGGGAGGAATTTGCAGGCTAGTGCGAACATGAGGAAGAGGAACATGAAACCTAAGGGAAAATATAGCTAGTCACAAGATTGCAAAAATGATGATGGAAATGGCAACAAACAATTATCGCTCAATTGTCTACTTTGACTTCCCGCTGTTCCGCTTTCGTGCCAACATTCAGGGATCAACGTGCATAGCGCTATGGAGTCATGTATACGCAGATTTGCAAATATGCATGTCTATACGCGCATGTAAATACATGCGCGTTTATGGTTGTACTCTCATATCTACATACTCATACATATATATATATGAGTATATACGCAGATCCATAAATGTTTACTATGCACACATACATACGTACGCACAGATGGCTAGGTTTTAGGACTTACACGAATAACTTTTAAGGTTTGTTGCAATCCAACGTGTGTACACATGTATGCATAGCTGTATATCTATGCAAAAACATTTCTATACATAAACATATATAGGTTATATGTGTGTGCAGCGTGTAAGTATACACATATATATATATATACACACAAACATTCATATTTTCCGACTCACAAATTTTAATATGGACACCGAAAAAAGAAAACATTGGAAAGACAACCAAAAACAAAACCTGCCTCCTAACGAATTTGGCCCTCCCCGGGCCTCCGGGCAACCCTTCAGACGACCCGGGAGAACCTCACGAGAGCCCGAAGACGGCCCCAGACGGGTTCTGGGCGTTCTGGCGCGCTCCCGAAACAACCCCAGAGAGCCCCAATACGGTCCTCGACCACCCCCAAGAAGCCGTCATACCCCCAAAGATCGCTCCGAAACGTCCCAAGAGGCCTGCAAGAGCACTCCCAAGAAGACCCCAAGGGATAAAATCATTGAATTTTGATTGGGTTTTCGTGAATTTTACTGTTCTCCTCTTTTCGGATTCCCAACGCTCCAAGACGGCGGTCTTCTGGGCGTCCGAAACTGCCTGGGAGGCTCCAGAATCGCCCCACAACCATCGGAAAGGGCTTCCAGGCAGTCAAAGAGAGCCCTAGAACGGCACAACGGGGGTCCAATATGGCCCTCAGAGAACCCCATGGCGGCCCAAAATGGCCCCAAGACACCCTCCGAAGCATCCCAAATCGTAACCCGGTCGTTCAAGGAGACCGCGGTTGGAGGCAGGGTGGCCCGAGGAAGCCCCCAGAGGCCCCCACAACACGCCCAGGAGGCCTCCTGAAGGCCTTAGGAAAGCCTGAAAACTTTTGTGAGGCCCCCAGAGGCTCTCCAACTACTACTACTACTACTACTACTACTACTACTACTACTACTACTACTACTACTACTACTACTACTACTACTACTTCTACTCCTTTTACTACTACTACTACGACTACGACTACTACTACTACTACTACTACTACTACTACTACTACTACTACTACTACTACGATTACTACGATTACTACTACTACTACTACTACTACT
>CAUYUJ010002061.1:0-7500 GCA_963575745.1 Prorocentrum cordatum | reverse complement strand
GAAAACAATGTAAGAAGAAGAAACTGTTTCACTCGTACTCTGGATGCCAACATGGGGCCATTCAGTGTGAAACAGGACACGGGTGACATGCGTCACCCCGAAAAGCGTGTCAGAAAAGCCAAGCGTGCCACTCGTGTTCGGGATGCCAACCTAGAACCATACAATGTGAAACAGGACAAGGGTGTCACGTGTCACCCCGAAAGCCGTATGAGAACATCTAATTGGTTCACTCGTGCTCTAGATGCCAACATGGGGCCCTACTGTGTAAAATAGGACCAGGGTGATACGTGTCGCCCCGAAAACCGCGTGAGAAAAACCAATTGTTTCATTCGTATTCTGGATGCCAACATGGGACCATACAGTGTGAAACAACGAAAAGGTGACACGTGTCACCTCGGAAGCAGTATGATACAAAACAAATGTTAAGTGTAACCCTCGTATTCTGGATGCCAACATGGGACCACTCAGTGTGACACAGGACACAGGTGACACGTGTCACCCTGAAAAGCTTGGAAAGAGAACCAATGGTTTCACTCGTATCCTGGATGCCAACATGGGGCCATACAGTGTGAAACAGCACAGGGGTGACACGTGCCACCCCTGAATCCGTATGAGGAAAAACAAATGTTTCACTCGTATTCTGACGCATTCTGGATGCCAACATGGGGCCATTTAGCGCGACACATCACAACGGTGACGCGTGTCACCTCGAAGAGCGTGTAAGAAAGACACATTGCTTCATTCGTATCCTGGGTGCCAGCATGGGAGCATACAATGTTAAACAACACAAGGGTGACACGTGTCGCCCCGAAAACCGTGTGAGAAAAACCAATTGCTTACCTCGTGCTCTGAATGCCAGCATGGGGACATTCTGTATGAAACAGGACACGTGCGACACGTGAGCATGTAAGAAAAACCAAGTGCGCCACTCGTGTTCTGGATGCCGAGACCATGCAATGTGAAACAGGGCAAGGCTGACACGCGTCACCCCGAAAACCGTGTGACAAAAACAATTGTTTCACTCGTATGCTGGACGCCAACACGGGACCATGCAATGTGAAACAAGACATGGGTGACACATGTCACCCCGAAAACCGTGTGATAAAAACTATTTGTTTCACTCGTGCCTGGATGACAACATGGAACCATACAATATGAAACAGGACGTGGGGTAACACGTGTCACCCCGGAGAGTGTGCCAGAAAAACCAAGTGTGCCACTCGAGTTCGAGATGCCAACATGGAAACATACAATGTGAAACAGCACATGGGTGACACGTGTAACCGCGCAAACCGTGTAAGAAAAAACAGTTGTTTCACTCGTAGCCTGGACGCCAGCAGAAGGGGGAGGGGCATACAACGTGAAACAACACACGGGTGACACGTGTCACCCCTGAAACCGTGATAAAAAAACATGTATCACTCGTACTCTGGATGTGAACATGGGACCATCCAGTGTGAAACAGGACACAGGTGACACGCGCCACCCCGAACACCGCGTGACACAAACCAATCGTTTCACCCGTAGCCGGTTTGCCAACATGGGGACATACAATGTGAAACAGGAGAAGGGTGACACTTGTCATCCCGAAAACCTTCGCACGAAAAGAACAAGCTTTTCACTCGCACTCTGGATGACAACATGAGACCATCCAGTGTGAAACAACACAAGGGCGACAAATGCCATCTCGAAAACCGTAGGAACAAAAAACACGTGTTTCATTCGTGCGTGGATGCCAACATGAGGCCATACAATGTGACACAGCACAAGTGTGACACGTGTCACCCCGAAACCCGTTTGAGAACAGGTAGATGTTTCATTCGTGCCCAGCATGAGACCATCCAGTGTGAAAGACCATCCAGTGTGAAACAAGACACGGGTGACACGTATCGCCCCGAAAACCGTGTGAGAAAAGCTAGCTGCTTCACTCGTGTCCTGGATGCCAACATGGGACCATGCAGTGTGACACAGGACAGGGGGGGGGGGACACGTGCCACCCCGAAATCTGTATGAGAAAAAGAACACGCGTTTCACTCGCGTTCTGGATGCTTTTATAGGGCCGAGCAGTGTGAAACAAAACACGGGTGACACGTGCCACCCCTACAACCGTGTGAGAAAAGCCATTTGATGCATCCGCATTCTGGATGCCAGCATGGGACCATACAGTGTGAAACAGCACAGGGGTGGCAAGTGTCACCCCGAAAACCGTGCGAGGCAAAACAGTTGTTTCACTCGTGCTCTGGATGCCAACGTGGTGTCGTACAGTGCGAAACAACGCAAGAGGGACACGTATCTCCCCGAACACCGTTAGAAAAAAACAACTTAATTCATTCGTGTTCAGGGTGCCAGCATGGGACCATACAGTGTGAAACAGGACAAGGGTGACACCCCGAAAACTGTTTGGGAAAAGATAATTGTTTCACTCGTGTTCTGGATGCCAGCATGGGACCAAACAGTGTGATGCAGGACACGGGTGGTGACACGTGTCACCGCGCAAACCGTGTGAGACAAAAAAATCCCCTCGCATTCTGGATGCCAACATGGGACCATACAGTGTGAAACAGGACAAGGCGACACGCGTCACCCCGAAAGCCATATGAGACAAACCAATTGTTTCACTCGTATTCTGAAGGCCAAGAAGGGGCCATACAGTGAGAAACAACGCAAGGGTGACACGTGTCACCTCGAAAGCCGTGTAAGAATGACCAATTGTTTCATTCGTCTCCTGGATGCCAACATGAGACCATACAGCGTGAAGCAACACAAGGGTGGCACGTGCCACCCCGAAAACCGTGTGACAAACACCAGCTGTTTCATGTATCTATATATAGTCTGGATGCCAACATGGGATCATACAGTGTGAAAGAAGGACAAGGGGTGACACGCGTACCCCCGAACACCGTGTAAGAAACACCAGCTGCTTCACTTGAGTTCTGGATGACAACACGGGGCCATACAGAGGCCCTTAGAGGCTCTCAGAAGGCTCTCGGAGGCTCCCCGAAACTCACGGAAAGCTCTCAGGAGCTCCCAGAAGCTCAGAGGCTCTCAGAAAGCTCTCAGGGGCTCTGCTCCCAGAGGCTCTCCGCGGAATTCAGACAGCTCTCAAAAAGCAGAAAGCTTTCAGAATCTCTCAAAAGAGGCTCTCAACAAAAAAACAACTGCTCCCAGAGGCTTTCTCTCAGAAAACTCTCCGAACGCCCCCGTAGCCTCAGGAGCTCTCAGGAAGCTCCGGGTGGTCCCAGAGGCTCTCAGAAGCTCTGAGAGGCTAGGCTCTCAGACGCTCTCGGAGGCTCTAGGCTCCCAGACGTCTCCCAGAAACTCCCAGGGGCTCTCAGAAGCCACGACAGACTCTCATAAGCTCTCAGGAAGTTCCCTGGGAACTTTGGGGCTCTCAGCAGCTATGGGAAGCTCTCAGAAGCTTTCAGCAAACGACGACGACCCACCGATGAAACTGCGGATGCCGCATGGGGGGGGGGCGGTGGGTGGCTGGGTGGGCGCGGCAATATGATGCACAGCACAAGTCGCAGCCAGCATGTTTGTTGGCACGCGGAGGGTGGGCGGGTGTCGAAAACAATGCCGCCGACCAATGCCAAAACGTATTCCGCAACATCCTGGTTCCGCAGAAGGAGGGTGGATGTGGGAAAAAACGGAATGCTTCCCTGCGAGGCGCGCCGGCTGTAGGGTGGGCGGGGACAAAAAATCACACGGATGTTCCCTGAGAGTTCACCAAGGGGGGGAGGGTTGGGGGACGTAAATAAAGCCGGTCGACCCCCTCATCTGCGAGGGACGCGGCGCGGTGCGTGGCGGCGCGACGGTCCTTCACGCCTGCCAGGCGGCCGCCCGCCGCGCCGCCCGCTTCCCTGGTCGGGCCTCGGCGGCGGCCAGGGCAGCCGCAGGGAAGACCCAGACGACTCCCACACAGAGGGTCGTCCCCGTCCGCGTCCCCGTCCCCGCCCTCCTCCCCCTCCTCCTCCTTCTCCTCCTCCTCCTCCTCGTCATCCTCCTCCCCCTCCTCCTCCTCCTCCTCTTCCTCCTCCTCTTCTTCTTCTTCTGTTTCTTCTTCCTGCTCCTCCCCCTCTTCTTCCTCCTCCTCCTCCTTCTTGTCCTCCTTCTCCTCCTCTCCTCCTCCTCCTCCTCCTCCTCCTCTTCCCCCTCCCCTCCTCCTCCTCCTCCTCCTCCTCCTCCTCCTTGTCCTCTTCCTCCTCCTGCTCCTCCTCCTCATCCTGCTCCTCCTCCTCCTCCTCCTCCTCCTCCTCGTCTTCCTCCTCTTCCTCTCCCTCTTCCTTCTCCTCCATTCCTTTTCCTTGCGACGAACTCCTCCCTGTCGCACCCCGAGGCGTGTCAGTAGGGCGGGCCAGGCGTTGCGTATGAGACTTCCTCACCATTTACGACCTTGAGCTGAGAATTTCCTAGAGCATCACGGATGGAGTGTGGGCCGTTTTCAAAATGTGGCTCTCGCCCTGGCGCCGCGCACATTCGCCGTGAACGGTTGCAACAGCTTCACGGATGGAGGGCGGGTCGTTTTCAAGTTGTGGCTCTCGCCTGAGCGCCGCGCACACTCGTCTTAAATATTTGCAAGAGCTTCACGGATGGAGGGCAGCTCCTTTTCAAAAAAACTCTCGCCTCAGCGCCCCGCGCATTTGTTTTCGGAGTCTACAACCGTTTCACGGAATCTCATGCTTAACGTCCCAGAAATGGCGCTTTGGCACGATGTCGGACTGTCAGAGCGCATCAGCTACGTTGATTCGCGGTGTTGAAGTCCCAGGAATGTTGTTCTGGCACGATTCAGGATCGTCCAGACGTTGTAACAGTAATGGTGATTCGCGGCGTTGAAGTCCCAGGGATGGTGTTCTGGCGCAGTTCAGGATTTTCTGTCTTCAGCGGGGAACTTCCCTCAGTGAGAAAGAATCCTGGCAGGGGCCCATGAAGAGGGAACTTGGAGGGAGGGTTTATTGCAATATAGTTGATGAGCCTTCGGCTGCTACTGGTCCCCCGACTGATCCTCACCCTCCTCAACCCCCGTCCCCTTCCCCTCCTCCTCCTCTCCTTCCCCCCCTACAATAAACCCGTGTAAACAGGACGCACGATAAGGATGCAAGGGCCTTGGAAGGCCATGCCGGCACTTTGCGAGCGGGGCGCAGCCACCGAAAGCGGCCAAGGGTGGGAGGGGACGGATGCAAGGGTAACCTAAGAAAGCTGTTCATCCTTCCTGTGCGGGTTAACTGTCCTCCTCCTCCACCCCATCCTCCTCCTCCTCCTCCTCTTCCTCCTCCTCCTCCTTCTCCTCCTCCTCGTCGTCGTCGTCCTCCTCCTCCTCCTCCTCCTCCTCCTCTTCCTCCTCCTCCTCCCCCTACTCCCCGCGCTCCTGCTGCTCCACCTCCTCCTCCTCCTCCCCCTCCTCCTCCTCCTCCTCCTCCTCCCTCCTCCTCCCACGCTCCTGCTGCTCCTCCTCCTCCTCGTCCTCCTCCTCTTCCCTGCTCCTCCTCCTGGTTCTCCTCCTCCTCCTCGTCCTCTTCCTCCTCCTCCCTCCTTCCTCCTCCTCATCCTCATCCTCCCAATCCTCCTAATGCTCCTCCCCCTGCTCCTCTTCCTCCACCTCCTCCTCCTCGTCCTCCGCCCTCCTCCTCCTCCTCCTCCTTCTCCTGTTCATCCTAATCCTCATCCTCCTTATCATAATATCATCATCCCCATCCATTCCCCGTCCTCAGCCTCACAATCATCGTCATCTAACTCAGCATCATCACTATCATCATCATCATCATCATCATCATCACCAGCATCATCGTCATCATCATCATCATCATCATCATCACCATCACCATCACCATCACCATCACCACCATCATCATCATCAGCATCAGCATCATCAGCAACATCATCATCATCATCATCATCATCATCATCATCATCATCATCATCATCATTATCATCCTCATCCTCATCATCATCATCATTATCATCATCAGTATCATCATCGTCATCATCATCGTCATCAACATCATCATCAGCAGCTTCGACATCTGCATCATCATCAGTAGGAGCAGGCTAATCATCATCATCAGCAGCATCATCCTCACCAACATCATCACCACCATTATCATCTACATCATGAACCGTAATCAGCATCATCATCATCATCATCATCCTTACCATCGTCATCATCATCATCATCATCGTCATCATCATCATCACCACCACAACCACCATCGCCATCATCGCCACCATCACCACCACCACCACCACCATCATCATCATCATCATCATCATCATCATCATCACCGTCATCATCATCATCATGATCATGATCATGATCATGATCATGATCATGATCATCATCATCATCATCATCATCATTATCATCATCATTAACATCAGGATATCGGAGAAAAACCCAATCCGAATTTTCTTAGGGCGATAGGGCTATAGGGCTATAGGGCTATAAGGCTATAGGGCTATAGGGCTGTAGGGCTATAGGGCTATAGGGCTATAGGGCTATAAGGCTATATGGGCTATTGGGCTACACGGGCTAAAGGGCGATATGGCGATAGAGCACCTGGGCACCCGGGCACCCGGGCAACCCTGAGCACCTCCGGGCCTCCGGGTACCCCCCGGCACCTCCGGGCACCCCCGGGCACAGGGCACCCGGGCACCCCCGGGCACCCGGGCCTTGCCACCGAAATCGGCGACGTAGGTCACCTACACATATGAATCCGCTAGGACCCCTGCAGAGGCAAGATCTGATTGGGGAATCATCCCCGTCATCATCAGCAGCATCATCAGCTTCGCCATCGTCATCGTCAGCAGCATCGTCACCGTCATCACCATCATCAGCAGCATCATCATTATAATCAGCTTCAGCCGCATCAGCAACAACAACATCATCATCACAATCATGATCGTCCTGATCATCGACGTCATCATCGTCAGCAGCACCATCATGACTATCACACTCACTGTTATCATCAGCACCATCACCATGACCATCACCAGCATCATCATTATCAGCAAAACCCTTACCGTCACCATCATCGTGATCATCATCATCAGCATCATCGTCACTATCACCATCACCAGCGTGATCCTCACCACCATCAGCATCAGACGCAGCATCATCATCATCCTCATCCTCATCCCCATAATCATCATCAGCATCAGCACCAGCATCATCAGCATCAGCAGCATCATCATCACCAGCATCATCGTCATCAGCATCATCAGCATCATCATCATCATCATCCTCACCACAATCAGCATCAGCATCAGCCTCATCAGCATCAGCATCATCATTATCAGCATCATGAGCATCATCATCATTATCATGCTCAGCATCATCATCATCATCATCATCGTCATCATCAGCAGCATCACCATCATCATCATATTCTTCTTATTCATCATCATCATCATCAGCATCATCAGCATCAGCATCATCATCATCGACATCATCACCAACATCATCAACATCATAATCCTCATCATCACCATTATTATCACCATCAC
>CAUYUJ010002060.1:20000-94037 GCA_963575745.1 Prorocentrum cordatum | reverse complement strand
GCCACCGCTGCCAGGGCCGCCGCCGTGGCGAGGAGGGGGCCGCCATCAGCCGCCGAGGCCTGCGCCTCGGCGTAGCCACCGCAAAGCTCAGCGTCGATCTCCTTCACGTTGCCATCGCCATACAGCGCGACGTGCTCCGCGTCGCGTGGCGCCTGGCGAACCTGCCGCGGGCGGCGCACCAAGGGGGCAGCTGGGGGCGGCAGGCTGCTGTCTGCAGGCCGCGGCGGCTGCCCAGGGCCTCCGCCAGCGGCGTGCCCGACAGCGGCGGCTGCCTCGCGGTCCTCGGGGAGCTCGATGGGTTCCGAGATGCCGCTGCCGCGCACCAGCGCCGCGCCGTCAGGAGCAGCCAACAGCGCGTCCAGCTCCGCGATGCCAGCCGCGCGCACCTCCACGTCGTGCTTCTTCCCGAACTGGCCGCGCCCCTGGGACTGCGACTTCGGCGGGCTGAATCCACCTGTCCCGGGGGCGGGCTCCGCCGCGGCGGCGAACAGTGGGTCGGCCTCGCCGTCGAGCCCCGCCGCAATGTAGGGGGTGAGGTCCCGCAAGCCCGACTCCGTGTCCTGGACCTCGAACTCGGCGGCGAAGCGCGCCGCGAAGCGGGCGCGGGCCTGGCAGCCCTGGAGCAGGCGGGCCTCCTCGTCGGCGATGGCGTGCATCGCCGCGCCCGCCTTCGCGAGCTGGCCCTCGAGGCGGTTGCCGAAGAGCTCCACCTCCATGAGGTCGCCCCGCTCGATGGCCGCCCGCGAACGGGAGGGGATGAGCTTCAGGGCAGACGGCGCCGCACCCCTCGCCTGCACCACCCACGCGCCAACGGTCGTGAGAACCGCCACCGACCAGACCGCGCTCCTGATCATCAGGTCGTTGTTGACGCAGGAGCCGTCCGTGAAGACGAGGGTGCCCGCGGGCACCACGAGTGCGCCCGCGTCCCAGCCGCGCGAGCGGCGCCCCCCGCCAGGGTCACAGCGCGGCCTCTGCACCTGGCACTGGGCGCCGACGAAGAGGTCCCGGCAGAAGATCTCCTCGCAGCGGTGGCCCATCAAGCTCACCAACTCGGCAGTTCGCTTGAAACGGTCGTGGTCGGTCCGCGCGTAGAACTTGCCGTCGAGATAGACTGAGGCTGCCCCAACGCCAAGCAGGCGGGCGAGCGCGAGCCCCAGGTTGTGTGGGTAGACCGCCATGTCACAGCTGTTCGCATCCTTGCCCCAGACCAAAGTGGGCTGGTGGTCCCTCTCCCACTTGACACCGTAGCGGCGGCGCACCCTGCGCCAGATGCGCAACCACTTGCCCATGAGGCCGATCGGGCGGCGGCCTCCGTCTGGCTTCCCCAGGAAGAGGAACACCGCGGTGAAGAGGGCCGTGGGCCGCGGCTGCAACACCCAAGCCGTGAGCACCTCTGCCATCATATCGGCGAAGGGCCTGCCCTGGGAGAGGACCAGCCGCGGGCGGAACGCATCCCAGCCCAGAGCGGTCTGCTTCGGGAGCGACTTCGCCGCCACGAGGCTGTCGCCCACCGTGAACGGGGGCAGCACCATGGAGCAGATCCAATCGGCTGGTCTGGTCCTGTGCTCCCTATCGGCTCCTTTCCAGAGGGCCTTCCACTCTATGCGGATCTGGTTCTGGGCTTGCTGGACTACAACGGGGAGCGTCAGCCAGTCGGGGCAGCGCGCGATCACCGAGTCCAGCACCTGATCGCGGTCCTGTATGACATCGTGGGCTCCCTTCGCCCCTTTCGTCGAGGCCACGTCCACGTAGTCCATCCAGCGCAGCCTGGCCGCCTTGGCTTCTTCTTTGCAGAGTCTCGCCGCCGCGCTCTCGATCATCTGCAGGAAGGCCTGCCCTTGCACAGAGGGCTCTTGGATCACCGCAGTCAGCGAGTCCAGCATAGTGCCTTCAAACATGGAGCAGCCCGCCTGCTCGAACTTGGGCCCCAAGCTCTTGGCCACCTGCACCAGGTGCTTCATGCAGCCCCCGTGCCCCTCAGGGGGTGAGCTGACGGCAGCAGCCGCACTGAGCTGCCTGGCGATCCTCCCGAGGCAGCGCCAGCACTTGGTGAGGGGGCTAAGCTTCCTGACAGCCTCCGTGCGCTGCAGCTTGGCCAGCTGGAGGGGCTTGGCCTGCGGTCGCCCTGGCTGGGGCTGGGCTGCAGGCTTCGCGGCTGCCGCGGCGCCCGCGCGGCCGCCAGGCGGGCGGCTGCCCGCCGCCTTGGGGCTCCGAACCTCAGGGGGTCTCACGCCCTCGCCCTTAGCCTCACCAACTTGAATTGGGTACCCACTATTCCGTATGGGCCCCTGGCTGGGCTGAGGACTGCCAGTCCTTCGGTCGGGCCCATCCAAGTCCGCCGCAGCGATTGGCTCTGTCCTGCTACTGAGCGCCTTGAACTTGGAACCATGGCGCGCATCGTCGGATCGTCGGCCCTGGCGCAGCAGCGGCCCAGTGAAGGGAAGCCCTTCCCCAGCGTCGGCCTCGACGTTGGCCGCCAGGTAGGCGTGCATGCCGCCGCTCGGCGCCGCCTTCGCCGCGGGGCGGCTGGGCGCCGCCGCCTCTGCCTCCTGAGCCCCGCCTGGGACGGGCGGCGCCGCGCTTACGGGGCCGCCGCCTGGCAGCAGGGTGCTACCCGCGGGCCTGGCCGCTGCCAGCAGCAGCGCCAGCAGCAGGTGGAGGGGCCGCCGCAGCAGCCTTTTGGTCGGCAGCGCGCTGTCGGGCCGCCTCGTCTGCCGCTCGGCTGTCGACGGCGGCCGCTGGGGGGGGCCCTGCACCAGGCGCAGCGCCTGCTGCTGGGGCGGCGGCAGCAGCAGGGGCGGCCGCCTGTCCTGCTGGCTGCGGCCGGGCGGCCGCGCCCCGCACGGGGGTACCAGCGGCCACGGCTGCTGCAGGCCCCTCCTCGGTGCGCTTGCGCTTCTTGGCCACCTCGTCCTCGATCTGGCGCTTAATGCGCTGCTGGTGCTCCTGGCAGTTGCGCTCGAACGTAGCCTGCGCCCCCTGCATGATCTGGAGCCCCTCGTCACAGAGGCGCCTGAGGGTGGCCTGCGCCTCCTCCTCCAGCTCCGCGAAGTTCTCGAATGACTC
Organism: Prorocentrum cordatum; assembly: GCA_963575745.1. Taxonomy (NCBI): domain Eukaryota; class Dinophyceae; order Prorocentrales; family Prorocentraceae; genus Prorocentrum; species Prorocentrum cordatum. Next base: position 90,971 of record CAUYUJ010002060.1, on the reverse strand, counting down.
CGCGTCGAAGTTGAAGGTGAGCTGCCTCGCTCCATCGGGCTGGGCGCCCACGACACCAGCCGCTTGGGCTCGCTGGCGGAGGAGGGCGTTCTCCTCCTCTTTGGCCTCTGCGAGGTTGACCGCCGCCTCGTCGCGCCAGCCTCGGCACAGAGCGAGGTGGTCCTCCGCCGCCACGAGCGCGTCCGCCGCCTCGTCGAGCTGGCGCTGGAGGTGGATCCGCTTCGCCGTGGCCGACTGCAGCCTCTGCTCGAGCGGCTTCGGAGCTGGGGCGACCGCGGGCGCGACGCAGCCCCGCGCGTCACGGACTGCCTCCTGCAGCCTGGCCGCGATGGCGGGGTCCCCGCAGGCGAGGAGCGCTTCGAGCTCGCTCTCGGGGGGGGCCGACCAGGGGGCCTTAGGGAAGGCGCCTCCGCCACGGCCACCCGCGCCCCCGCCGCCGCCACGGGAGGCTGCACCACCACCGCCGCCACGGGAGGCTCCTCCACGGCCCTTGCCGCCCTTGCCGCCCTTGGCGCCATACTTCGGTGGGCCTCCGCTGCCGCCTCCTCGCAGTGCGGGTTGGGAGCCGCCGCCGCCGCCGTCCGCCCAGACCCCGACGCGGGGCGAAGGCTTCGAGGGCGCCAGCTCCAGCCCGATCCCGCACAGCCAGCACTTCGCATACCTGCGGAAGTTCCAGCGGAAACGGCAGCCCGTGCACACGACGAAGCCAGGCTCGGCCTTCGGCCCCATCGCCGGAACGGGCGGGCGCGCTGCTCAGCCGCGGGCGTGCAGCAGGCAGGTGCCGACGGGGGCGGACCCGCCGACACAGAAGAAGCCGTGACCCGCAGGTCCAGGGTGCTGCAGTGGCAGCTCACACTCGTTGGAAAGGAAGGTAGCCTCAAAACAGAACCTCCCTCGCGCTTAGTCGCCCCGAAAGACTCGCGGTCGTCGGGACGGTTCATTGCCTTGAGCCAAAATGGCTACGGACCACGGCGGGAGCATTGGGTACGGAAGCACTGGATGAGGAACCCAGGGTCTGTAAGCCCATGGAGCTCCGATTGAAGCTCGGATGAAACCACCACCGCCCTCGTCACATAAGGAATCCTACAGGGCGTGCAACCTCCTGGGCACATTCCGTAACCAACGCTACTACTGTGCCTTCCTGGCGCAGTGTGCCGCGGCAAACGTGCGCGCACGGAGCCGTGTGCTGCATCAGCGGAGAACGAAGGAGGCCCAGATCGAAAGAAGAAGAAGAAGAAGAACAGGAACGAGGGGAGTAGATTGGCTCAAATTCTGGCACAACTGGGTACAGGAAAAATGGGTACGATGCCCAGCGGCAATCGTTCCCCAAAACCGATGGCGGCAGCTGTTGGGAAGGCGACTTTGTTTTTCGTGCCGACGAGACTGGTGCGGCAGTTCGCGGAACCCTCCTGGATTCTTCCAGAGGAAGGTTTTTGGAAGGTTTTGCCCGGGCTCCAGGGGAGGGGGGGGCGAGGAAGGCTTTTGTAAGGTTTTTTCCACAACCTCCCAAAAACCATCCAAAAACCTGTCCCAACAAAAACCTCCCCAAAACCTTCCAACATCTTCCAAAAAAGCGCTCGACAACCTCCCAAAGACCTTCCAAAATCGAACGCGCTCGCCCAATACTTTCCAAAATCCGTCCTAAAACCTTCAACACGCCATGCAAAAACCGCCCCGGCCCTGGCCTCGGCCCTGGTCCCAGCTCAGGGATCTTCTGACCCGGGTCAATCCAGACCCGGGTCAGCAGGAAACCAAAAACTGCAATGCAGGAAAAAAAAACTGCAACGCAGATCTTCGCAAACCCAGGTCAGCCAATATGCGAAGCCGCCTCGCGGCCACGAGCGGCTCGCTAACCCGGGTCAGCCAGACGGGGTCTTCGCAGGATCCTGCAGGATCTGGCGCCCTGGCTGACCCCCGTTTGCATTGACCCCCGTCTCAAGGCTCCCGACCAGCCCCGGGCGGGCCAGGCTCCGGTCCAGGTCCAGGCTCCAAGCTCCCAGCCTCGCACCCTGGCCTCCGCCCCTCGTTCCGATCCGTGCGCCCCAGCCCGCCCCGATCCCAGCCCCGGCTCTAGCCTTCCTCGGGAGGGCTTCCTGGACGAGCCCTCCTAGGAACCTCCCTAAAACCTGTCTCGGGAAGGATGTTTGGGAGAACCTGCCTAAAATCTTCCTGAAGCCTTCCTCAGGAAGGTCTTTTGGAAGAACCTTCCCAGGAACCTTCCTAAAACCTTCCTCAAAAGGGCTTTGCTTGGAAGATCCGCATTGGAAAACCTTACTAAGACCGTCGTCAGGAGGGTGATGTTTGAAGAACCTTCATAGCAAAAACCCTTCCTCGGAAGCGTTTTGTTGCAAGCACCTTCCTAAAGCCTTCCTAGACCTTCCCAAGGAGGGCCTGTTGGAAGAACATTCATAGAAAAAGCCTCCCTGAAACTTTCCTTGGGGAGCTTTTTGGGGAAGAACCTTCCAACAACATTCCGAAAACCTTCCTCAGGAAGGTTTTGTCTAGGCGGACCTTCCAAAACAACCCCCCTTAAAACCTTCTTCAAGATGGTTTTTGTTTGAAGAACGTTCCTGAAAACCTCCCCGAAACCTTCCTCAGAAACGCTTGTTGGAAGAACCTCCCTAAACCCTTCCTAAACCCTTCCTCAGCAAGGCTTTCTTGAAAAGCCTTCCCAAAAAAAACCTGTCTAGAACCTGCCTCGGGAAGGCTGAGATGGAAGAACATTCCTAGAATCCTTCCTAAAACCTTCCTCAGGAGAGTGTTGCTTGGAAGATCATTCCTAAAAAACTCCCCAAAACCTTCCTCGGGAAGGCTGTTTGGATGAACCTTCCTAAAATATTCCTAAACCTTTCTCGGGAGAGGTTGTTGGAAGAACCTTCACAAAAACCTGCCTAGAACCTTCCTCAAGAAAGCTTGTTGGAAGAACCTTCCTAAAGCCTTCCTAAAACCTTCCTCAGGAAGGTCTGTTTGGAAGAACCTTCCTAAAAAACCATCCTAAAACCTTACTCAAAAGGTCATTGTGGAAGAACCTTCCAAAACAACCTTCGTAAAACCTTCCTAAGACCCTCGTTGGAAGAACCTTCCAAAAACCTTCCTAAAACCTTCCTCAGGAGAGCTTGTTTGGAAGAACCTTCTGAAAAACCTTCCTGAAACTTTCCTCTGGAAGGTTGTTCGCCTTCCTAAAACGTTCCTCAGGAAGGTTTCAGGAGGGCTTGGCCGAACTGCCGCACCCAACTGCTGGCGGTCTTCGCCAACACTCTCTCCGCCCCGTTGTCGATCCTCCAGAAGACTTGGGCCCCCCCGTGAAGCGGCGACACCCAGCGACCAGTTTGCAACACCCTCCGATCAACAAGAGAAAGAAGACGCCGCCACAACAAAATCGGCCGACCCCGACCCGCTGGGATAAACTTCCGGCTCCAGAGCGTCAGCGTCGTCGTCGTCGTCGTCGCCGCCGTCGTCGTCATCGTCGTCATCGTCGTCGCCGCCGTCGTCGCCGTCGTCGTCGTCACCCTTCAGGGTCGGCGGCACCGGCCGCAAGGCCTTCGCAATGCGGACCTCGACACCTGGCGGCCACCCTGCCCGCGGCAGCGCACAGAAAACTCTCCGAGCCGCACGCCTCTCGGCCAGCCGCCTCTGCAGAGCGCCGCCCCCGAAGGGAGCCCGTCGAGCCCCCAGCGTGGTTCGCCCCCTCCTTCTCCCTCTCCTCCTCCGCCTCCTGCTCCTGCTCCTCCTCCTCCTCCTCCTCCTCCTCCCCCTCCTCTTCCTCCTCCTGATCCGCCTCCTCCTCCTCCTCCTCCCCCTCCTCTTCCTCGTCCTCCTCCTCCTCGTCCTCCTCCTCCTCCTCCTCCTCCTCCTCCTCCTCTGCCTCCTGCTCCTCGCAGCGCGCAGCACGCTCTGCCGCCGCAAACCTCCCCGAGGCTGCCGCCCGAGGAGCTGCCGCACGGTTCCGCCCGGGGTGCGGATGCTGCTCGCCCTTGGCGGCGCCCACAACGGGGTGGCGCGAGGGGGGCGGATTTGGCGGCACCCGCAACGGGGTGGTGTTCGCCCCTGGCGGCGCCCACAACGGGCGGCGCCCACACGGGGCTAGGAGGGCAGAAGGCAGGAGGCCTACTCAGAAGGCCCAGGAGACTCTTGAGAAGGCCTCTTAAATCAAGGCGGGTTCACAAGAAGCAACCCTCCTGTATTGGAAGCCCCGCCGCCCTCTTAGACGGCCGCCCTCTCGCGCCAACGCCGCCAGCACCCTCCTCAGGAAACGCTAAAACCTCCTCCTCCTCCTCCTCCTCATCATCATCATCATCCTCCTCCCCCGCTCCTAACATCATACTCCTGCTCCTAACCTCTTCACTGTTGCATCCCAAGCGCAGCTACTCCTCTTAACCTCCTGCTTCTAACCTCCTGATCCTGATCTCATCCTCCTCAAAGAGGTGGGGCCTGTGGAAGACGAAGTAGCCGTAGTGGAACGCCCCGGGCCGCAGCGGCCCGCCGTCCGCCATGGCCTTCGCCAGGGACGACAGCGTCACCACCGCAGGCTCGAGGGCACCGTGCCGTCCTTCGGGGCAGGCAAGCAGGTATAGCTGCAGTTCCTCCGCCTCCACCTCCTCCTCCGCCTCCTCCATTCCTGCTCCGTATCAAAAACGTCTCCCTGTCGCACCCCGAATCAAGTCTTTAGGGCGGGCCGGGCGGTTCGCCTGAGACTTCCTCGTCATTTATGACTCTGAAGCTTACAAGTTGGCAACAGCTTCACAGATGGAGCGCGGGTCGTTTTTTTAATGTGGCTCTCGCCTTTGCGCCGTGCACATCTGTCTTAAAACATTGCAAGAGATTCACGGATTGAGGGCGAGCCATTCTCAAAATGTGGCTCTCGCCTTTGCGCCGCGCACATTCGTTTTAAAACATTACAAGAGATTCATGGATTGAGGGCGAGTAGTTTTCAAAAAGTGGCTCTCGCCTGAGCGCCGCGCACATTCGCCTTGAAAAATTGCAAGAGCTCCACGGATTGAGGCCGGCTCCTTTTAAAAATGTGGCTCTCGCCTTAGCGCCGCACAGTGGGACAGTGATGGGAACAGTGGGGACGGTGGGACAGCACAGTGGGACAGCGGCGGGGGCAGTGAGACAGTGGTGGACACAGTGGGGACAGTGGGACAGTGGTGGGGACCGTGGGGAAAGTGGGGAGAGCGGGACCTTGGTGGGACAATGGTGGGGAGAGTGGGGACAGTGTGACAGTGGTGCGGACAGTGGTGAGGACAGCGGGGACAATGGTGGGAACAGTAAGGACAGTGGGACAGGGGCGCGCCTCCCCCACGCCAGTTTGTTCAAGTCCTGAGCAAACACTACAAATGGCTACGGCCCTCCTCCTCCTCCTCTCCCTCCTCCCTCCGCCCTCCTCCCTCCTCCCTCCTCCCTCCCCTCCCTCTCCCTCCTCCCTCCTCCCTCCTCCCTCCTCCTCCTCCTCCCTACTCCTCCTCCTCCTCCTCCTCCTCCTCCTCCTCCTCCTCCTCGGCCTCCTCCTCCTCCTCCGCAACCTCCTCCTCCTCCGCAACCTCCCCCTCCGCAACCTCCACCTTCAACGTCTGCGCTCCTCTGCGGCGCCCGCTGGAAGCAGCCGTGTTCTTCGGGGAGGGAGCTGCCAGGAGCGGCGTGTTCAGGCACTCGCTGAAGCCCTGGGGGTCCACCTGCTCGAACCGGTGGAACACCTCTGCGGCAATGTCGGGGACATTGGCCGCCGGATTCAAAGAATGCTCTGAAGGTTCGGGGCACGACCAATTCAAGCCTCGTGAGCTGTGCGGGTGGTTCCTGCAATCGTGGACAGCGTGCCGCAAGATGCGCCAGCCGCACTGGGCAACAGGCTGAGGAGCTGCCTCTACCTTGTTGGATTACACACGACAACGCGTTCTAGCCTTCGCAGTTCAACGAGAAATCCCCACAAAATACTAAAACTAGACCCCGCTGAACAGAATGGATGCCACCACCTGGCCGTGTGATTTCAGGCACTTCCTGATTCCCGTCTTCTTCATCCACTCTCTCTCTCTCTCTTTCTCTCTCTCTGCCTCGACTTCATCATTTTGATGGTGGTTCTGCTTCGTGCCCTGTCCTTACGACTAAGGCGTTCAGTTTCATGTCACAGTTTGGTTTCAGATTACTCCAGCTCCGTCTCTTGCTTACGCGGTATCTCCTTGATTGCACACGTCTGTATACCATCATATATCCGCCGACCCCCGCCTGCCAGAGGTGAGAAGGCGTGTGAGATGATAATGATTGGCTGTCGCCCCTCCCCCGTTACCCCCTCCCCTGGGGCCAAAAATCGCGTAAGAGGAGGGGGCGGCCGGGGAGGGGCCCAGGGGAGGGATCCGAACAGGGGGGACGAGCCTTCCGGAGCCTACATGGAGCCCTAAGACGGCCGAGTCAACGCCGAGACTATCCAAGAGAGCGTCGAGACGGCCCAAGGTAAAGCCACAACGGTCCAAAATGGCTTCAAGACGGCCTACGAGGCCCCCAAGACGGCCCAAGATGAGTCATGCTCGTCGGAAAACGTATATTTTCGACATACAAGCATTTTTCGTAGCGACAGCGTCCACTACAGCCCAAGGAACCCCAAAAATCGTCACAAGACGGCCCATGAGGCCCCCAAGAGGGCCCCGATAAGGCCCCAAGACAGCCCAACAGAGCCCAAAAGGCACCAAGAGGGCCCCAAGACGGCCCCAGGGGCCCATAAGACGGCCCAAGAGCGCCCGAAGAAGGACAATACAACTGACATCTCGAGTCGTTACCGCCGCGATGGCCCCAAGAGCCCCCCAGCGATCCCCGAGGCACCCCCAAGAGACCCCAAGAGGCACCCAAGAGGCCCCCGAGAGGCCCCAAAAAGCCAATCAGATACGAGGGCTGGCAGGATGGCTCAAGCCCTTGGATCATCTCTCTCTCTCTCTCTCTTTCCATATGTATATATATATATGTGGATATGAGAATGCAGATGTTCACATGTATATACACACGTACATATTTATCCGACCACCCTTCGGGTGAGAAGGAGGTTCGGGGGGGGAGGAGCCAGCGTCTCACTCGATCGGTCTCACTATCGATTTCACTATCGATCTCACGATCGGTCTCGCTCGATCAATCTCACTATATCGATCTCACAATCGATCTCACTCGATCTATTTCATTCGATCGATATCACAATCGAGCTGATTATTGATCTCACAATCGATCTCACTATCGATCTCACTATCGGTCTCACAATCGATCTCACATTCGGTCTCACTATCGATCTATCGATATCACAATCGATATCACAGTCAACGTCATCATCATCATCATGAACAACATCATCGTCACCAACGTCATCAACATCATGATCATCATCATCATCATCATCATCATCATCATCATCATCATCATCATCATCATCATCATCATCATCGGGACACCATCATCATCACCTCATCACCATCATCATCAACACCATCAGCATCACCATCATCATCGGGACACCATCATCGTCACCATCATCGTCAACACCATCATCATCATCGGGAGACCATCATCATCGTCATCATCGGGACACCATCACCATCAGCAACATCATCATCATCAACATCATCATCATCGGGACACCATCATCATCAACCTCATCATCGTCATCATCATCATCATCACATCATCATCGGGACACCATCATCATCATCATCAACAGCACCATCATCATCATCACCATCATCGGGCCACCATCATCAAAATCGGAATCATCACCTCATCACCCTCATCATCAACATCATCATCATCGGGACATCATCATCATCACCATCATCATCAACAGCATCATTATCAACCTCATCATCATCGGGACACCATCATCATCACCTGCATCATCATCATCATCTCATCATCATCTCATCATCATAAATTGCATCATGATCATCAACATCATCATCATCATCGGGACACCATAATCATCATCATCATCATCATCATCATCATCATCATCATCATCATCATCATCATCATCATCATCATCATCATGATTAGCAACATCATCATCATCAACATCATCATCGGGACACGATCATCATCACCACCATCACCATCATCATCATCAACATCATCAACACCATCACCATCATCGGGACACCATCATCATCACCACCATCACCATCATCATCATCATCAACACCATCATGAACAACATCATCATCATCATCATCATCATCATCATCATCATCATCATCATCATCATCATCATCATCATCATCATCGGGACACCGACGGGACACTGGCGGGACACCGGCGGGACACCGCGCGCCACCGGCCCCCGGTCAGGAATCATTCGGTCCAGCCGCGCCTCAACCGGAGGCGGGGCACACGCGGGGCGTACTATCGGGCCCCTATCGTTGTGGATGCCACGACACAGGACACTCTAACAATCCGATCATTGAATTGAAAAGGTGTCTAAAATGTGTAAAACATGTTCTAAAAACGTTTCAAACATGTTTTTACATATTTAAAGCATGTTTGAAACATGCTTTAGACATCTGGAGAATATTTGGCAGCATGCTTCCTCTCCATTAATCGACTTCCACAAACCTATCGGCGATCATTGGGCGACTGGGGGTCAATGCGCTCCCCTCCTGAGCCCACCACCACCCCACAACGCCGCATTGCCTCGGAGGAGGCCGTCTAGGTCCCGCCTGCGCGTTGCGCGCAGGCGTGCGCAAACCATTTCGCGTGCTGTCCTCTGGGCCCTGGTCACGCGCTGCGTGCGAGGGTGAACAGTTTCGTGGGTTCGGCCAGACGGTCCCGCTCATGCGCCGCGCGCGAGGTGCGCAGATGATTGCGTGCGGCCAGAGGGTCTGGCCGTGCGCTGCGCTGCGAGGGTCTGCGCTTTCTTGGATGCGTGCATTGAGCCCCGCCCATGCGTTGAACGCAAGGGTGCGCAAACGTCTGACCGCGAGGTCCAGCCCATGCGCTGTGTGCGAGGGTGCACTGAATTGCGCGTGCGACCGGGGGGACCCCCCCCCTTGCGTTGTGCACACACTCAAAAGACACACACACACACACAACGGCCGCCAACACTGGTCCACGCCACGTCTGACGACACTCTCTGCGCATTTCCCTGTTTTGACCACCAAAGTACTCGGCACATGGCAACAGACTTCGAGCTGGCGGCCGCCCAGAGGACACCACACGGTGCCGCACCGCACAGCACTGGCCAAATCCTATCTGAACTCGCGGCCATCCATACGACTCCAAGCAACACCACACATCCCCACATGACATGGCCCAGGGCAACAAAGTTTGAGCTAACCACTAACCCATGGAACCATGCACCACCACATGGCCCTACACTACACAACCGAATACCGAACTCACAGCAAGCCAGATTCCTCGACCGTGCAGCTCTGTGACAGCGAGAGAATAGGCAGCATCTAACCAACCCCGCTACAAAACTACCATGACTGAGCATGACCTTAGTGACGACAACCAACACAGCGGCACATGGTCAACCCCCGTAGCAATCGGCGGGCCTAGGAATATCCCTCCTTCATCTTTGAAGGCAAACGGATAACTTCGCTCAGTTCGCAATCAGCAATCAGTTGCGTGAGTGAGGGAAAGATCAGAGAGCCAACCCCACCCGAGATCCGTGAGATGAAGACGACAGAATGATCTCCTCGGAGGCGAAGAGAACCCCAGTGCCCTGAGGCGAAGAGGATCTTAGCGTCAACACCTAAGCCGATTGGGCAGCGGATCAGGAGAGGAAGGAGGTGAGAGAGGGTAATTACCCATGTTGGTTGGCGTCGGGGCCTCGCGCGCGGCGGCGCGGCGTAGAGAGTCGGGCGGAGAGACGCGCGCGGCTGGCCCAGGTCACACGGCGTGGGGACCCTGGATCCGCCCGTAAGGGATCGACGGGGTCACCTGCGGGGGGGGGAGGGTACACCCTTTTTGGCGGTCGCGGCCTCGCGCGCAACGTCGAGGCGGAGCAAGATCGGAGCCCGTGCGCGCGCGGCCGGTCCCTCAGGCGAATCGCTTGCGAGGGTACACACCCGGTGCGCGCGCAGCTGGGGACACACACATCAACACACATCAACACACACACACACACACACACACATCAACACGTGCATCGCGGGGAACGCCTGCTGCCAGCCTCTCCGGCTCTCCGCGCCCATGCCGAGCCAGTTGACGCACTGCTCGCGCTCGCTCTCGAGGGCCGACCACTCCCAGGCCTGGAGGGGGAGGGCGCAGGCGGGACGCAGCGGGGCGACGTCAGGGGGGGAGAGAGGATCGAGGAGGGGGGAGGAGAGAGAGGAGGGGAGAGAGAGGGGGGATGGGCAAAATTGGTGTGAAAGGCGCCGCCACGTCTGGCATCATGCCCCTCCTTCCCATCCCTCGCCCATGGAGTTGAGCCACATCATATTCGCAGAGACGAGAGCCGAAGAAGGCATGAGCCCCGAAAGGCCAATTGTGTCCAAGAGGGCCCCGCAGATCAAGAGATGGCAGGGGCATGAACAGAATGAGAAACAACAAATTATCCCAGAGCGACCCTACCTAGGAGTTGGAGCCCCGAGGAGAGCAATATTAGTAGTAACGGTAAACGCCGTCCTCCTTCTTCTCATCGTCGCAGTTGTAGCAGTAGCGGTAGTAGTAGTAGTAGTAGTAGTAGTAGTAGTAGTAGTAGTAGTAGTAGTAGTAGTAGTAGTAGTAGTAGTAGTAGTAGTAGTAGTAGTAGTAGTAGTAGTAGTAGTAGTAGTAGTAGTAGTAGTAGTAGTAGTAGTAGTAGTAGTAGTAGTAGTAGTAGTAGTAGTAGTAGTAGTAGTAGTAGTAGTAGTAGTAGTAGTAGTAGTAGTAGTAGTAGTAGTAGTAGAGTAGTAGTAGTAGTAGTAGTAGTAGGTAGTAGGAGTAGGAGTAGGAGTAGGAGTAGGAGTAGTATAGTAGTAGAGTAGTAGTAGTAGTAGTAGTAGTAGTAGTAGTAGTAGTAGTAGTAGTAGTAGTAGTAGTAGTAGTAGTAGTTAGTAGTAGTAGTAGTAGTAGTAGTAGTAGTAGTAGTAGTAGTAGTAGTAGTAGTAGTAGTAGTAGTAGTAGTAGTAGTAAGTAGTAGTAGTAGTAGTAGTAGTAGTAGTAGTAGTAGTAGTAGTCGTAGTAGTAGTAGTAGTAGTAGTAGTAGTAGTAGTAGTAGTAGTAGTAGTAGTAGTAGTAGTAGTAGTAGTAGTAGTAGTAGTAGTAGTAGTAGTAGTAGTAGTAGTAGTAGTAGTAGTAGTAGTAGTAGTAGTAGTAGTAGTAGTAGTAGTAGTAGTAGTAGTAGTAGTAGTAGTAGTAGTAGTAGTAGTAGTAGTAGTAGTAGTACAGCTTAATACCTACATCTACATATGGACCTACATCCACATCTACACCTACAGCTACATCTACATGTACACATGTATCGACATCTACATATACATATACAACTACACTCACATCTACATCTACATCTATATCTACAGGTACATCTACATGTACATATGCATCTACACCTGCTGCGCTGCGCTAAGCTAAGCTAAGCTGAGTTAAGCTAAGCTAAGCTAAGCTAAGCTAAGCTATGCTGGGCTATGCTATGATATGATAAGCTAAACTAAGCTAAGTTAAGCTAAGCTAAGCTAAGTTAAGCTACACCTACGCGAAGTTAAGATGAAGCTCAGCTAAGCTAAGTTAAGCTAAACTAAGATGAGCTACGCAAAGCTAAGGTAAGGGGGCGCAACTGGGGGAACCGCGGGGCGGGACTGGGGGAACCGCCCCGGGCGGGCAACACTGCCCAGCCCCTTTAAGCAAAGAGAGTAAGAACCCTTCTAGGCAGAGCCTAGGTAGGAAAATAAACATAAACTTTCGGAGGTCCGCGCGGATGTCTTGGATCGGCGCCACAGGCACCACCAGGGGAGCCCAGCTCCGATCATAGATCATAAAGATCCGCGAGGACCTCAGAAAGTTTACGCTTATCCAGTTTTTTCTTCTTCGAGGGGGCCCAGGCCATCGGGACGTCTCTGGGGGGCTCGGGTCTCAAGGATCCAGGGTCGAGGCGCTTGGGCGCCAGAGCTTGCCTCGCCGAGGCAGGAGCGCGGCCAGCGCTGCAGCGAGAACGTCGCTCCGTTGGGCGGAAGCCCCCATGGAAAGTCTGGCGCGTGGCAAACGTTTCGACCAGAGTATCACGATCGTCAACGCAAGAATGCGGCCAGCGCTGCGACGAGAGCGACGTTCCGTTGAACGGAGGCTCTGTGGAAATCCGTGGATGCGGTCAACGCTGCAGCCAGAGCATAGCTTCTGAAGAGCCAAGAACGTTCAGATCGGAAACATAGCTGTGTGGATCGAAATACAAGGGATAGACGGGGGCAAATAAAAAATCTTATGAGGGAAGTACCGATACTGTGAAATTGAAAGAGCTGGGGATCAAGAATGAGGAGTAGGGGCGGGTAAGCCTGGCCTCAGTGGACATCAGGTCCAAAGCAGACTGGAGGAGAAGAGGCCGACAAGCCTGGCACCGGCGGATACCCAACCGACAGCGGATCAGCTTTCAGAGAAGGAGGAGGAGGAAGAGGAAGAGGGGAGCAGGGTGACGGGGGGGAAGGTATGACAAGCTAGGTGCGCTCGCGCCATATCTGCCATCCAACCCCTCCCACACATTCCTTTCCATTGCGCTGATCTTTGCTCTATCCGCCAACGCATGTCCAAACGGACCTGGAACTCCAAAAAGTGCCCCAACGAGCACGCGCAACTGGCAGAAGGGGAGCGGTGTACATTGAATGAGGAGGTGGCGGATGAGCAGGAGGATGAGCTGGAGGATAAGGAGGAGGATAAGGAGGAGGAAGGAGGGAGACGAGGACGAACAGCAGCAGCCAGAGCTGGAGTTGAAGGAGGAGGATGAGGAGGAGGAGGAGGGCGAGGAGGAGGGGAAGGAAGTGTGAAGGGGGAGGCCTTCTCAGAAGTCGGCGGGGCTTCTCAGAAGCCCTCCAGCCTTCTGAGAAATGTTCTGTCTCTGTGGAAAGCTTAGAGAACTTCTCAGAAGACTGGAGGACGTCCGAGCCTTCCGAGGAGGCCCGCCCCATCTCACTTCCCCGCGGGGCTGGCCGCCGAGAGGAGAAAGGGAGGGGGAAACAGGAGCAGTGGAAGGAGTGAAAAGGAGGGACGAAGCAAAGAAGAAAGATGAATAGAAAAGGGGAGGAGGAGGAGGAGGAGGAGGAGGAGGAGGAGGAGGAGGCGGAGGAGGCGGAGGAGCGACAACGACGACGACGACAACAACGACGACGACGACGACGAAAACTGCGACAGGAACAGCAATAGCAGCATCTTCGGCTCTAGCCGTCTTGGATCAAGCCATGCAGTGCGCTCGAGCAGCCGTGTCTGAGTATCTGCGGACCTGTTGAGGCATGGCCGAGGCTCGATGGGATGCCATGGCGCCCAGACTCGACCACTGGATGAGGCTGGCACACTTCCGGCGCGTTTGTCCCCTGGGTCTAAGAGTCTTGGCGGACTGCTCTTTCTCTTCCCCACCCTCCTCATCATCCTGCTCCTCCCCAGTTCAGCCTCACCCTCCCCCTCCGACACTGAAACACCATCTGCGTGTCGGACTCGGCGGACGAACGAATCGGTCGTAGTGAGCGCTGGGACACAGTTAAGCGAACTGCGCACAGTGAAGCCCGATGAGCGGCAACAGGAGCGGCCGCGGAGAAAGGGAGGGAAAGACACAGCGACACAGGCAGCCTGGCAGTCGAGCACGGCGAAGGCCCAACAGCAGATACGGCCAAGAACAGCCAGACTAGAGGGAGAAGACGAGCTGGGGGACAGGCAGAGCAGGCAGTTCGGCTTCCATCGGTAAAGCGTCCCAAGCGGATCTGGCTGCTCTACACGTGGGGAGTTGAAACACCCCTCCTCCTCCTCCTCCTCCTCATCCTCCTCCTCCTCCTCCTCCTCCTCCTCCTCTTCCTCCTCCTCTTCCTCCATCCTCCTCCTCCTCCTTCTCCTCCTCCTCCTCCTCATTATCATCATCAGCATCAGCATATTCATCAGCATCAGCACCAGCATCATCATCATCATCAGCATCATCATCATCATCCTCATCCTCATCCTCATCCTCACCTTCTTCTTCTTCTTCAGCATCATCATCAGCATCATCATCATCGGCATCAGCATCAGCATCATCACCATCATCATCATGAACATCATAATCATCATCATCATCATCATCATCATCATCATCATCATGATCATCAGCATCATCAACATCATCACTTTCATCATGATCAGCATCATCATCATCAACATCATCACCATCATCATCATCACCATCATCATCACCACCATATCTCCCTGGTTAAACCTGTTCCTCCTTCTCCTCCACCTCCCCCTGGCCTCCTCCTCATCCCCCTCCTCCTCCCCCTCCTCCCCCTCCTCCCCCCCTCTGCTCCTCCTCCTCCTCCTCCTCCTCCTCCTCCTCCTCTTCCTCCTCCTCCTCCTCCTCCTCCTCCTCCTCCTCATCCTCCTCCTCCTCATCATCATCCTCATCCTCATCCTCATCCTCATCCTCATCCTCATCCTCTTTCTCCTGAACCTCCTCCGCCTCCCCCAACGCCTCCTCTCCCCCCTCCTCCTCCTCCTCCTCCTACTACTCCTCCTCCTCCTCCTCTTCCTCCTCATCCTCCTCCTCCTCATCATCATCATCAGCACCACCATCATCATCATCATCACCATCATCATCATCGTCATCATCATCATCAGCAGCATCATCATCATTTTTCCTCGACGCCAGGGCTAAAAGAAAAGGAAATGTTTTGTTGCATCGCCAGGGCTAAAAAGTTTCATGGCCCGTCGCAGAGAGACGAAACTCTCGGTGGACCCCGCACGGGGCGACACTCTCTGGGCGCTTCACAGGGGAACGGCATGCCAGCGAGTGGGGGATTACAGCTGCTGCATAATCTCGACTGTTTCTTCCTCTGCGGCGAAATCTGCCTCATCGAGAGGGCCTGAATTGAAAGATTGTAGCTGTGTGTCAGGCGCCGGTCTGCCCACAACTGGGGGTGGCAGGCGGCAAACCTGGCGTAGGCCTAGTTATCTCAGATGGGGATGAAGACAGAGGGCGGGAGGTGATTGTTCCAGGTATGACTTCACCTCTTACGAAATGTATTCGTGGTCGAGCGTCTCCAACCAGTGTCCGACTTCGTCCTCGAGCCAGCCCGCTGGCGCTACTCCATGATGGCGTGTGACCGTGCCCTCTGAACGGAAAGCTATCGTAAGCAACTTCCTGCCCCCCCACTCGGGAGCTCCAATGATAAGTTTTATTTTCTCCGTGTCGTAGCAGTTCTCGAGCCGTATGAAGCTGATCTCCTCGGCGAGATCGTCCTTCCTGATTTCTGGATCCATATTCTCGTCGGGGGTTCGCCTTCTTCAAGTATTCCTCGATCTCGCTGCGCAGCGCCCCCCCCCCCCCCCCCGATGTCGCAGCTGAGTACTCCTTTCAGGGCCGCAAAGCCTAGGCTGGGCGCGGGGGAACCTATCTCATTCAACTTATTTTTGTCCTCCGCGGATCCGTGGCGTAGGTGGCCCAAGTGGTTCTTGTACACGTGTAGGTGTCCGTCGTCACTGAACTGTTGAATCTCGTGCCACGAGCCGTTTGGAGTACCAGCTTCAGCGTCGACTTCAGTAGCGACAAAGAGCTGCTTGTCTTTGCTCGTCCACTTCTTCTCCGAATGGTCGCCTCGCCTCGTCCTCCGTCCTCCGCGGCGCTGCTTGCGCCGAGGAGCTGCCTCGGCCTCCCCCCCGTCCTCGGCGTCCATCTCGCGGCCTTGGTGGGGGGGGGCCTGGTAGCTTGGGCTTTGCTGACGGCGGCTGTCCTGTTTTGGATACGTTGCCAGATCCCTGTGAGTCCTTCAAGGAGTCCAGGGGGAGGCGCCAAGGTGTTCGTGCTGGTCCCTTGTCTTTGCTGTTGGCTGCCGCTTCCGCCCGTCACTGTAGGTCGTCGTGATTGAAGTCGCACTCGATGTCTGCGTACAGACACAGGTAGCGCAGGGTCAGCACTTCGCCGTAGTAGATGGTCTGTGGCTCGTCGTAGTTGCCGTCGAGCGGCCGATGTATCGCGCACTGCACGGAGTGGTCTGCTGACTGGATGTGCGAGTGGCGGAGGTGGGGGACTCCTCCTGGCGATACGGCCAGAGGCCCTCTGGCCTCGCGTCTGAAAACAACCTTGAGCCGTGAACCACATGGCGGCACAGGAAGGTGGGTATACACATGTGCTCGTAGCTTTTCTGAATCCATATAATCATAGTGACATGCGGGATCCAGATCGAATCACATAGGGGACACGTCGTCGTCATAGCTGCCTTCCATGGGTATTCATCATCATCATCATCATCATCATCATCATCATCATCATCATCATCATCATCATCATCATCATCACCATCATCGTCATCATCATCATCACCAGCATCACCATCATCAGCATCATCTTCCTCTCAGGCCGCTTGGGCTCGAGCACCTGTGTCAAGCCCAAGTAACCCCCAGAAAGGTCTTTGATAAACCCCCGCTTAGAATGGAAATGCATGCTTTGTTGCGCGGGTTTGTCGACGGATAGGGACCGAAAACAACACTGGGAAAAAATCCCCTCCACGGCTGGAGACCCTTAAAGATTCCTACAGAGTCTTTGGGATTCATCGGATTCCCTTGGGAGTTCTGAGGGTTCCTCAGGATTCGTAGGATTCCTGCGGAGTCCTAAGAGAGAGCGCGCCCACAGCGCCGGAGCAAAGGGGGGGGATCCCCGCTTGGCTACCCCCCCCCTCCCTTCCACCTCCCCTGCTGGAAGCTTTCCCCCCCCTCCCCCCCTTTTTCGCCTCCCCCACCTCCCCCTCTTTCGCCGCTCCGAAGCTACCCCCCCATCCCCCCGTTTCCAAAGGGAGGGGGGGCTTAGCTACCCTCCCCCTCCCCTTGACTCCCCTCTGCCGGAAGCCAACTCAAAAGAGAGTACGGCGCCAATCCAGCGTAAAACGGAAGGAAGTCTCGGGCGGGAGCGCCGGTTTTGTCGGGGGGGGCGGTTTTCGGCGGCGAGGAGGAGCACCGCCTTGAGTAAAGAAGGGAGGAGGCCTCGAGCGGGAGCGTTGTTTTTGCTGGGGGCGGCGCCGATGAGAGAAAGACTAGCGCGCCAGTCCAAGGTGAAACGGGAGGAACTCTCGAGCGGGAGCGCTGGTTCCGTTAGGACGGCGGCTTTCGGCGGCGAGCAAGAACACCAGCCCCGAGCAAAAAAGGAGGAGGCCCCGAGCGGGGGAGCGCCGCCGTTGCCGGAGGGGCCGCCTTTTTGTCTTCGATCACACCCCCTTTGGGGGGATTCCTTCTCTTTGCGGGGGGCGGCGGGCTTAGACAGGCAGGCAAACCTGAAGGGGCGGACAATCCTTCGTGGGCGTACATGCGCCCGCCGTTGGAATTGGCGTGGGCCCTGCAAAAAGAGGAGGGGGAGAGCGAGGGAGAGTGGGAAGAAGGGAAGGGGAGGGACGAAGGAAGAGGGAAAACGCTAGGAGAGAAGGAGCGAAGAGGGGGGCGGTTGATTAGAGGCAGAGAGAGAAAGAGAGAAACTGACAAGCTTGTATGCTCGCATCGCACTTGAGCCCAACAGGGCCCACGGATAGTCAAGGAATGTCTATGCATACACGCGGCACGCAAGCATACTTCATCAGCCCTCCAAGCCGTGAGGGTGCACCAGCGGCGCACCCAGAGCTTCCCGTCTGCCTGCGTCCGCCGGGCCGCACGCAGCGAAGGCGGAACTACCCGCACAACCTGCGCGCGCCTGCTGCTGCCGTCGCCGCCGTAGCCGCGGCGCCGCTCGCCCCCGCCTCCAACTTGAGGCCCAAGTGCGCGATGGATGCACGCAGGGACTTCTCTGAGCGGCCGCCCATGGCGACGAAGCCAAGCCGGGCCAAGCACTCCCACAGCTCGCGTTGAGCCAAGTGCTTGGTGCCGAGGTCTGCCTCGTTCTCCTTGCCGGGCCTCCGGCCCAGGACCATCTTCTTCTCGGTGATGATTTGCTGGAGCCACAACGTCCCAACTTCGATGTGACGTACTCGCCCAGCACCCCGCCTGCGAGCCATGCCGCTCGCGGCGGTTGCGTCCCCCAGGAGACGCAGGGGCAACTCGCGCCCGAGGTCGCGCATCAAGTTGCCCATGCCGATGAGTGCCGAAGCGCACCGCACGAGGGAATAGTACTCGCTCTCCCCGCTGCTCTGTGCGATCACGCTCTGCGTGGCACTCGCAAAGCGTATCGTATGGCTGCCCGTCTTGATCGCGTGGCAGCTCGTGCTCTTCCGTGTCTTTGAACAGCCAGCGAAGTCTGCATCCGAGATACCGTCCACGAACGTCGGCACCTCCTGCCGCTCCATCCTCTGGACGAGTCGTGGGACTCCCAGAAGATAGCGACACAGCCTCTTGAGCATCTTCGCCCCCAGCTCGCAGGGTTCCGCCATGAAGCGGGCAATCTCCCTGCAAGCAAAGCGAATGTCAGGGCGGTCCTCGCTGAGATACTGCGCCCTCATCGTCATGCTTCTGAACAGCGTCGCCGCCTCGGCGCCCAGCGGTTTCCCGACGTCCACGTCCTTCGCCGCAGCGCCCGGCGTGCTGAGGGGCGCGCTGCGCCCCGCAGAGAGGCCGGCCTGGTGGAGCAAGAACTCCACATGCCGTGCATCCGCTTCGATCTCGATGCGCTCGGGTTCGTTTCCGGCTGCTCTGACATACTGGAACACCCGGTTGAGGCAGACGACCTCCAGGGAGTCGCCTCGCGATGGATCCGGGCCGAGAATGCCCTCCACCTTGGCCCACATGTGAGCAGATAGTGATTCGTGGAACCGGCGGACCTCTGCACGAGATCCACGTGCTCCGAAGTTATCACCGTACACGTACGCCTGGATCTGCCGCTGCTCGTGGAAGAACACTACGCCGCACCACAGGCCTGTCTTGAAACCGAGGGCCTCCATGGTCTCGCGGACGAGCAGCTCGAACGACTGTCCGGCGTCGCGGAGGCCGTACAGGCTCCGCTCAAGGAGTCCACATACGCCAGGTTCCGCCGCCTTGGGGTCCTCTGGCGGCAACACCACCCAGACTTTACGGCGCATCTTACAATAAGGATGTGCACGGGTGATGTCGATGAAGATGATGACGTAGTCTACCTCCATCTGGCTGGCGGGTGTCATCTGGCAGCTACACAGCACCCGTAACGCCTCGTAGGGCGGTGTCTGGCTGAAGCTGCTGCCGCCGCTCGTGTCGAGGTTCGTGTGATACCTCGTCTCTTTCACCACGAGCCGGCTTCGCACTTGAGGTGCGTCGGGCTGCCCCTTGTTGACGTCAACCCATCCGGTGGGTATGGGGCGCCGCCCTGTCTCCTCGATGCACCTGTCGACGGTGTCGTAGGAATACGCGCCCAGGCCGCTGAGGAAGTCCATCTCCTCACCGCGGGCCTTGGACACAAGCACTGCGTCCAACTTCACGCCAGTCGTGGCGTCGACGACGTGGCCGCACCACTCCGGGTGGATGTCCCAGGCGTCGGGTTCATCAACGTGAGCGCCCGCCTCAAATGAGAACAACACGTGCTTAGCGCGCAGCTCCTCCCTCAATCCCTTGAGGATCGCAGTCACGAGCTTGAGGGGGTAGCGTTCTTTACCCCTCCAAGTCCTGGGGTTTTCGATCAGCTGGCAGTGCCTATGCTTCCGCGCGTTGTCCGGGCAGCCTCGGTTAGTGCACCGGCTGCCGACGGCACGTGCGATGACCGCAGAATTCGTAAGCCATCTGGTAGCCTTCTGGACGAGAGCCGGCCCGCACAGATCAACAGACCCAAGGCCATAGGGGCACTGATCTCCAAGGACGGTGCGCACGCCCTCCATGCCAGCGATCTCCTGGACCATCCACAGGTCCCAACTTGCAGAAGAGGCCGAATGCTCGTGCAAGAAGAACAAGCCGTCCTTCATTTGGTCTTTGTACAGATCACAAACGAACTCAAAATGAGCGAGGCCCTCCGCAAGTTTCTGCTTCCACTCCTGGCTGTCCGGAACGAGGCCCTGCATGGCAGAAAGGGCCACGTTGGGAGGCGAGCCGACGAGCAGCGCCGGTCTCTCCCTCTGTCTGGTCTCGCGGGCCCGCTCTCGCTCGACAGCCTGGATGAAATCGTATCCGGAACGGACGTCCATGGCAGTGCCAGGCGGGAGGTCGAAAGCAGACGAGCGGCTCGTGAACCGCCCTGGCGCCCAGCCTCGTCTGCCAGCATGGCCTGCTCGATCCTGTTGCGGCAGGCTGCGCTGTGGGGGCGTGCGGCTGTGCCCGCACGCGCGGCGTCGCATCCAGCACAGCCTTCAGTGAAGCCATGCCACTGCAACTCCACGTGACGACGCATGTAACCATGCCGCCCAGATGGGGCGGGCTGCCCAGGGGCCGGCCCTGGTGGCAACGCGTCCTCGCTCACCACGGGGTCATAGATGACGGTCGGGACGACGTCCAACCCGACGCTGGGGATCGGCTGCCAGGGCGTCCCACGTATGTTCGCCAGGAGGTCCGCGCCGGCCCGCTCGGCAGCAGCGAGCCGCCGGACAGCCTTCGCCCTCTTGACGCCGTCGCGTGTGACGATGAAGAGCTCGTTGCTCCTCTCCACGATGCCCACGAACAGTCCGCTGTTCCATCGCTCCTGGATCCTACTGTCGTGCTTCCCCGTTGGCAGGTACAAGACCTCACTGAAGATCGGGAGTGCTCGCCTGTACACGCGGCCGGTGTGGCGCTGGTACGGCGTCACGCCGTCTGCACCCCGCGGTCCTCGAGTGATGACGTCTCCAGCGAAACGAACGAGCCATGGAAGGACCGGATGATTGGGTCCGATGCTGGACCCATGGAGCTCTTGAGCTGCGAATCGGAGCGTGCGAGCCGTCGCCTTCACATCGCGGACGGCGCTCTCGATCAGCCCGTTCGCCTGCGAGTCCCTCTCCGGAGTCTCCTCGAGGATGACGTCCATGTTGTGGCGTGCTCGTGCTGTCGCCACCGCCCGGCTCTTGAGGTCCACGATCGCTGGTTCACCGTCCGACCTCGCGATGAACTTGCGGTGGCCGGCAGCAACATACGCACGAAGCAGCGCAGGCACACAGGCGGGGTCGCCAATCCCTTTGCATGGGAGCACGTCCGCCGTGACAGCTCCAGGACGAGATCCGTCCTTGGTGACAAGGATCGGGGAGGGGCTCTCCCTCGGCGGACAATCTTCACGACGCTCCAGGTAGCCGCAATCGCACGCCACGACAGGTACTCCACGAGGATCACCTGGCACAGGGTGGTGCTGGTCAGCACGCCCACGTCCAGCCACGCACGCTCGGCACCAGGAGCGGTACGGCATGTGGCCCGCGCACTCGTGCGCGTCGCGCTCCGCCTGCGTAGGTTCAGCCGGGGCTCGCCGAGGTCGCAGTGCAGGCTGTTCGGCGTCCATGTCGTGAGGCTCATCTGCCGCACCTGGAACATTCGGGCTCCCCGGAAGGCTCTGGCCAGGCGCAGCTGGTGGTAGTGCAGGGTCGCCCCCAAGAGGGTGCATCTCGAGCGACTGGTCCTTCTCCAAGTTGTTCTCCTTTGGGCCCTCCACGTCGCTGGGCCCTGCCGCCCCGCGGGGCGGCTGAGTCGGAGTTGGACTTACGGCCACAGGACCTGCCCCTCGAAAGGGCGCAAATCCTGCAACTTCGCGGCCTCGTCCTGCACCTTCTTGGACTGCTGCTTCTGGTCGTCCTGCGGCACGACCTCCAGATCCAACTCCCACACCCTGTTCCTGAGCTGAAAGTTGGTTTTCTCGCCGGTCGCCTTGTGGATGGAATGGCTCCTGTCGCTGCCATTGGAGTCAAAGTCGATGACCACCATCTGTCCTGCCTTGCACATGTCGTACACGCTCAGCAAGGGCTTATTCACCTTGCATGCGCGCGCTCGCAGTCCTCGTAAACGACCGTCCGCACGACAGAGTAGACGCCGTTCACCTCGATCCCAGATATTTTCCCCGGCGGCGCTCTCGTAAGACCTGCCGGTGCTGGGCGTATTCTTGTACAGCGGGTACCCTTTGCAGTGACAATCCGGCACGGCCGTCACAGCAGCACCAGAATCGATGCCAACGCGCATCGTGCGGCCCTTTTCGGACGAGACGCCCGCGAGGCTCACGGCCGAAAGCGGCAGGAAGAGGTGTCCTAGAGATCCGCCCTGGTCGTCCACGACCTCTTCGATCGAGTGCACCTTCTTTGGTTTCTTGCACTCTTCTCGAAGGTGGCCCGTCTCACCGCAGTTCCAACACATATTCTTGGTGTTGTTCGCCTTGGACTTGTCCTTCGCGTCCTTGCCCTTGCCGCCCTTGGGTGGCGCTCCCTTGCCGGACCCTGCCCCCTTGTTGGCCGGGTTGTGCCAGCAGTCCTTCTTCCAGTGGCCTGGCTTGTCGCAGATGGGGCAATTGGTCGTTGGAGCTTTAAAGTCCCTCCCCTTGCCTCCACCTGTCTTGCCCTTGCCCTTCACCTAGAACCCCATCGCGGCCAGCTGCCTCGTCAGCTCGTCCTCCGGGACCTGCCTCAGCAGCGCCAGAGTGTCGACGTCCATCGGGCGAGCGCCATGGCTCGCAGCCTGCTGAGCCCGGCGCACTGCCTCAATCTCAGTGCGGATATTCGTCCAGGTGTCGAACCGGTCCATGTTCAAGACCAGGTGCTGCTTCAATGCTCCGTCTGGCAGCTGCCAGAGGACGATGCCAACCTTAATGGCGTCGTCGAGCAATAGGCTAGATGACAACTCGTACCGGTGGACGTCGCGCTCACACTGTTCCAACCTGGCAGTGGTGTCACCATCGAAGTTGAAGGATAAGAGGTCCAATGGTAAGCTGGCATGGCGAGCCGCACTTGACGGCTCGTGGTGCTGGCAGAGCGCCCTCCACGCCAAGAGGCCCTCAGTGGTGCCTTGATTGACCACCCGCGTGAGGGCAGAGCCACGGCACACCATCACCAGCATGTAGAACAGCTGGGTGCTGAACTGACGGTCTGCTGGAGAAAGGTGCACGTTGTCCACGCGGTATTCAGAGAGCTCCGCCGTTCTCATCAACGTCCCAAGCTGCTCGTGGCAGCATGCGGCATAGGACCGCATGACGATAGACCAATCTTTCCAATCCTTCTCTCCGTCGAACTCCCTAGGCTTGCCGATCACGCGGGTGTCCACCGCGAGGGTCGGCTGAGGGTCCCTGGACGAAGCCGCGGTCGTGGACTTCAGCTGGGCCTGCATCTCAGTCATCTGCCGCTGCATCTGCTGCATCGTTGCTGCTTGCTGTTGCAGTTGTGCGGTAAGCTGTTGGATTTGTTGTTGTAGCTGCTCCATGTTTCCTAAAGATCGTTCCAATCGATGAACAGTTTCCTAATCTTAGTCTTGGGCTCGGTCTCGGACTCGAGCTCGTTCTTGGGCTCCTGAGTGACGGCGCTACCCGCGCACTCTGGTTTGAGCTGCGTGGAGGCGGAGCTACCAGCACGTCCCACGCGCTCTGACTGTGCCTCGGGGTCGAGGCGCGCGGAGGCGGGGCTACCCGCACTTCCAGCGCCCTCAGAGCCCGATCCGGCCAGCGCGCCTCCGCGCCGTTCGACGCCACGGAGCTGGCGTCGTAGCTGGGCAGACTTGCTGCGCCTCTGCCCGCGCTTGAGCCTGCCCGACCGTGGATCGGTCTCAGCTCCGCTACCATGACAAGCTTTTATGCTCGCATCGCACTTGAGCCCAACAGGGCCCACGGATAGTCAAAGAATGTCTATGCATACACGCGGCACGCAGGCATACTTCATCAGAAAAAAAAGAGGAGAATAAAGAGGCAGAGAGAAAGGGGAAAAAGAGAGAGAGAGACAGAAAGAAAGAAAGAGGGAGGGAGGAGGCAGGAGAGGGGAGGGAGAAGGGAGGAGGGAGGAGGGAGAGGTGATAGGGCAGAGAGGCATAAGGGTGAGGGGAGAGAGGAGGGAGAGAGGAGGGAGGAGAGGAGGGAGGAGGGAGGAGGGAGAGGGAGGAGGGAGAGGGAGGAGGAGCAGGAAGGTAAGAACGTGAACGTTCGAGGAAGTCTTAGGCGAAAGCGCCATTCCTGAAGGAAGTCTCGGGCGAGAGCCCACGACGGGCGGGCGATCCCCTGACGGGCGGATCGGGCGGGTGGGACATTCAAGCGGGATGCCTGAGTATGGCGAGAGCGCGAATACTAAGTAAATTGTAACGGCGTCCTTGGCGCAGCATGTTTCCTTAGCGTCGAAAGCGCGATTTCCGAATAAATTGCATGGTGGTCACAGGCGATAGCGCAATGCCTGAATAGAATGTGAAGGGTTCTCTGGCGGAAGCGGGGGTCTTGATTAAATTGCGAGGAAATCTTGATTCAATTGCGAGGAAATATCAAGCGGGAGCGCCGTTCCTGAGTAAATTGTGAGGAAGTCTCAGATGGGAGCGGGGGTCCTGACTAAACTGTGAGGAAGTCACAGGCGGGAGCACCGACCTTGAGCAAATTCTGAGGAAGTCTCAGGAGCGGGGTCCTGCGTAAATTTGGAGGAAGTCTCAGGCGGGAGCCGTTGTTGTTGTTGTTGTTGTTGTTGTTGTTGTTGTTGTTGTTGTTGTTGTTGTTGTTGTTGTTGTTGTTGTTGTTGTTGTTGTTGTTGTTGTAATCAAGGGGGCCAGGGGCCCAGTTTGAGCACCAAGACTTTCCCTGTCAAAAAACAGGGTGCGAGCGTCGAGGGGGGAAACAACAGTATGCACCGGTGAGGGGGGATCAACAATAATTATTCTTCAGAAATTAGAATTCAACAACAACAACAACAACAACAACAACAACAACAACAACAACAACAACAACAACAACAACAACAACAACAACAACAACAACAACAACAACAACAACAACAACAACAACAACAACAACGACGACAACAACAACAACAACAACAACAACAACAACAACAACAACAACAACAACAACAACAACAACAACAACAACAACAACAACAACAACAACAGAGCAACCGAACAGAGGGGTGCAAACGACGCATGCACACACTCGAACGCCGACCACGGCGACCCGGGAAAGGCACTTTGGAGGTGCCTGCGGGCGCCTGGGGAAGGCACTTGTGCAGTGCCTGCGGGCGGCCCAGGAAAGGGACCTTGGAGGTGCCTGTGGGCAGCTCTGGAAAGGCACTTGCGAGGCGCCTGCGTGGGGCACAGGAACCCAGGAAAGGCACTTTGTGAGGTGCCTGCGGGGAGCCCAGGAAAGGCACCTCGCCTCCCCGGCGGCGTGCGCAGCGCCGCCCTCAGGGAAGGCCTCGGTGCGAGCGGGCGGCGGAGCGCACCCCGGCCGCCGCCCCCCTGGGTGCGAGCAGGCCACGGGGCCCTCCGGGCTCCCCATCTGCCCCGACCCGCTGCCGGGGGTCGAGCATCGCGCGGTCCCCCCCCCCCTGTGGACCCCACCGGTGGACGAAGAGGATCCCTCGGGCAACGCAGACGTCCCTCGCGCGACGCTTCGAGTCTGAGGCCCGCTTCCCGTCGGGGGCGGCGTCGCGCTGATGACGATCTTAGGAGGCGCGGGGCCGGCATCGCGCCTCCCCGCGGCCCTCGGCCCCTCCCCGCGGAGACCCCCGGTACTCCAGATTTCGTAATCAAAGGGAGGGGGTCTGGACCCTCCAAGACAAGCCATTTCAGACCTCCCCCCGTGGGAGAACCCTCCAAAACATCGTCCCCAGACCCCCCAGGCCCTCCAAAACAGCCTGGAAGAGACCCCCCCCCAAATGAGACCCCCCTCCCTTTATTACGAAATCTGGAGTAGGCAGAGACCCCGTCCTGAGGGGAAGATCCTGCCGGCCTGCGGGGTGCACGCGTGCGCACGTGCTGTGCGCGCAGGGGCACGCTTCGCGCGGGCGTGGCGCGCGCACGCCCTGCCCGAGCCTGTCGTCCAGGCAGGGGGCGGGGTCGACTCCCTAGAGGTCTCTTGGACCCTCCTTGTTTCGGACTTCCTCGGAATCTCTCCCGAGGCTGGAGGGCTGCTGAGGCCCCAGAGCGCGTGAGATGGCCAAAATCTACCTCCTCCTCCTGCTCCTCCTCCTCCTCCTCCTCCTCCTCCTCCTCCTCCTCCTCCTCCTCCTCCTCCTCCCCCTCCTCCTCCTCCTCCTCCTCCTCATCTCCATAATCTCCTCCTGGATCCGCGCATACACTGAGTTTTTTCAATAAGTGTGGAGGGCGGACCGCGTGGGGAGGGCAGCAGTGGGCTATCCTTCGCAGGGCGTGGGGGAGGGGATCGCGGTAGGGGGTGGTTCGGTGCGCGCTGGGAGGTCGCAACGGGCTGGCGGGCGGTGAGGCAAGGAGGGGATGCTTATTGAACAACGGGGAGCGCAGAAGGATGCTACACCTGAGGGGTAGCGAGATGGTTTGGGGAGGACAGAGTGGTTGAGGGTAGGGACGCCTGGTCGCGAAGGGGGAAGTGCGCTGTGCTCTCCGCTCTGGCTGCCACCGTGACACTGCGATGATGCTTCTCCTTCATCGGCCAAGTCTGGTCATCTGCGCCCCTGTTGTTCGGACCTCTCTACTCGTCGAGAGCGCAAGACGCTCGAAACTGGACTCTGGCTCGAAGGGGTCGGACAACTCGTCGGGAACCCTCCCTCGGGACATATTGTAGAAGACCTTCTGGAGCTTGGCCAGCGGCAGCCTTGTCGTACAAATGAGCCCTAATTTCAAGAAAGCCCGCAGAGAAACAACGAGCACCGTAAACAGCGCAACGGCTCGCCAGAAGGACCAATGGTCAGTGCACCCCTGGGAACTGTTAAGGCCGCCGAATCCATCCAGGTGAACATGTTCTGCATTGGCAGGCTGCATCAGCCACCGGCGCAACGCTTCCTCCATAGAAACTCTGGAGCTGGCCAACTTTACCTTCCAGAAGCTTTCCTCGTTTGCCAAGCAATGCGCCAGGCAGGTTGCAGAAAATGCCACGTCTTGTGCGGGCAACTGGCTGATGGTAGTACGGACAGCATCACGAAACTCACGCGCACGGATCCACGATCGAGGACTCCAGAAGAAAGCTGACCCTCGTATTCCGTTTTGACCCAGCTGGAAAGTGTCCCACGAGCTTCCCTGCACCATAAACGGTGTGCGCACGTGCGGTGCGAGTATTGGCCCAAACATGCAGAGATGCTCGGCACCTGCTGGTTGTGAGGCTGCGCAGCGAGCAAACGCGCCAGAGCCGTTCCAGGCATGAACCCCATCCTTTGCTGACTGCTCCAAAGTAGTGCCGCCATCTGGCAAGACCCACCACGCTGCATCGGACAATCCACGGCACAACGTTGCCGGGTTCCTCAGCATGCCGCACACGCGATCCAAATTATACAGTGCCCCGCGGCCACCTGCGGAACACCCGCCAAACAATAACAAGCCGGCTTCTGTGAGCCCATGGTGCGCCTCCAACTCTCGCACGACCGCACTGATTATCCGCTGGCCCTGGAAGTAGTAACCGCCGCCGAAGAGGGGCTCGTCGCGATCGCCGATCCAGGAATCCGAGCTGCAGTAGTGCACGTGAACCATCGTGGCGTTCCAAAAGAGGGGGTTCACCAACTCATCAGTGGAGAAAATGCCACTCCTCGTCTCCGTGAGCGGCCTGCCCCTGCTGGTTGTCAACCACCGCTCCCTGCTCTCGCAGCTCGCCTCGGAGTAGCATGCGAAGCCTCCCTCCAGCCACAAGACAAAACGCCTGTGATCTCCATCTCGCAGATAGTAGATGGGCGGCGAGCCGTCATTGCACGCTGCCAACCCCTCTGGCACCCGATGCAGCAGCAACGGGCGCGCGCCTGCCGACGGCACCGAGGTCTCGCCGTCGGCCGCTGCCATTGGCGGCTGCGTCGCAGCGACAACGCACGAGGCGGCAAGTGCAACCCCGTGCCGCGCAGCTCTGCACCGCTCCTGCGCGCGCATTGGCCGATGCTCTGTGGCGACACCTGACCAGGCAGAGACTCCCGTAATGCAGGCCCCAAGAATATACACCGCCACCACCTCCATTCCCCCTCCCTGCTCCACCCTCCTCTTCCCCTCCTCTTTCCTGGGAGGGGGAGGGGGTGAGTGAGGTGGTGGTGGTGGTGGTGGTGCTGTACACTTTTGGGCCCCGCACGTGAGAATATCAGGCCATGGAGCGGGATCCACCGACCCCCTTCGCAGGTGCACCTGCGCGAAGAGGCAGACAGGCTACGGACCGGAATGTGCCACGGAGCGAGCCACTGGCGCGCAGCTCTGAACAGGCGCCCAGCACCTTGCCCGTGCCCCTGCTCACGCCCCTGCCCGACGATGAGCCAGAGCGGGGGCATGGACAGAAGTCTGGCCTCTGGGGCCACGCTCCGTGTCCATGACCTGCCTCGCCCAAGAGCCCAGAGGAGGGTGGCAGCAGCACGGGCACGGACAATATATCGACAGCAGTTCCCTCTCCCCCGCCGATGCAATTTTGTTCGCGACATGTCCCTGGCTGTTCGTCCCAAGAAGCCCTCTGAGACCTTCGAGAACACTCCAAGAGCCCCAGACGCAGATTCACGACCCCCTCTCCCATTTTGGATCGATGCTCTCCTGGATCTGCCTACGAGGGCCCTAAAGGCTAAAGAGCTTCCAGGAGAGCTCCGAGAGAGCTCCATGAGAGGTCCAAGAACGTCCCAAAGGCCTCCGTACAAGGCCCCAGGAGAGCCCCAAGATAGCCACACCGGAGTACCAAGACAGCCCTTTCAGGGTTGCCTCCCCGTTGCTTCGCGCCTCAAGGGGAGCGCGCAGGTGACACAGCAGCTGCGGCTGCCACCTTTGCATCACCGTTTATCCCGACATTTCCTCGGCCGAGGCAGCTCGCCAGGGATGGCTGCTGGGCGGGCTGGTGGGGATACGCGGGGGGCAGTTCCCCACGGGGGCCAGACCACTCAGACCCGCCGAAGAGCACTGACGGCATCGCCCCCGAACGGTCATAAGCTCCCGATCGCTTCCCCTGGGGTAGTTGTTCGACCCGGGTCCGTCTCTAGAAGTTTCTGCTTGTCCTGGGGCCCGATAGCGAGCCCCCAAAGCCAAAATCAAGGAAAATCGCCTGGAGCGGCACCAAAAACACACACACACACACAAACAAACAACAAGACAACAATAAAACAAAACAACAACGATTAATAACAAAAAAAACGTCGGAGATCTGGGGCGCCAGCTGCGAAGGGGCAGGCCCCGGGGCCCGTGGGGCGCCTCCTGCAGGAGCGCCCGCAGCCGCCCCTTCTCGGCCACGTGCACCGAGCTGTCCGCGCCCAGGCCCAGGTGCTCCTGCCCGGCCCCCTCTCGGCCACACGGGGCGGGGGCAGACGGTTCGGCTACACGCAAGAGTGACCCTGGGCAAGAGTGGCCTTTGGTGCGCGACTTTTTGGGGGGCCGCGGGGGGACCAAACCTGGGCGCGCAAGCAGCTGCTGCTGATTCGTTTCCAGCCATCTGTGGGCCCATCTGCGCCCGCACCAAAGGTCACTCCGGCGAAAGGTCGCTCTTACGCCTAGTCGAACGGTGACCATCTACCACACCACCCCAGCACAGCCCGAAGGCCCGAATTTCGCCCGAGTCTCGGTTTGGGGGGGGGGGTACGGGCTCCATGTGTTTTTGTCAATGCTCCCCGACCCCCCCCCCACTGGAAAGGAAATAAGAAAATAACGGAGGGCAAGTTGAGGCCTCCGGGTTGGGTAGGGGTGGTTTGGTGGGTGGTGAGACGGGCAAGGGAAGGAGGAAAGGACGGGCACGCCTGGGCTGGATCGAATCGCGAAGTCGGATCGGATAGGAATAGGATCGGATTGTCAGCGAAAAATCCCGAATCGAATCGAAATAGGAACCGGCTGGCCCCGGCCGAAGCCGGTAGACCGAGGCAAATCGAATCGAATCGGAACCGTGGCTCCGACGGGTGGATCGAATCGCGTCGAATGGGGTCGTGTCCAGCCGCGACAGGGTGAGAGATGTGAGGATTTCCAGTTGGAATGAAGGTTGGAGGTGGAGGCGGAGGAAGGTGGAGGGTGTGGAGGGGTTGGAGATCGTTATGTCTCCGAGTAGCTGTACATTTCGCGGCAGGCTTTGCCATCCATTCAGGCTCACAGTCTGCGTCACACCTCATCTTACGATGTACCGTTAGAATCAGTTGGGCATGTCAAAGCAGATGTCAAAAAAATGTTAACCCCGAGCTTTAGTTTTATGCGATTGACTCAAATACTGACTGGACTCAGCCTTAGTATTCCATCTAACGGCTATCGGCTGGCAGTGGCCTGTGGCTTGCAGCCCTTCAAGGGTCCCAACACGGTGCGGTGGCAAACTGTGCCGTGACCTCGAAGCCCCAAGAAACCTCACCGCAAGGTCCGTCACCGTACAGTTCGTCGACCTTGGAGGCCCCGGTCGCCCGAACCATCCTCGGAAAACAACTCACGTCCCAAAACCGCGCGGCCACCCCAAAGCCCCACTGGCTCACCACACGATGTAGTCACAGCACCGTGTAGGGGCCCCCGAAGCCTCCAACCCCGCGACAACACCACAGGACGCCGCGTGGCAGCCGAGACGGGCAGGTGCAAACGGGACTCTCCAGGACACCCTGGCGCGCGCAGCGGCGCGCACTGCCCGCTGGAGGAGCAAGTGGAGGACACCCTGGCCGCCGACACGAGCGGCACAAGCGGGGGGGGCCTCTCAGACGACCCCAACGTGGAGGCGCATGGGTCGGGACGACGCCTGGCGCAGCGGTGTGGCGCGGCGCCGTAGCAGCCTGCCGTCGGGGTGGCGCAACGCACCCTTAAGCGCTGACGCGCTGCACCCCCTGATTCGGCGGCGCGCCGACGGGTGAAGTGAACGAGCTGGACGTTTCGCTCGAGACATCCTCACCATGTACGATCCTGAAGCTTGAACTTTGCAACAGCTTGAAGGATGGGGGGCGTGTGGTTTTCAACATTATGGAGGGCGGGTCAAAAGTTAGTAATTGCCATAGCGCCGCGCATATTCGCCTTGAAAGCTTGCAACAAATTTAAGGAGAGAGGGCGGGTCGTTTTCAACATGTGATTATCGTCCTAGCGACGCGCACAACTGTGCTAAAAAATTGCAACAGTTTGTAAGATGGAGGGCGGTCCTTTTCAAAGTGTTGCTCTCGCCTGAGCGCCGCGCGCATTCGTCTTACCAGCTTGCAGCAGTTTCAAGGTTTCGCAGGGTTGAAATCCAAGGAATGACATTCTGGCACGACCTAGGATTACAAAGACGCAACACTCAAGCTGATTAGCAATATTGAAGTCCCAGGAACGACATCCTGCCACGATTTAAGATTGTCAGGACGCAATAGTCATGTTGCTTCGCAGCGTGAAGTCCCAGGAATGGCGTCCTGGAACGATTGAGGATCGTCAAACCGTTGTCTTTCAAGGGGGCATTTCCCGCAATGTAAAGAACTTCTTGCAGGGACGTGTGAAGAGAGAACTTGCAGGGAGGGGTTATTTCAAGATCGCTGATGCACCTTAGGTTAACACTGGTCCTCCTCCTCCTCATCCTCCTCCTCGGCACCCGGCTCTGATGGTATCAGGGTCTGCCAAGCAGACGCTGCCACGCCCCCCCCCTCGGGAGACGCTCTCCCACTAAAGAAGACGTAAAACTGAAAAAGATATTGGGCGAAGGGGGCTCACCCCGAGGAAAAGGGCACCCCCAGCCGCGGAAGCCCTTCCCCAGGACAGGTGGCTCATACCTTACTCCTCCTCCTCATTCTCCTCCTCCTCCTCCTCCTCCTCATCCTCCTCCTCCTCCTCCTCCCTCCCTCCCTCCCTCCCTCCCTCCCTTCATCCCTCTCACTCCTCCTCCTCCTCCTCCTCCTCCTCCTCCTCCTCCTTCTCCTCCTCCTCCTCCTTCTCCTCCATTCCTTCTCCTTATAAATAGCGCTTCCCTGTCACACCCCGAGACATGTCAGTAGGGCTGGGCAGGAGTTTCGCCTGAGACTCATCATCAGCATCATCATCATCAGCATCCGCATCA
Organism: Prorocentrum cordatum; assembly: GCA_963575745.1. Taxonomy (NCBI): domain Eukaryota; class Dinophyceae; order Prorocentrales; family Prorocentraceae; genus Prorocentrum; species Prorocentrum cordatum. The sequence continues at coordinate 58,975 of CAUYUJ010002060.1, read as the reverse complement.
TCATCATCATCATCATCATCATCATCATCATCATCATCATCATCATCATCATCATCATCATCATCATCATCATCAGCATCATCATCATCATCATCACCATCATCATCATCATCAGCATCATCATCAGCAGCATCAGCATCATCATCATCATCATCATCATCATCATCATCATCATCATCATCATGAGCAGCATCACCATCGTCATCATCGTCATCATCACCACCATCATCATTATCATTATCACTATCACCATCATCATCACCACCACCATCCCGTCAGCGAGCAAAATTGTAAAGGTGGGCTCCTGTCGCCGTCTCTGGCTGCGAGCGGAGGATGCGCAGGGCCAGGAGTGGTTGATATGTACGGTTTACCTCCCCCCGGTCCCCAAGGCAGGGCCAGACAATGAGTGGTTCCTCGAGATGGACGGGCTACACGCGGACGTGGAGAAGCTTCAAGGCCCTGCCCCGCTGGGAGTCGGCGCCCGCCTGATCGTCATGGGGGACACCAACATGCAGCCAGACGAGTTGCTCGGAGCGCGAGAGGCCTCGCGTGCTCGATCCCGCCGCTGGTCACGTCTGGTCTCCACGTGGGGGCTGTCCCACCTCAATCCCTCGTCGGGACAAGGCCCTGCGGCCGGTGTGGGTCTCCCCGCCCAGGCGATACCCATCACGGAGGGGGTGGTGCACGCTGCATTGACGTCGTCATCGCCTCCCGTGCGGCCCACGGCGTCGCGCGAATCCACAATGGGCTATCCTGCCGGGGTGAGGGCGGCTGCAGCTGGGACCACTGCGTCGAGTACACGTACGGGGACCATTTCTTGATCGACTTCACCGTCCCCTTTCGGCTCCATCCTGCCTCCCTCGGGCAAGGAGCCATCCGAATGCCGCGCTGGTGGAACAAGGCGGACTCCCGGGCCGACGGGCTGACGGAGGCCCACCCAGCGCTGCAAGCGTATGCGGACATCCTGCGGCATTACTGCGGCGACGGGGAGGCAACCGCAAGCTCGTGCACGTTGGCCGCGCGCGCGGCGCAGTGGTTAGGAGATGCTGCTGCATGGCTGCTGCAACTCGTTCTTGGTCTGGTGCTTGCGGGCTGGGTGATCCCGAAGGGTTCCCCTCGCCCCCCGGGGCGCGCAGGTGCTGCAGCACTGCGAGGCAGGGTCAGGTCGGCCATAGAAGGGCCAGGAACAGCACAGGAGCGAGCAGCGAAGCGCATGCGGCTTCTCTTCGCTCGCGGGAGCCCCGGGCCAGCAGCCCTCCCGAGGGGGAACCGTGGCGGGATCTTGACAATCGAAGCCTCGCGAGAGGCGTGGTGCCAGCAATTGGTGGAACAGTCGCGCTGGCCTGGCCCCTGGGATCCAGCCTTCCACGCCGACGTCTCGGGGGCGCTGCCGGCGATGCTGGGGCGGGCGCGGGCCAACCGTGGCAGCGGGCCCCACGATGCACCCGTTGAGCAGGTCGAAATCGAGGCGGCCTTGGCCTCGATGGGCCGCACGGGGGCCGGTACGCCAGACCTGATGCCGCGCAGGGCCTTGCAGTTGGGTTGCAGGCATCTCCTGACCGCCGTCTGGCTAGTCCTGCGCCTGACGGGCCCAGGGTGCCTCGCTGTGCGGCCAGCTGCCTGGCGGGGCAGCTGCGCAGTCCCTCTGCACGAGGAAGGGCCGCTGGATGTCGGGGGGTCCTTCCGGCGAATCATGGTAAAATCGCAGATGGCTTTGTTGCCAGAAATGATCGTACACGGAAGGCTGGTCGCACAGCTGCGCGCGTCCATCTTTCCAGGACAGAGCGGGTACTGCCGCGATGTCGGAGACGCACACCTCGCTCTACGCGAGCTTGCAGCAGAGGCGGCGCACTCCGAGCAGCCCGTGTGGGCAGTCTTCGGAGACCTTCAGAAGGCTTTCCCGCGCACCTGGCGGGAGGCGCTCCTTCTGCGGCTGCACGAGACGGCAGGCGTACGTGACGGTATGCTGTCGCTCCTGGGAAGCATGTTCGCGTCGGACACTATTCATGTGAATTTCAATGGAGAAGCCACGGTGGTCATATACCAGGGGATTGCGGAAGAGGGGACGGTGGGGCCGCTCACCTTTCCCGTCTACATGGACTCCCTCACAGTCTTTGGTGGGGCACGTCGCCGCGGGGGTCGTGCCGCTCGCCGTCGCTGCCCACATCTTCGAATCCCAGGTCGGAGGCGCGCTCAGGTTGGTCGCTGGCTCTGGGCAGTGGCTGACTGGGCGCCAGGCAAGCTGCGGGCCGACTACACTGCCTGGGCGCGCGCTCTCCTGGGCGCCCCGCCTTGGCGTCACACGGGATTGGCCCTCTCGGAGCTGGGATGGTCGCTCTCAGGCCGCGCTAGGGCTGCGTACGAGATCGCCACGCGGCGCACAGGCCTCTGGAGGCTTCAGGAGGACGACCTCTATAGGCGCATATTCCTGCGAGCCCATGGATCGGGGGGCGATCCTGGGCGCAGCGGTCGCTTGCTCTTCTCGATCACTGGTCCATTCCTGACTGGCCTGCACGGGAGGTCGCTCACAGCGGGCAGCCCTTGCTCCAGTACAAGAAATTCGTACGAGCTCACTTGGCGGAGCGCTGCGAAGTGGAGCTGAGGCAGATGGTGCGCCTCAACGCGAGGCCGCTCCCGGTCCTCAGTCTCGGGCCAGTCTCCAGACCGGATCTCGCGCGGGCCCTAAAACAAGAGCTTCCTTTTGATGTGCTACTGGGCCAGCGCTCGCTGAGCAGGCTACGCAGGCGGCTTGTGGCCCTCAGCCACTCCTCTGGCAGCTTTTCTACGGCGCGGAAGCAATCCTGCGTCCTGTGCGGCATCCTGACCTTGATCCCCACGTTTCATATTCTCGGGCTGTGCTCTCGCACGGAGCTCCCCCGGCGCGCTTTCTGGGAGGCCCAAGGGAACCTGGCCCCTTCCTCCATGGAGGCGGCGGCTTCGGCGGTCCTTTCCGCAGGCCCGACGGATGCCGGGTACGCGCAGGCGGCCCTGCTGGCGCTCTTTGTTGAGAGGGAGGCGGATCGTTTCTGGGCTGCCGCAGGGAACAGTTCACACCCGCCCTCCCTCCCTCCCGCCTGGGTTCCCAGGAGGGTGGGTCGGGTCGGGCAGGGTCCTCTCTCCCTCCTCTCTCCTCCTCTCCCTTGGGGTGGCTTCCTCTCCCCCTTCCTGTCGCCGTCCCGCACCTGCGTCGTGCGTCGACATGGCAGCGTAGGAGGGATCGGACGAGCCCCAGGCAGGATCCCCTTGCCCGGCCCCCCGCCGTCCCTGCGGGGAGTCCCTGAGTTGCCTCTCCCGCGTCGCGTATGGTCGGGGCTGGGGAGTCGGAGTCTGCCGGGGCGTGTTTGTTGTGACGGGGGTTTTGGTCCTGGCCTGTTTCTCCTGGGGCCTGCTTGTGGGCCCTTCGGCCGTTGGGGCCTGAGGCTCCTTGTTTTCTCCGGGTTTCGTCTCCGCCGTCGGAGCTCCGACAGCTCCCCTCTCGCCCCCTAGCCGTCGTAGCACGGACGCTTCCGAGCCCCCCCCAGGCCGTGGCGCCATGCTGAAAGGGAGCTGCGTCCGAAGCTCCCGAATGCCGGCTCAATGGGAGCACCACCAACCAACCAACCTCTCCCTCCGCACTCCCTCCTCCTCCTCCTCCTCCTCCTCCTCCTCCTCCTCCTCCTCCTCCTCTTCCTCCTCCTCTCCTCCATTCCTTCTCCTTATAAATAGCTCTTCCCTGTCACACCCCGAGACGTGTCGGTAGGGCTGGCCAGGAGTTTCGCCTGAGACTCATCATCAGCATCATCATCAGCATCATCAGCATCCGCATCATCAACATCATCATCATGAGCAGCATCATCATCATCGTCATCATCATCATCACCATCATCATCATCATCATCATTATCAGCATCACCATCACCATCATCATCATCACCACCACCAGCATCATCATCACCATCACCACCACCATCATCATCATCACCACCACCACCACCATCGAAATCAGCATCATCCTCATACTCATCCTCATAATCATCCTCATCCTCATCCTCATCATCATCATCATCCTCATCCTCATCCTCATCATCATCAGCATCATCATCAGCAGCATCAGCATCATCAGCATCATCAGCATCATCATCATCATCATCATCATCATCATCATCATCATCATCATCATCATCCCCCTCCTGATGTCGAGTCGTATCCCGATCGGGAGTTGCCCAGCAGGACCGCACGGTCGAGCTGGTCGAGGCCACGCTCGGATGCCTGCGCGCGCAGCCGGATCGACAGTCGCGTGTGCAGCCTGGCCCCGCTGCCAGGATCGGGCGCAGGATCAAACGGAGAGGGCACGGGGGCTCGACGGGCCTGAGCCGAATCGAACCGCAAAAGCGGATCGGATCGGAGACGGCTTGAGTCGCCAGCGAATCCGAATCAGGTCGTGTGTGGGCGCGGCGTGTGCAGAGGCTCCCTGGCGGCCAGAAACAGCGGGAAAGAGAGAGAGAGAGAGGGAGAGCGCGGCGGGGGAGAAGGAGGGAGGACTTCCGGGAGGGCGGAAGGGAGCGAGGAGAGGAGGAGGAGGAGGAGGAGGAGGAGGAGGAGGAGAGGAAGAGGGAGGAGGAGAGGAAGAGGGAGGAGAGGAAGGCAGAAGAAAGAGGAGGAGGCAGGATGGACTGGGGTGGAGTGGAAAGAAGGGGACCCCGCTGCGGATGCAAGTACCGTCACTGTTTGAACTGCCCTCCAGCTGGGGACTCGAACGGCGAGACGATTGCTCGGCCCGACTAAGGATTTGGGGCTGTAGCCCCCGCAATCCTGTCGAGATAATCCTTACCATACTTGGACAGCTTACACGTACGAGGAGACAGGAAGGAGGGAGGGGTGAAAGATGGAGCGAGCGAGAAAGGTGGTAGGGGAGCGCGTAGGAAGGGGGGAGGAGGGAGCGATTTCAGAAGCTCTTTTCCGAAAGGCGGCAGGGGGGGGGCAGGGGGGGAGGAGGGAGTGATATCGGAGGCTCCTTTCCGAAACACCGTAGCAATGCCAGGCAGAAGGAATGGATCGTGGTGCAGATGATCTGCCGGGCCGTGCTGTGTCCAAGCGCCTGCGGGGTGTGGAGGGCACCAACGCATGACGGGCACAGGGGGCGGGGGAAGAAATGAAGAGGGGAGGGCAGGGGAGTGGAAGGGAAGGGAGGGGAGGAGGGGAAAAAAAGAAAAAAATAAAGAAATGAGAGGAGGGAGGAGGTAGATGTGGCGGAGGGATGAGCGGGGAAGGAGAAAGGAGGAGGGAGGGCGTGGAGGAGGGGAAAGCGTGGGGGAATATAGAAACGGGTAGAGGCAGCGGGAAGCTACTATCTTGTCAGCCGTGGCAGCCCACAACTGCAGCCTCAGACGAGGGCTCCCAGACCTCCCCATGATTATCCCCTTCCTCCTCCTCCTCCTCCTCCTCCTCCTCCTCCTCCTCCTCCTCCTCCTCCTCCTCCACTCGTTTTCCGTATATAAATAACTCCTCCCTGTCGCACCCCGAGGCCAGTCCAGAGGGCGGGCTGGGCGTTTCGTCTGAGACTTCCTTATCAGCTACGCATGATCCTGAAACTTAGGATGTTGAAACAGTTTCACCAGTGGAGTGCGGGCCTCTTCTAAAATGTAGCTCTCGCCTTAGCGCCACGACCATCATCTCCAAAAGGTTGCAGGAGTTTCCATCACTGAGGGCGGGTCGTTATCACAGCATTGCTCTCGGCGGTGCGCACAGTCGTCTTAAGAATGTGCAGGGGTTTCACGAATTGAGGGCGGGTTGTGGCTCTCGCCTGAACGCCGCGCGCACTCGTCTTGAAAATGTGCCAAGAGTTTCACGGAGTGAGGGCGGCTCCTTTTCAAAATGTGGCTCTCGGCTTAGCGCCGCGCACATTCGTTTTAACATGTTGCTGGATGTGACGGAATGTCATGGTTAGCGTGTCAGAAACGGCGTTTTGGGTAGATTTACAGTTGTTAGGGCGCATCAGTTTCGTTGATTCGCGGTGATGGGGTCCCAGGAACTCTGTTCTGCCACGACTCTGGATCGCCAGTACGCAACAGTCATGTTGATTCAGGATATTGAAACTGTTGTCGACCTCCCTCAGTAGATATGACCCCTTGTAGGAGCCTGTAAAGAGGGAGCTTGGAGGGAGACGTTTTGATCCAACATCGTTGATGAGCATTGGTTTTACACTGGTCCTCCTCCTCCTCTTCCTCCTCCTCCTGCAATGAGGACGGGCCAGAGATGAAGGATACAGCAGAGGAGGTATGTAAACCAAGCTGCTGCGATCATAGGCAGGAGAAGGAGGGGGAGTAGACCTCATAGAACCGATGGTCTATACATCAGTTGTGCTCTCAGCGCACACGGGAGAGGCACACAACATACGCTCACCCGCAGCCACACTCATAACTACTAGCCAGTGCTTGTGGTGTCTCTTGATTTTGTGTGTGCGCGAGCCGATGAGCGGCACGGAACGCGCCACGCAGACCGCAGCAAAGAGGTACGCCCCATGATCGAGACGCTGGTCAAATCGCCTCCAACACGGCTAAGATGGCCTCAGCTGGTCTCCATGATGGTTCCAATGTGCATCCAAGACGGCCAAGAAGGCCGTACGAGAGCCCACTATGGCTGAAAGATATATCGAAGACGCCCCAAGATGCATTCAAGACGACCTAAGATGCCTTTGAGATGTCCCAAAATGGCTAAAGAAGCCCCCGCATCCAAGATGGCCCAAGAGGTCTCGAAGAGGATCCATAGGAATCCGGAATGCCCAAAGAGGTCAAAATCATTGGCCACCCGTGGATAGTTGACAGTTCTGGTGTTTGCGCCTGTTCTGTCTTCCGACAGCCCAAGGAGGCCCAACCAACTCAGAAGATCGTCCCAACATCGTCGCAGAGGCCTCCAAGATGTCCCCAGGAGGGCCCAAGAAGCAACCAAGCTGGCCCCAAGAGGGCCCGAAGACGGCCCAAGAGGCCCCCCAGACGTTCAAGATGCCCTCCACAAGACGGCCAAGGTGCCCCCAAGAGAGCCTGAGATGGCCGCAAAATGTCTCCAAGACGGCCCAAGATGCATCCAGGACGGCCCAAGGTGGGCCCAAGATGGACCGAGACGGCCCAAAAGGCCCCCAAGAGGCCTCCGCGAGAGCTTCCAGGAAAGCCCGACGAGATTTCTCCTTCTCTCCGTTTCTCTCCCCCACATGTTCCCCGAAGCGGTTCCACAACGGCTGAGGTAACACATGATCCGACAGCGTGGCCGAGCTCTGGCCACAATGTTCGGCCACACAGGCGCGCCTCCAAAAGGCAGGGGGGCGGCGGTGATTCGCCGCAGGCGTCTTCGATCTGCCGCCCCGAGGTCTTGCCACAGAGCTGCACGGCGTGCTGGACGGTCGGCAGTTGCTGGTCCTTCTGAAGTTTCCCGATAGGCCTTCGGCCGATCCCGCCGGCCACCCGAAGGACACACCACGCTGCCGAAGATGCCCAGAGCGTGTTCCTCCCCTCCAGGACGGCTGCAAGGTGGCCTCCGAGACGGCTAAGATGGCCTCCAAGACGGCCAATAAAGAATCCCAAGATGGCCGCAAGATGTTTCCAGGACGGTCCAGGATGCACCACCCAAGGCGGCCCAAGATGGCCTCAAGATGGCCCTACACGGCCCACGAGGCCCTCAAGAGGCGCCTCCAAGACGGACCCAAAGGCCTCCAAGAGATCCCCCAGGAAGACCGGAAGGGGCCAAAATCTTTGATTGTCCTTTGGTTGTTGAAGGATTGTTGCATAAGAGGCCCCTAAGATCGCCCCCAGAGCGTCCGAAAAGCCTCCAATATGAGCCCACGACGGCCCAAGCGGCCCCCAAGATGGCCCTAAGAGGGTCCTAAGACAGCACAGGAGACGACCAAGGAAGCCCCCAAGAGGCCTCCAAGAGGCCCCAGGAAGTTCCCAGGAGGCCTCCAAGAGGCCCCAGGAAGCTCCCAAGAGGCCTCCTCCTCCTCCTCCTCCTCGTCCTCTTTCTCTTCCTCGTTCTAGTCCTCCTCCTCCTCCTCCTCCTTCTCCTCCTCCTCCTCCTTCTCCTCCTCCTCCTCCTATTCCTCCTCATCCTCCTCGTCATCCTCCATTTCCTCCTCATCCTCATCCTCATCCTCATCCTCATCCTCATCATCATCATCATCATCATCATCATCATCATCATCATCATCATCATCATCAGCATCAGCATCATCATCATCATCAGCATCATCATCATCATCATCATCATCATCATCATCATCATCATCATCATCATCATCATCATCATCATCATCATCATCAACATCAACATCATCCTAATAATCCTTATCCTCCTCCTCCTCCTCATCCTTCTCTTCCTCAACCTCCTCCTTCTTCTCGTCCTCCTCATCCTCCTCATCCTCCTCATCCAACTGTTCCTCCTCCTCATCATCCTCCTCCTCGTTGTTCCTCCCGCTCCTCCTTTGCTTCTTTCTCCCCACGTGTTCTCCAAAGGGCCTCCACAACGGCTGGGGGAGCACATAGTCCGATAGCTTGGCCGAGCTCTGGACGCAACGTTCGGCCAAAAGGCAGAGGGCGGCGGTGATTCGCCCTGGACGCCCTCGATACATATATGTGAGCAAACGAAAAACATGCCATAGTGCGAGCTACCTAGGGCTACCGAGAATTGCGCGCGTCCTGAGTAAGCTATATGCTCCGGCACCGAGGGAAGCTAAATGCAAGCGCGAAGTCCGCTGGACCTCCCAAGAGCTCACCCGAGTGCCGACGGTTGCGCAGATGGCAGCGCCCAGAGAGCGGACGAATAGTTTTGGACTGCGTAGTACCGCATTCTGCTGGACCTCCCAAGAGCTCCCGAATGTGTTTGCAGTTTACCAATTGGCCGTGCACAGGGATGGGAATAACAGACTGGCCTGGCGCAAGACCGCGTTCCGCTGGACCTCCCAGGCAATTGGCCGCGCCCAGGAGGCGAGGCAGGAGGCAGGGATGAGGCAAGAGGCAAGGGAAGGACGGAGGCAGGAGGATCCTCCCTCCACCCTCCTCCTTCCCACCTCTCTTCTTCTTCCTCCTCCTCCTCCTCCTTCCTCCTCCTTCTTCCCCCTTCCTCCTCCTCCTCCTCCTCATCCTCATCCTCTTCCTCCTCCTATTCCTCCTCCATTCCTCTTCCTTCTAAATAACTCTTCCCTTTCACACCCCGAGACGTGTCGGTAGGACGGGCCAAGCGTTTTGCCTAAGACCCCTCACCATTGATGATCCTGAAGCTTAAAGAATTCAACAGTTTCGCGGATGGAGGGCGAGCCGTCTTCAAGGTGTGGCTCTCGCCTCAGCGCCGCGCAAAAGATTGCGACACTTTCACGGATGGAGGGCGGGTCGTTGTCAAAATGTGGCTCTCGCCTTAGCGACGCGCACCTTCGTCTTAAAACATTGCAGAAGTTTCACGGATGGAGGGCGGGACGGTTCCAAAATGTGGCCAACGCCTTAGCGCCGCGCACATTCGCCTAACAAAGTAGCAAGAGCTTCACGGATGGACAGCGGCTCGTTTTCAACATGTGGCTCCCGCTTCAGCGCTGCGCGCAATCATCTTTAGAGTTCGCACCAGTGTCAAGGATTATTATGGCTGGCGTCCCAGAAGTTCTGCCTTGTGAGATGTAGAACTGTCAGGGCGCAAAAGTCACGTTGATTCGCGGTGCTGCAGTCCCAAGAACGGCGTTCTGGTACAATGCGGGATCGTCTTGACGCAACAATAAAGTTGTGTCGCGGCGCTGCAGTCCCAGGGGGCAGTGTTTCTGGCACGGTTCAGGACTCTGAAACGATTGTCGTCCAACGGGGCACTTCCCTGAGTGAAAATCAGTAAATGTATGGGGCATATGGGAAGGGAACTTGGAGGGAGGGTTGATTGCAACATCATTAGTGCGTCTTGGGTTTACACTGGTACTCCTTCTCCTCATCCTGCTTCTCCTCCTCCTCCTCCTCCTCCTCCTCCTCTTCCTCCTCCTCCTAGTTCCCACAGATCCGCCTCATCCTCCTTCCCCATCCGTTCACGATGAATAACTCATCCCTGTCGCACACCCAGGCATGTCAGCAGGGCGAACCGAGCGTTGCGGCTGAGAGGCCTCGCAACCGTTTCACGGATGAAGGGCGGGCGGTGTTCAACATGTGGCTCTCGCCTTCGCGCCGCCGCGCGTGCATCCGTCTTGAAGGTTGCAACAGCTTCGCGGATGGAGGGCGGGCGGCTTTCAAAATGCGGTTATCGCCTCAGCGCCGCGCACATGCGTCTAAAAGTTTGCAGCAGCTTCAATGATGAACGGCGATTCACCTTCAACATGTGAGTCTCGCCTCAGTGTAGCGCACATTCGTCTTGAAAGCTGGCGATGGTTCCAGGGATTCGCATGGTCGAAATCCCAGGGGTGGTGTTCTGGCAAGGTTTGCGACTGTTTGAACTCAGCAGTCACGTTGGTTCGCGCTGTTGGCGACCCAGGATTGCCAGGACGCAAAGAGTCACTATGTGTTGCGACGCTGCAGTCCCAGGAATTATGTTTGCACGGCTGAGGACTCCCATAAATGAAGAGGGAACTTGGAGGGAGGGAGGATTGCAACATCATTCATGCATATGGGGTTTATACTGGTCGTCCTCCTCCTCCTCCTCCTCCTCCTCCTCCTCCACCCTCGCGGCCGTGAAAAGAATACCAAGTCACTCCAGCTCAGGCAAAGCCTACCCAATGCCCTGGGCGTCTCTACTCCGCTAAAGGGGTGGCGGAATGGCGTAAGCCATTAATAAAAGGGAGGCTCAAGTATAGGCGATGGAGGTCCTGGAGAAGGAGAGGGGCAGCAGTGCTCTATTCAAAGCGAGGGCCCACTTAAACAGGAGGGCTCGTAGACGAAACAACAATGCCGTACCCAACCCACTAACAGCGTGCGGCAAGATCAACAGGCCCATCCGAGACGCGTAAACATGTGAGAGGCCCCCGTGAAGGACACGCTGCGCACGAGGACCTGCGCATTGCACGCCCGGTGGGACCAGTACGAATCGGCTTAAAAAAACAGACTATGAAAGAGGGAGACAAAAGGAGGACAGCGAGGAGTAGAAGGAGGAGGAACAAGAGAACAGTGCATGAACAGATGAGGGGAAGATCGGCGGGCACGACGTCCTGGGGAACATCGCTCGCGTTCCGACAACAACGAAACCCATCAGACCGCTCGCCGCATCGGCGCGCATGTCCCCCTCTGTGGAAAAGCAACTGACAATGGCTCCTGGGCTGCGCCGGAGGGTCCACCTGAGGGCCCACCTGAGGGTCCGAAGGACCATCCTGCCAGTCAGAATGTGTGTTCCTATGGGCCCCAATGACGACCAATGGACCGAAACGAAAGGAACGTTTTCTGGCCACCTTACTGGCGCTCCTCAGGGTCCGAAGGGCGACCGCCAGGCCAAAATCGAGGAAACGGTACCTGGTCATCTGGATGAATTTCCTTCTGGTCCGAAGGACGATCGCTGGGCCGAAATCAACGAAACGTGTTCGGGACACCTGGATGATGTTCCTGCGGGTCCGAAGCACGACCGCTGTGCCCAAACCCAGGGAACATGATCGGAACACCTGGAGCGTCTGGAGCTCACGAACGTGCCGACACTTGCACGGCTGGCAGCGGCCGGGGAGGGCAAGGACTCATTTGGGTATGCGTTGAACCGCATTCCGCTGGATCTCCCAGCTCACAAAAAAAACGCAGTGGCGCAGCTAGCAGTGCACAGGGAGACGAGGACTCATTGAGATATGCAACGGAGCACACTCCGCTGGACCACCCAGACGCTCACGAAAATAGAGACGGTTACCGTCTGGGCAGCGCCCAGGGCCTCGTTGGGCTCTGCACGGGGCCACGCTCTGCTGACCGCCCCTCCCCCTGGAGCTCACGAGAGAAGGCAGCGGGCTCTGCCCAAGAGAGGGGAGGTCTCCTGCGGACCTGCATGGGACACCACCCCGCGGACCACCCTGGAGCCCACGAAGTGCCGACAGGTGCACAGTGGGCAGCGCCCAGGGAGAGAAGGTCCTATCTGGATCCGCGCAGGACACCACTCCGATGGATCCCGCAGGGGCTCACGAAAGCGGCAGCGGTTAAGCAGTTGTCACACCCCAGGGAGGCGAGATCCCATTTGGATCTGGATAGGGCCGCACTTCGCTGGACCTCCCAGCTCACGAAACTAGTAACTAGAGGGCAACAACGAGCAGACGGAGGCACCATGGAGCGGACCCTTGAGTGGCCTACTATCCCCGCCAGTCAACAGAGACCCCTCATCAAGGCACCTTGATCCCCCCAAACTGGCACCCCTGCAAGGCGGTCGGCGATGTCGTCCGCAGAGTTGTTCGTGAAGCTCAGCAGCAGGATATGCTTCGGCTGCTCGCCACTGCGGACCAGGTGCTCCACGCGGCCTAGCAACGTCGTCGTCTTCCCAGTGCCCGCGCCCGCGAGGATCCGCCACCGTGCCTTCAGCACGTAGTGGAGTGCCCCAAAGTTCACACAGCTGTGCCTGATGGGACGCTGGAAAAAATGGATGTTGGAAAGTCCGTGCAAGTGGAAGTGGCCAGGGCTGGAAAACCTGGCAGGGGCCTAAGCGAGTCCGAAACATTGAGGGATGAGGTCGCCAGGACAAGAAAAAAACTACGAGAAAGCTGACCAGGCCTGGAAAGAGTGGAGAGGCTGGCCCCAAGACACGTTCCCCAACTTCCCTGCATTCTGTACACTAAACGAAGGCAGGCTGTTCAAAGCCAGGACACCCGACCGGTCCAGCCTTCTGGGCCCGCTCGGGGATGTACAGAGCTCGAAGCCTGCTCGATCAGTTGGGGCTTCCGAGTCGGACGCGGAGAACTCTGACGCACGCACACCGATGCCGGCCAGGCCCGTCTCGGGCCCAGGCTGGGCCTGGCCGGGATCCGTGTACGTGCACACGGCTCTCTCTCTCTCTCTCTCTCTCTTCAATCAGACGGTGCGCTGGGCCAGGCGCCCTGGACCTCTCCTGCGCAAGACGGCCCCAGCGCTCCCAAAGAGGCTTCCAGGAGAGCCCCCGACAGCCCGAAAGGGCCCCAGAAGCACGGTGGCGAGAGGTAGGCCGAGGCCCACAGGATCCGCCGCCCTCGCTACCTGCCAGAAATTTGCTTGGCGTGCCGCATACGGTAGCTCTGCTTGGCCCTTCCACAACTTCCCAGTGACCTTCGGAACAACCTGCCAGCCAACTCGGATCACCCGGAAAAAGTGCGCCCCGTGGGCTTCTCCGTCCAAAATGGCCTCCAAGGCGTCCACGAGATGGCCAAGATGGCCAAGGCGGCAACAAGAGAAACCAAGATGGCCCCAAAATGATTTCGAGACGGCCCACGATGGCCCAAGATGGCCCAAGACGGCTCAGTATGGCCCCAAGACGACCCAAGAGATCGGCCGTGCAATAGTCTGTGCAGTCTCAAATGTTCGGGCTTCCGAAGCCCAAGACCGCCCACACAAGGCCCCAAGAGAGCTACGAGACGATTCAAGATGGCCCCAAGACGGCTCCATGACAATCTACAGACAGCCCAAGTAGGCCCAGAGAAGACCCGAGAGAATCCTAAGAAGGCCGCACAGCGCGTCCAGAGGTCCCCGAGACGGCCCAAATAGGCCCCCAATACGGTCCCCGAAAGCGCCAGACGCTCCCAAGGTGGTCCAAGAGAGCCTCAGGATGCCCTCCCAGGAGGCCCACACGGTCCGAAAAGAGCTCCAGGGAAGCCCCAGGGCGGCCGCAGAGGGCTCCTCCCCAGCGCTTCCTCAGTGGCTTCCCCAAGCGCTGTGGCAACACGCGGAAAACTTGAATGGCCGCACCTCCGCTCGACATTTCACCACCCAGGCGCTTCGCGCTTCGACGAGGCAGGGGGCGGCGGTGATTCGCCGCAGGCGCCTTCGATCCGCCGCCCCCTGTCGTCCACAGGTGTGCTTGGCGTGCCGAGATTCACACATACTTTGTGCTGTTTGTCTACATGCTCCCAAAGGTGTCCTGTGGCCTGTGGCCCGGACCGCAGGCCCGCCAGAAGCGGACGCAAAAAATCTGTCCCCGTCGGCTTTGCAACCCAAGGTGGCTCCACGGTGGCTCCATAAACCGTCGCAACCCAAAAAGCAAGCCAGTCCGCCTCCAATACGGCCAAGATGGCCCAAAATGACTTCCAAGACGGCTCAAAACGGTCGAAGATGGCACCTGAGAAGGACCAAGACGCATCCAGGACGGCCAACGTGGGTCCAAAAAGGCCCAAGGTGCCTCCGAGGCCTCCAAGAGGACCCCAAAAGGTGGCCAAGAGGCAAAAACAAATGATTTCCATGTGTTTAATGATCTCGGTTTTCTCGCCCTCGAGGGGTTCCGACAGCCGCAGACGGCCCATGAAGCTTCCAAGATGGCCCAAGAATGCTCACGAGGCCCCTACGGGAGCCCCAAAAGACGGCCTCCAAGATTGCCAACATGGCCTCATACAGTCTCCTAGATGGTCTAAGATGCCCTCCAAGACGACAATCAGAAAGCCCGAGGTGGCCCCAAGCCCCACGAGGCCCTCAAGAGGCCCCACAGAAGCCCCCAGGAGGCCCCGAGGAGGACCCCGAGAGGCCAGTTCCTCGTCCGTTTCCTCCTCCCTCTCCCGCTCCCTCCCTTTGCCTCCTCCCGATGTCTCGCCCCAAAGATTCTCCACCACGGCAGGAGGACCACACGGCCCAGTTGGCGATCGCCGGGCTTCGGCCCGGCGCCTGGCCGCACCGGCGTCTCCACGAAGGCCGGGGGGGGGGCAGCGGTGACTCGCCGCAGGCCCCTCCGATGATCAGGGGCCAGGAAGGGTCACCGCTCGCGGCCGCGGCCTGCTGCTCGTTCAGCCGGGCGCTCACCCCCGCCGCCTCTGGGGATGTCGAAAGGTACCGACCTCCTGGGGCGCGCTCTGACACAGAATCCCGGGGCGAACCCGAACGCGGCGACCAAGGCCGCCCGGGAGGAACGACGGTGCGAAAGCGAGGGATGGGTATCCTGACATCCGCCGACACGAATCTCCCCATCTGGGGCCCCAGAAATCCCGATCCCCAAGGGTTTGTTCTTCGCCACAAGGCCGTCCCCCACTGTCCCGGGACCCGAAAACGGCCCCCGAAGGACGAAATATCGAGGAACGCCCCGAACAGATCGTCGGGGATCTGGGCAGCGGCATCGGCGCCTCTCCCTCCCCTGAAGCTTCGCCCTGGCCAGACCTCTCCAGGGGTGCGTTTTGCAAACGATTACGAGGCGAATCCAGCCGCGACGACGAGGGCCTCCCGGGAGGCCCGACGAGGCGGAAACGAGAAGAGGGCAGGGGTGGCGGTACCCGTTTCTCCTCCCCAGCCTCGCCCTGGCCGGGCCGCTCGCCCTGCGCGCCCCCCGGCGACCGCGCGCAGCGCCGCACCTGTGGAGGCCTCCTGGCCCAGATGGGCCGGTAAGCCGCCAGCCCGACGGGCCCGAGGCCCCCAGGAGGCCCCCGGGAGGGCCGCAGGAGGTACCGCAAGCAAGTGCCAGCGATGCTACAATATGGACCAGCGGAATGAGCGAAGCGATCCGCCGCCCCACCGGGAACGGCGTGTGAGATCCCCGCCGCATGGTCCGCACGAACTCAGTCCCCTGAATCTGCGCGCGCACGAACTCCTCGTACCAATACCCACTCCTCAGAGCCCTTGCAACCCCTCCTGGGGTCCTCCCCGCGGCCTGCTCATTCCGCCGGCCCGGGGGCCACAGCTGCGGAATGAGCGCCCTTTGGCCATCATTCTCGCTGCAGAACACACCTCGTTGGAAACGTTCGTCTTCAAGGCGCCGCCGGCCTCTCTCAGAGGCCTCTCCGGAACTCACTGACTCGATTTTGGAGGCCTCCAGACGCTCTCCTGGGGCGATATTGGCCGTCCCCTAAGCCATTTTGGTCCAGTCTGGCAGCCCGCCCACCTCTCCTCGGCCCACTTCGACTACAAAAAACAACACGCAAAAAACCTCGTAAAACACATATGATTATGTCCATTCTGGCCTTGTCGAGCCTCTATTCTTGCCTCGTTTCGAGCTCACGTGCGTCTTCGCGGGCTCTTGGAAGCACGTTGGAATCAGCGGGCGCTCCCTGCGGCTGTCCTCCACGCCTCCCGACCCCGGCCTGGGCCGTCTGGCAGCATTTGTGGGGTTTTCTTGGGTCGCCCTGGGCGCGCCCAGGGGGTCCCCGGAGTCCCTTTTGAGGCCCCAAAACTAACTCGGATCTCGTTTGTACGCCTCTCCGTATGCCTCTTCCTTTCGTCCACACTTTTGCACACCCTCAGGCGTCCTTTTTGTTAATCATTTTCAGACGCTTTCTGGCGTCTTTTAAAATCATGTTCCAGCTCTCTTGGGGCTTTCTGAGCCTTTAAGGCCCCACCCACTTTCGTGTTTTTCCAGGCCCTCTGAGACCTTGTTGTCCAATCTGGTGTCTTTTTTCAGTCATTTTCCGGCTCTCTTGGGGCTTTCTGAAAGTCTTTAAGACCCCACTTAACAAAATCCCAGCCAAAGCTGAGTGAACCATCCCGCTACATCCCGATTTGCCCCCCACGCAACCTCCGCGTTCCAAAAAGAAAGTGGGGCGGCGGTGTCTGCCCCCTCAGGGGCGTTCAATTGAATAAACCCCCTTCTACAGTGGAAATGAAATCGTTGCTGCGCGGGCTTACGGGCGGATTGGGACCGAAACAATACTGGGAAAAGAATTCGTCCCCCGCGGCGGCCACTGCTGGGGTTCCGATGGTATCATATAGGTCCCAGGAGTCACTCAGGATCCCCATGGACACGTGGGATTCCTAAGGATTCATAGGGATTCCTGAAGGTTTTCAGGATTCCCTTAGGATTCCTAAGGACCGCTAAGGATTCGTAGGACTCCTCAGGAGGAGGGCGAGGAGGGGAAGGACGAGGAGAGGGAGGACGAGGGGGAGGACGCAGAGGAAGCACGAGGAGGAGGGCGAGGAGGGAGAGCGATGAGGGCGAGGAGAGGAGGGACGAGGAGAGGGGGGACGAGTTTGATTGCCAGCCGGGAGATTTGGGGGGAAGGGCTGCAGCATTGAAGACTTATCGCGGTCAGATAAAGTCCGAAAAAATGGGACCTTATCTGACCGCGATGCATCGGCGATGCGGCTCGATGTGGGGCCGATTCTCTTTACGCCGAAAGCGCCGAGCATCAGCGATGTGTCGGCGATGTACCAGCGATGCATCGGCGATGCATCGGCGACGTCGGTGATGCATAGGAGCCGTCGCAGTGGAGAAAATGGGGCTCCACAGCGAGCCGCATCGCCGATGATCGGCGATGCGCCGCGATGCTCCGACCCCATATACTCGGACCCCGTCTGGAAGGCCTAGAGCAGGGTGGGCGCGGTGCTCGGCGGCTCAAAACATGGGGCCGGGAGAGAGGGCCCAGATCTCCGGCGGTCTGGTGTGCTCCCTGTTTCCATCCGTGCGTGTTCCCCCGATCTCGGTTCCCGGGCCCATCTGGAGTGGATCTGGGGCGAGAAGCTGCCAGGGAAGCGGTCGGAACCTCTGGGGCCGCGGACTGAGCAAAGCAGGTCGGCGGATGCCAAGGAGGGGGGCCCAAGGGCAGGAAAGGGATCCTGGGCTGAGCTTGCACTGCTTGGAGCCGCTCGTCCTCAGGGCCCCGTCCCTCGGGGCCCAGAGACGTGGAGGGGCGGGGGACTGACGAGGACACGCGCGGGGAGGCTACCCCCGATGCGGGATGATCCGCCCCTTTCTAGTCGGACCCTCTTGGGAAGGCCTGGAACCTGGCGGAACCAGCGGAGCTCTGGGCCGTCCGCGCAGGGCGCCAGCGGGGGCGGCTGCTGCAGGGCGCGCCGCGCGCAGGCGGCGCTGGCTACCTGTGGCGCTGCGCCGCCGCCGCCCTGCGGGCCCAAGGGGGGAGGAGGAGGAGGAGGAGGAGGAGGAGGAGGAGGAGGAGGAGGAGGAGGAGGAGGAGGAGGAGGAGGGGAGGAGGAGGAGGAGGAGGAGGAGGAGGAGGAGGAGGGAGGAGGAGGAGGAGGAGGAGGAGGAGGAGGAGGAGGAGGAGGAGGAGGAGGAGGAGGAGGAGGAGGAGGAGGAGGAGGAGGAGGAGAGGAGGGGAGGAGGAGGAGGAGGAGGAGGAGGAGGAGGAGGAGGAGGAGGAGAGGAGGAGGAGGAGGAGGAGGAGGAGGAGGAGGAGGAGGAGGAGGAGGAGGAGGAGGAGGAGGAGGAGGAGGAGGAGGAGGAGGAGAGGAGGAGGAGGAGGAGGAGGAGGAGGAGGAGGAGGAGGAGGAGGAGGAGGAGGAGGAGGAGGAGAGGAGGAGGAGGAGGAGGAGGAGGAGGAGGAGGAGGAGGAGGAGGGAGGAGGAGGAGCAGGAGGAAGAAGAGGAGGAAGAAGAGGAAGAGGAGGAAGAAGAGGAGGAGGAGAAAGGGGAAAGGGAGCCGGCCCGCGGAGCGGCGCCCGCGACCCGCGGCTCCGCATCCTGCGGTTCCGCAGCCCCGCCGCGGCGGGCGCCAGGCGGCGAGTGCGCGCAGGCGCCCGCCAGCTGCGCCAGCTCGGCCTCGCGGTCGGCATCCTCAGAAGAAGAAGCGGCATGAGCACAAACTTTCGACGGTCCGCGAGGATTCCTCGGACCCGCGCTGGACCCCCCCCTGACCGCGCCGCCCCTGGCGCGCGGAGCGCGCCAGTGAGGGGGGTCCAGCGCGGGCCCGAGAAATCCTCGCGGACCGTCGAAAGCTTGTGTTTATGCCGTGTTTCCTTCTTCGAATCCTCCTCCAAGGCCCTCTCGTCCTCAAGCATCCTGTCGAGGTAGGCGTCCTCGTCCGCCGCAGCCCCACCGAGGCGGGGGGCGCCAGGCGGGTCCACGTAGGCACCCTCCCGGTCGGCATCCTCCTCCATGGCCCTCTCGTCCTCCAGCATCCTGTCGAGGTAAGCGTCCTCGTCCGCCGCATCGCCGCCGTGGCGGGTGCCAGACACTGGGTCCACGTGGGCACCCGCCAGCTGCGCTTCCCGGTCGGCATCCTCCTCCATTGCCCTCTCGTCCTCCAGCATCCTGTCGAGGTAGGCGTCCTCGTCCGCGGCCGCCTCCGAGTAGGCGCCGTGCCCCTCGAGCACCCTGAGGTGATTCTCGACGGTCTCGTAGACAGCCCCGTCATCCAGCAGTCGCGACACGGCCGCCTCGGCCTCCGTGGGCAGCAGCCCCAGCTCCTCATTGGCCTGCTCATGGCGGTCAGACTTCTGGGGTCTGAGTCAGCGAAGGGCAATCTCAGACGGAAAAACAACAACACAACTATATTAAACTACAAAACACCAAAGACAACAACAAGCACAAAGCACGATAGACAACCAACACACACATAACAAAAACAACAACAACAACAACAACAACAACAACAACAACAACAACAACAACAACAACAACAACAACAACAACAACAACAACAACAACAACAACAACAACAACAACAACAATTACTAGCACGTGGGGACACTCCGTTCTCACCAGTGCCAGGGTTTTCATAGACGCCCGCCAATACCCCCACTTTGTGGGGGGGCCGGTTCAAGCTCTACCACATTTCCAAACGACTCTTCGCCACCACCCACACCCAGCTTCCCGCCCTATGACGTTCGGACACTTCACTTCGTGGCCTGCGGACGACCGTGGCTACTACACTGGCGCATGGGTACAGTGACTTGTTGTGGTAACATTTTGGTGTTCGTACAGATGTTTTTCGAGAACCTACGGTGCGATTCGTATGATTTTATTTGCGCGGTGCTAAAATTCCTAAGAAACCCAATGGTTTTTGAAGATTTCGGCGTGCGCGCGCGAAGAAAAAACGAATGTGTCCCGCATGGTATTATTTGACAGGGATGATGGCCCTGGCAGGTGCGCAACCGTTGTTGGAGAAGTTCGAAGCACGTGAAAAAGTTGCTCGCAAAAGCCCGTTTGACAGAAATGTTTAAAAAGTGTTGGGTTTCCTACAAATCCGCAAGAGCGCGCGGGATGAAATGTTGACACTTTTTTTTTGAAAAACCATTGGTTTTTTGATGTTTTTATGTTAAAATCGCTACGAACACTAAGGTTTTGGAAGGATTTCGTCTTGCGCGCGCGAATGTCCACTTTACCTTATTTTTTGCAAGGGATTCTTGAAGTTTGGTTATGTTAGAACAAGAAATGTCCACTTTGCCTTATTTTTTGCAAGGGAAAACCGCCCGTAACAAAACAACCGGATCCGGACCAACCCGTTTTGCCAGAGACTTCCTCACGAAAATGATGAAAACATGGCTGCGGCCTAGGCGCGGCGAGGGGGCCGTGCACCAGGGGCCCCAGCAATAATTATTCTTTAGAAGTCATAATGTTCAACAACAACAACAACAACAACAACAACAACAACAACAACAACAACAACAACAACAACAACAACAACAACAACAACAACCACAACCACAACCACAACCACAACCACAACCACAACAACAACAACAACAACAACAGCAACAACAACAACAGCAGCAACAACAACAATCATGTTAAGACTGTTCGCCCTTATCTGCTCGAGTGTCCAATAGCGCGAATTTCCCAAACCCTCGATACCCGCCCTTTTCGTCTTCGATCGAACCCCTTTGGGGGGGTATACCTTTCTTCCCTGCAGGCCGGGCCCCGGCAAACGGCGGGGCGGCCGCGGACCGTCGGCCTGGCCAGCGGCAGCGCTGATCGGCGGGGCGGCCGCGGACCGTCTACCCGACCCCAAGAGGGACGGACAGGGGACCGACCACGACGACGACGACGACGACGACGACGTCGACGACGACGACGACGACGACGACGACGACGACGACGACGACATCGACGACGACGGCAACGACGGCGACGGCGACGACAACGACGAGCGAAAGCGAGAGCGAGAGAGAACGACAGCAGAGCCACGAAGGACACGAAGTAGGCCACGAAGGGCGACAGCGGGGGCTAGAAGGGAATGCGTATGGGGCCACGAAGAGCGCGAACGAGCGTGGGCCACGAAGGGCAGATAATGCGGGGCCACAGAAGGCAACGATGGGGCGGGCCACTGAGGGTAGCACCTGGGCCACGCAGGACAATGAGGGGGCCACAAACGGCGACAGCGGGGCCACGAAGGGCATGCACATGGGGCCACAACGGGCGCGAACGAGCGGGGGCCACGAAGGGCATACGTATGTTAGGCCGCGGAGGGCACGGACGGGGCCACTGAGGGCAGCAACGGGGACACGAAGGGCAGCGAGGGGGCCACGAAGGGCGACAGCGGGGCCACGAAGGGCATGCATATGGGGCCACCACGGGCGCGAACGAGCGGGGGCCACGAAGGGCATACATACATGGGGCCACGAAACAAAGCGAGGGGGCCACGAAGAGCTGCAACGGGGCCACGAAGGGCAGCGAGGGGGCCACGAAACTGCGAGGGGGCCACGAAGGGCTGCAACGGGGCCACGAAGGGCAGCGAAGGGGCCACGAAGGGCTGCAACGGGGACACGAAACAAAGCGAGGGGGCCACGAAGGGCTGCAACGGGGCCACGAAGGGCAGCGAGGAGGCCACGAGGGGCTGCAACGGGGCCACGAAACAAAGCGAGGGGGCCACGAAGGGCTGCAACGGGGCCACGAAACAAAGCGAGGGGGCCACGAAGGGCTGCAACGGGGCCACGAAGGGCAGCGAGATCCCGATTCCTATGTAATCTGTGAAGGAGTCCTAAGCGTGAGCGCGACTCCTGGGTGCCTGGGTGTCGGGAGCGCGGCGCTGGAGCAAATTGCAAGAAATTCCAACGCAAGGGCGCTATTCTTCAGTAAATGGCAAGCAAGCCTCCAGTGAGAGCGCGACTCCAGAGCGCAGGAGGAGCGATTCCTGAATAAATCGTAAGGAAGTCCCAAGCGAGAACGCGATTCTTGAATAAAATGCGAGGAAGTCTCGGGTGGGAGCGGGGGTCCTAGCTAAATTGTGAGGAACTCTCAGGCGGGAGCCGTTGTTGTTGTAACCCGGGGGCCAGGGGGCCAGTTTGAGCAGGAAGACTTTCCTTGACAAAAAACAAGGTGCGAGCCCCGGGGAGGCACTTAAATGAAAAAACAATGTGCACCGGTGGGGAGGGATCAACAACAATTATTATGTAAGAATGGGAGTTCAACAACCACAACAACAACAACAACAACAACAACAGCAGCAGCAGCAGCAGCAGCAACAACAACAACAACAACAATCATTTAAGACTGGGGACACTCCGTTCTCACCAGTGCCAGGGTTTTCATAGGAGGCGGGCAATACCCCCACTTTGTGGGGGGGCCGGTTCAAGCTCTACCAAATTTCCAAACGACTCTTCGCCACCACCCACACCCAGCTTCCCGCCCTATGACGTTCGGACACTTCACTTCGTGGCATGCGGACGACCGTGGCTACTATTCAGGGCCCCGCGGCCGACGACGACGGCGTGCGCGCGCGAAGAAAAAACGAATGTGTCCCGCATGGTATTATTTGACAGGGATGATGGCCCTGGCAGGTGCGCAACCGTTGTCGCAGAAGTTCGAAAAAGTTGCTCGCAAAAGCCCGTTTGACAGAAATGTTTAAAAAGTGTTGGGTTTCCTACGAATCCGCAAGAGCGCGCGGGATGAGATTTTGACAATTTTTTGTTGAAAAACCATTGGTTTTTTGATGTTTTTATGTTAAAATCGCTGCGAACACTAAGGTTTTGGAAGGATTTCGTCTTGCGCGCGCGAATGTCCACTTTACCTTATTTTTTGCAAGGGATTCTTGAAATTTGATTATATTAGAACAAGAAATGTCATTTTATAGTGTTTTTTGCAAGGGAAAACGGATTACAACAAAACAACCGGATCTGGATCACATCGTTTTACCTGAGGCTTCCTCACGAAAATGATGAAAATGTAGCTGCGGCCTAGGCGGCGCAGGGGGGGCGTGCACCAGGGGGCCCAACAATAATTATTCTTTAGAATAATAATGTTCAACAATTACTAGCACGTGGGGACACTCCGTTCTCACCAGTGCCAGGGTTTTCATAGGAGGCGGGCAATACCCCCACTTTGTGGGGGGGCCGGTTCAAGCTCTACCAAATTTCCAAACGACTCTTCGCCACCACCCACACCCAGCTTCCCGCCCTATGACGTTCGGACACTTCACTTCGTGGCATGCGGACGACCGTGGCTACTATTCAGGGCCCCGCGGCCGACGACGACGGCGTGCGCGCGCGAAGAAAAAACGAATGTGTCCCGCATGGTATTATTTGACAGGGATGATGGCCCTGGCAGGTGCGCAACCGTTGTTGCAGAAGTTCGAAAAAGTTGCTCGCAAAAGCCCGTTTGACAGAAATGTTTAAAAAGTGTTGGGTTTCCTACGAATCCGCAAGAGCGCGCGGGATGAAATTTCGACAATTTTTTTTTGAAAAACCATTGGTTTTTTGATGTTTTTATGTTAAAATCGCTACGAAAACTAAGGTTTTGGAAGGATTTCGTCTTGCGCGCGCGAATGTCCACTTTACCTTATTTTTTGCAAGGGATTCTTGAAATTTGATTATATTAGAACAAGAAATGTCATTTTATAGTGTTTTTTGCAAGGGAAAGCGGGGGGGAACAAAACAACCGGATCTGGATCACATCGTTTTACCTGAGGCTTCCTCACGAAAATGATGAAAATGTGGCTGCGGCCTAGGCGCGGCGGGGGGGGCGCGCACCAGGGGCCCCAACAATAATTATTCTTAAGAAGAAATAATGTTTCATTTTAAAACTGTTCGCCCTTATCTGCTCGAGTGTCCAATAACGCGAATTTCCCAAACCCTCGATACCCGCCCTTTTCGTCTTCGATCGAACCCCTTTTGGAGGGTATACCTTTCTTCCCTGCAGGCCGGGCCCCGGCAAGCGGCGGGGCGGCCGCGGACCGTCGGCCTGGCCAGCGGCAGCGCTGATCGGCGGGGCGGCCGCGGACCGTCGACCCGACCCCAAGAGGGACGGACAGGGGACCGACCACGACGACGACGACGACGACGACGACGACGTCGACGACGACGACGACGGCGACGACGACGACGGCGACGGCGACGGCGAGCGAAAGCGAGAGCGAGAGAGAACGACAGCAGAGCCACGAAGGACACGAAGTAGGCCACGAAGGGCGACAACGGGGACACGAAGGGAATGCGTATGGGGCCACGAAGAGCGCGAACGAGCGGGGGCCACGAAGGGCGGATAATGCGGGGCCACAGAAGGCAACGATGGGGCGGGCCACTGAAGGTAGCACCTGGGCCACGTAGGACGATGAGGGGGCCCCACACGGCGACAGCGGGGCCACGAAGGGCATGCACATGGGGACACAACGGGCGCGAACGAGCTGGGACCACGAAGGGCATGCGTATGTTGGGCCGCGGAGGGTACGGACGGGGCCACTGAGGGCAGCAACGGGGACACGAAGGGCAGCGAGGGGGCCACGAAGGGCGACAGCGGGGCCACGAAGGGCATGCATATGGGGCCACCACGGGCGCGAACGAGCGGGGGCCACGAAGGGCATACATAGATGGGGCCACGAAACAAAGCGAGGGGGCCACGAAGGACTGCAACGGAGACACGAAGGGCAGCAACGGGGCCACGAAGGGCTGCAACGGGGCCACGAAGGGCTGCAACGGGGCCACGAAACAGATCGAGGGGGCCACGAAGGGCTGCAACGGGGCCACGAAGGGCAACGGGGAGGCCACGAGGGGCTGCATCGGGGCCACGAATCAAAGCGAGGGCGCCACGAAGGGCTGCAACGGGACCACGAAACAAAGCGAGGGGGCCATGAAGGGCTGCAACGGGGCCACGAGGGCAGCGAGATCCCGATTCCTAGGTAATCTGTGAAGGAGTCCTAAGTTTGAGCGCGACTCCTGGGTGCCTGGGTGTCGGGAGCGCGGCGCTGGAGTAAATTGCAAGAAATTCCAACGCAAGTGCGCTATTCTTCAGTAAATTGCAAGCAAGTCTCCAGCGAAAGCGCGACTCCAGAGCGCAGGAGGAGCGATTCCTGAATGAAGTCCAAAGCGAGAGCGCGATTCTTGAATAACATGCGAGGATGTCTCGGGCGGGAGCGGGGTCCTGGCTAAATTGTGAGGAAGTCTCAGGCGGGAGCCGTTGTTGTTGTAACCCGGGGGCCAGGGGGCCACTTTGAGCAGGAAGATTTCCTTGACACAAAACAATGTGCGAGCCCCGGGGGGGGCAGTTCAATTGAAAAAAATCCATGTGCACCGATGAGGGGGGATCAACAATAATTATTCCTCAAGAATGAGAGTTCAACGAAAGGGAACGCCGGCTTTCTGAGCCCCTTCCAATGGAGCGAACTTCCCCGTCGCCCCCCACAGGAGGCACGCCGGGTTTGTGACGCCCCCTCTGGGGAATGGGGGGAGCACCGCATCGCATAGCACCGACTTCGCTTCCAGGCCGGCCTCCGATGGGAATGGATTCGGTTGCCAGATCCCATCGACGAGGCGAAGGAGTCTACAAGCGCCGACAGATCCCAGGCCATGTCGCCCCCACGCAAGCTCGGCATCTACTAAACCCGTAATGAGAAATCCCTACTAAGGAACCCTTTTTACTCAAGAATCCTGACAAGGACAATATGTGTCGGGAATCCCTTTTTATGAGCAACCCTTACTTCAGAATCCTTATTAGGAAACCTTAGTTCAGAATCCTCACTAAGAAACCCTGACTGAATAATGCTTACTAAGAGTACTTGAGTAATGAAACCTTACTGAGGCAATTTTATTCAAGAGTCCTCACTCAAAGAACCTTAATGGTAAACACTGACGATGGGAGTAGTACTCAAGAGTCCTTACTATAAGCATGTGAATGACGAGCTCTGTTTTGCGAGACTCTTACTCAAGAGCCCTTACTAAGAGCACCTGAGTAACTAAGGTTTACTACGGGATTATAATAATTCAAGAGTCCTCACTAAGGGAAGTTTAGTCAGGAATTCTGAGCATGAAGATATAACTCAAGAGTCCTCACCGAAGGAAGCGTACTAAGGAATTCGTAGCATAGGAATGCTACTCAAGAATCCTTTACCTTTTTTCCTGATGTATGCCCACGGTTCCTGCCTGCACCTAAGAATATCTATTCGTAGTGTGGCGTGGCAAAGGATGCTAGGTATGCTAACATGCGTCTGCCATGCAATCGCCGTCGCTTACCTTTACCCTTACCTCGACCCTTGCTTTTTCCCTTGAGTGCCCGTCTGACGAAATGCCGTACTTTACGAACTGGTTTCTTCCTAAATCGCCTCCATCTGCGTTTATGTTTCCGGTTCCCTAAGAAGAACCATTGCGCCTGTTGTTCTGCCGTGAGGTACGTAAGTATCTCGGAGTAGTCAAGGGCAATGGCCTCGTCGTCCGAAGACGCGTCGGCGTCAGTACCAGAGTCGACGTGGGACTCAGCAGCTTGCCCCGTTGAGCCCAGTAAGGTTGTGGTTTGCGCAGGGGGCACCGCGTCGGGCGGCCCCCGAAACCAGGCCCAGGAGTCTTGCGACCCCGAAGCCAGACCACCATTCTGAGCCAGTAGTGTAGTGGTATCAGTTGGATGCGGATCGCCATTCCTGACGTTATTTGCAGGTTGCCCTGCGCTTGCCTCAACGTGGAAGGTCTCGGCTCGGTGACCGTGGCTGAAAATACCACGAATATTGTCAGGGATTCTCTCAGCAATGTGAGCATATGACCTCACGCGTTCAAGTAGAGAGTCAAACTGCTGCTGATTCCTCTGCATGTGGTGGCTTAGTGGCTGCAGGAGTTGCGGTGCACGCGATGCCCCCACTCCAAGGGCTCTGAATAACATAACTTCTAGAATTTGGAAGTTGGGGATGTTAAAGCCTGCCGTTTCAGCTTCATAACTGGCTATCTCGAAGCGTGCCAAAGTCTGGTCGATCCGCCCTCCCGCATGGACTCGGAAGTCAATGAGAGCTGTGCCAGAGTTGAGTCGGCGTTCCTCTTCTAGGGTCTCGAACTTCGTACTTAAGAGGAACATGATGTAGGTGGCGCCATCGGTATGGCGGCCACCTATGTTAACACCGAAATGGATAACTGCTGGGGGAATTATCATGGCTATGGTCCGCGCGAGGCCTCCCAAGCCTCGCTGCAAGGCTGCAGCTTGTTGGGAGGGCGTCATCTTGCCTGTGGTCACGTCGATCCAGGCATGCACCTCACGGGCGAATTCGCGGAAAGGTATTCGACCAGACGGGTCCCAATGGGGACCGGTCGTTCTTGTGTCGTCTCCGCCACGCATATGTCCTACCGCACACCCGATAGCGACCCATGTGAGCCCAAAGATAGTAATACCAATACAATGGCTTCGCAAGTCGTAGTCGGGTGTAGTTGGTTGGGATTTGCGGCCTGTGGTCGCAAGCCTGCGTGGGGGCACAATGTCGCATCGCATGTTTCCATGCACTACGTGTTCGAAGAAGTTCCTATTGGAGTAGGTGGTGGACTTCAGGAGTATAATAGCGCAGTGATGTAGGACGCAGATAAGAGGCCTCCGCGTAGGCAAAGGTGTCACTGCAAGTGTCCTTGCTATGTTGCGTAGTCACATACATTCCTCCGCGCAAACCCACTGCACCCTGATGTTTCACCACGCCAGTAGTCCACCAGATAGTGCCGTGGCTGGCGAGGAGTAGAGCTAGAGCTGATCACCATAGGCCAGCTCCGCTACCAAGCTTGGGAGGCCCAACCAGCAGCTCCGCCTTAGGCGAAGCCCAGCTCCCGCTCTGTTGTACCGTAGTAACGATAGTCCCAGCAGTAGGGGGCGAGCCATCTCAAGCAGTTTTGGTATCGATGGCAAATAATACACCTCGCGCTGAGGTGTAACCAAATCTGGGCGGCCGGATGCACGCTCGTTCCCACTCACATGCAACACCCAGCTCATTTTAGAGTTAATCAGCATCGTCATTATCCTCAGCATCATTGCCATTACCATCATCATCGTTATTATCATCGCCTCCCCCTCCCTCCCCCTGGAGGGGACAGAACATGGATGACGGGAGAGAGCGGGGGAGAACGGGGGAGGAGGACGAAAAGGAGGCACAGGGGGGAGAACAGGGGGAGCAGATCGACGAGGAGGCAGAGGGGAGAGGGAGGAGGATGGAGGACAAGGATGGCGATCGCACTCAACACTGCGAACATAAGAATACTCATCATACGAATGTGCATCATCGTCATCCTCGTCATCCCCATCATCCTCACCATTGCCCTCCCCATTCTTATCATCCTCGTATAGATGATCGTCATACTCCTCCTCATCCTCTCCATCATTATCTTCGTCATCCTCCGCCGCATCACCATTGCCCTCACCATCCTATGCATCATCATCCTCATCATCATCATCCTCCCTCTGTCCAATCATCCTCTTCAGCCTCATCATCCTCCCCATCCGTCTCCTCAAGCGAGGGCGACATGCGACATACAGGTTCCAACATTGAATAGGGGAAGGGGTACGATAAATCAGCATCATCATACTCATCATCAACGTAAAAAGAACCAATTCCATTATCATGGTCATGGTCGTCAACATCATCATGGTAATCATCACCATAGTCCGCACCATCACCATCATCGCCATCACAATACAGTCATCATCGTCGACACCATAACAAAAATCAGAAATAGCAACATCTTCATCATGGTCAGCATCACAACCAGAATCATCATGTTCATCACCACCACCATCGTCATCATCATCATCATTCCCTACCTAGGCTCTGCCAAGAAGGGTTCTTACTCGCTTGGCTTAAAGGGCCGGGCAGTGTAAATCGCCCCGGGCGGTTCCCCCGGTCCCCTGGGAGCCAAGCAAAAGCAACAGCAAAGGTAAAAGCAAACGCGCGGTTCCCCCATTTGCGCTCCCTACGTGCCAAGCAAAAGCAAAAGCAAAGGCAAAAGTGAAGGCAAAAGCGAAGGCAAAGCAAAAGCATAGCATAGCATAGCATAGCATAGCATAGCATAGCGCAGCATAGCATAGCGCAGCATAGCATAGCATAGCATAGCCTAGCCTAGCCTAGCCTAGCCCAGCATAGCATTGCGCAGCATAGCATAGCATGGCATAGCATAGCATAGCATAGCAGAGCAGAGCAGAGCATAGCATAGCATAGCATAGCGCAGCACAGCATCCACTATTGCTGCTGCTATATATATATATATATATATATATATATATATATATGTACTTATATGTGTGTGCGCACGTATGTTCCATGTGTGTGCGCACGTATGTTCCATATGTATGTTATATGTGTGTGCGCACGTATGCAAATGTAAAGAACTCCTCAGTGCCCCGCCCTCATCTCCGTGCCTGCTTGCTGTTGCTGCTGTCTCGGCGACTTGCTGCCTGCTTCTGCTGCTGCTTCACTTACGGCGTGGCGTCGGTTGTCCTGGCGCTACTACTACTACTACTACTACTACTACTACTACGACTACTACTACTACTACTACTACTACTACTACTACTACTACTACTACTAGTACTACTACTCTTACTATTACTACTACTACTTCTACTACTACTACTACTACTACTACTACTACTACTATACTACGAATCCTAACTACTACTACTACTACTACCACTACTAACCTCTACTACACTACTACTACTACTCTACTACTACTCTACTACTACTATTACTAACTAGTACTACTACTACTACCACCACGACTACCAACTACACCCACCACTACTACTACTACTACTACACTACTACTACTGCTACTACTACTACTGCTACTACTACTACTTACTACGACGAAACGAACGAACTATTATTTACTACTACTACTACTACTACTACTACTACTACTACTACTACTACGGCTACTACTACGACTACTACTACTACTACTACTACTACTACTACTACTACTACTACTACCACTACGACTACTACTTACTACTACTCCTACTACTACAACAACAACACCTACTACTACTACTACTACTACTACTACTACTACTACTACTACTACTACTACTAATACTAACTACTACTACTACCACTACTACTACTACTACTACTACTACTACTACTACTACTACTACTACTACTACTACTACTACTACTACTACTACTACTACTACTACTACTACTACTACTACTACTACTACTACTACTACTACTACTACTACTACTACTACTACGAATACTACTACTACTACTACTACTACTACTACTACTACTACTACTACGAATACTACTACTACTACTACTACTACTACTGCTACCGCTACTGCTACAACTACGACGATGGGGATAAGGAGGAGGACGGCGTTTACCGCTCCTACTGATGTTGCTTTCCTAGAGGATCCAACTCCTAGGTAGGGTCGCACTGGGATAAGTTCAATCATCATCACCACCATCATCATCATCATCAGCATCATCATCATCATCCAACTTTGAATCAACAAACCCAAAGCAAACCCTGCGCCCCGCGCCCAAGGAGACGAAGCCGGCACCGCGGCAAACCCACGGCGAGCCCACCGCGGCCGAAGCGGCGTTTGCCCTGGTGGCCGCGGCGCCCTCCCCAAGACGCAAGGCCGCGCGTCGGAACAAACGCAGCGGCGATATATCTACATCAATGCTCAGCGAATCCTTCAGGAGGGAGGGAGGAAGATGAGGAGGAAGAGGAGGAGGAGGAGAAGCACGAGGACGGACAAGAGGGGAAAGGGGGGGGGTGGGAGAGAAACAGAGGATCGGATATTTGTTGTCAGTTTGGCGCCCCCGGAAGCCCCCACGAAGAGAAGGAGCAGCGACAGCAGGAGACGGAGGACAGGGAGGAAAATGTAGGATCGGGACTCGACCCAGCCGACTCCTCTACCCATCTGCACGGCCCCAAGCCAACACTGGAGGGAGAGAAGGAGTAGGAAGGATTAGGATAGCCTGGGGCTTCCCCAAGGATGTATTAGGATGCCAGAGGATTCCGTATGGTTCCCTAGGGATTCCTCAGGATTCCGTAGGGATTCCGAAGATTCCGTAGAACACCCTGGTGATTCCTCAGGATTCCCTAAGGACTCCTAAGGGCTCCCTAGGGACTCCTTAGGATTCCTAAGAATGCCCTGGGGATCCCGTCTGGTCCCCTAAGGATTCCTCAAGATTCCCTAAGGATTCCTGAGGGTTCCCTGGGGATCCTGGAGGATTCCGTAGGACGCCCTAGGGCTTCCCCAGGGACGCATGAGGATTCCTTAAGATTCTGTAGGATTCCCGATGGATTCCTCCGGATTCCGCAAGGATGCCCCAGGGATTCTGAAGATTCCGTAGAACACCCTAGGGATTCCTGAGGATCCCTAGCGAAGATTCCGTAGAACAGTTTAGGGATTCCTGAGGATTCCCTTGCCTCTTAGGATTCCTAAGAAATCCCTGGGGATCCCGTAGGGTTCCCGACGGATTCCTCTGGATTCCTCAAGGATTCCTAAGGGTTCCCTGAGGATTCCGAAGGATTCCGTGGGACGCCATGGGGATTTCCTAGGGATTCTTAAGGATTCCCGTGGGTTTCCTTAGGATGCCTGAGGATTCCCCGCGGTGCGGTGCGCTGCGGTGCGCGCGGTGCGGTGCGCCGGGTGCGGTGCGCCCCCCCCTTCCCCCAGGGGGGCCTCTGAAACACGGTGTCGCCAACAACAACAACAACAACAACAACAACAACAATTACTAGCACGTGGGGACACACCGTTCTCACCAGTGCCAGGGTTTTCATAGGAGGCGGGCAATACCCCCACTTTGTGGGGGGGCCGGTTCAAGCTCTACCAAATTTCCAAACGACTCTTCGCCACCACCCACACCCAGCTTCCCGCCCTATGACGTTCGGACACTTCACTTCGTGGCATGCGGACGACCGTGGCTACTATTCAGGGCCCCGCGGCCGACGACGACGGCGTGCGCGCGCGAAGAAAAAACGAATGTGTCCCGCATGGTATTATTTGACAGGGATGATGGCCCTGGCAGGTGCGCAACCGTTGTCGCAGAAGTTCGAAAAAGTTGCTCGCAAAAGCCCGTTTGACAGAAATGTTTAAAAAGTGTTGGGTTTCCTACGAATCCGCAAGAGCGCGCGGGATGAGATTTTGACAATTTTTTGTTGAAAAACCATTGGTTTTTTGATGTTTTATGTTAAAATCGCTGCGAACACTAAGGTTTTGGAAGGATTTCGTCTTGCGCGCGCGAATGTCCACTTTACCTTATTTTTTGCAAGGGATTCTTGAAATTTGATTATATTAGAACAAGAAATGTCATTTTATAGTGTTTTTTGCAAGGGAAAGCGGGGGGGAACAAAACAACCGGATCTTGATCACATCGAATTACCTGAGGCTTCCTCACGAAAATGATGAAAATGTAGCTGCGGCCTAGGCTGCGCAGGGGGGCCGTGCACCAGGGGCCCCAACAATAATTATTCTTTAGAATTAATAATGTTCAACAACAACAACAACAACAACAACAACAACAACAACAACAACAACAACAACAACAACAATCATTGCACCTTCATGCGCGATGTTTCCACACGAAGCATGCGACCATCATGATAACCATCCCCATGATGGTGGACTATTGTTCTATAGCGGGGTCCGTTATTCCCATTCCCAGATATCCCGCCCAATGAAGTTTTGCAAACACCTCCTCCGAGGAATTTCAACATGTCCCGCCTCGAAAACACATGCCCGCGACTTGCTGCGCCGATGCGCGACGGCCAGTGGAGCTCCGCTCCAGCCAAGGTAAAGCACAAGGAAGTATCGAGCGACAGGATTGCCTTAATGGGGATGGGGGCTGTCGGCGGCAAGGCAAGGACTGGCCCTGAATAGAAAGGGAGGAAGTCTCGAGCAGGGCCGCTGTGGTTGCTGGGAGCGGCGCCAATGCTGAAGAGAGTAGGGCGCTAGTCCAGCGTAAAACAAAACGACGTCTCGAGCGGGAACGCTGGTTTTGTTGGGACGGCGGTTGTCGGCGGCGAGGAGGCGCACTGCATTGAGTAAGAAGGAAAGAAGCCTCGAGCGGGAGCCGTGGTTTTGTCGGGGCGGGGGCTGTCGCGGCGAGGAGCAGCACCGTCCTGCGGAAAAGGGGTGGAAGCCTCGAGCGGGAGCGTTGTTCTTGCTGGGAGCGGCGCCAATTCCAAAGAGAGTTGGGCGCCAGTCCAGCGTAAAACGGGAGGAAGCTTCGGGCGGGAGCGTTGGTTTTGTTGGGACGGCGGTTTTCGGCGGCGAGAAGGAGCACCGCCTTAAGTAAAAAAGAAAGGAAGTCTCGAGCGGGAGCGTTGTCCTTGCTGAGGGCGGCGCCGATGAGAGAAAGAGTAGCGCGCCAGTCCAAGGTAAAACGGGAGGAAGTCTCGAGCGGGAGCGCTGGTTTTGTTGGAGCGGTTGCTTTCGGCGGCGAGCAAGAGCACTGGCCCTGAGTAAAAAAGGAGGAGGGCTCGATCGGGAGCGTTGTTGTTCTTGGGGGTGTTTGGCGCCCCCCAAACCGCTCGAACGTGAGCCCAATGTTCAGTGAACATGTAGCCGGAATCGAGGCGAGAGCACCAAAGCGCCTGGAAGGTCCAACACAAATAATTGCTCAGTAACTAACATACAACAACAAAAACAACAACAACAACAACAACAACAAACAACACGAACAACAACAAACACACCAACACACAACCACAACCACACCCAACCACAACAACAACAACAACAAGCAACGCAACAGCAATAGCGACGACGACGACGACTAAGGACACCAACAACAACAACAACAACAACAACAACCTTTGTACGGCTGTACGACCTCTTACTTTCCCGGCGAGTCATTCAACACGTATACCCTACACCCTCGGTACCCGCCCTCTTCGTCTTCGATCACACCCCCTTCGGGGGGATTCTTTCTCTTTGCTGGGCCGGCGGGCTTAGACGCACGGGCAAACCGGAACGGGCGGACAATCCTTCGGGGGCGTACATCTCTCTGCCCGCCATTGGAATTGGCGCGGGCCCTGCAAGAGGAGGAGGGGAAGAACGAGGGAGAGTGGGAGGAAGGGGAGGGAGAAGGACGAAGGAAGAGGGAAGATACCACGTTGTGAAGGCGTCCTTGGCGCGTGCGTGGTTCCTGAGCGCCGAAACGCAATTCCAGAATAATTTGTGAGGACGTCGCACACGAGAGCGCAGTCCTGAGTACATTGTGAGGAAATCTCGGGCGGGAGCGGGGGCCCTGACTGAGTTGCGAGGAAGTCTCAAGCGGGAGCGCCGTTCCTGAGCAAATTGCACGGAAGTCTCAGGCGGGAGCGGGGGTCCTCACTAAATTGCGAGGAAGTCTCAGGCGGGAGCGCCGTTCCTGAGTCAATTGCGCGGAAATGTCAGGCAGGAGCGGGGGTCCTGAGTAAAATTCTAAGAAGTCTCAGGCGGGAGCGCCGTTCCCACGTAAATTGCACGGAAGTCTCAGGCGGGAACGGGGGTCTTGATTACATTGCGAGGAAGTCTCAGACGGGAGCGCCTTCCTGAGTAAATTGCGCGGAAGTCTCGGCGGAGCGGGGGTCCTGAAAAAGTTAAAAATCAGAAGGAAGTCTCAAAGCGGGAGCCGTTTGTTGTTGGTAGCCCCGGGAGCAGGCACGTTTGAGTCAGGAAGACTTAATCCTTGAGAAAAAACAGGTGTCGAGCCCCGGGGAGTGGCACTTCAATCGAAAAAAAAAAAAAAATAAATCATGTGCACCGGTGGGGGGGGATCCACGAATAATTATTCTTCAAGAATGAGAGTTCAACAACAAACAACATACAACAAGCACAAACAACAGCAGCAGCCAACAACGAAAACAACACAACACAACACAACAACAACAACAACAACACACAATCCATTTTTAGCCGAAGCGCGTGGGTGTTCTCCCCAGTGCCAGGGTTTTCATCCGACACCAGGCAATACCCCCACTTCGTGGGGGGGCATTACAAGCTCTACCAAATATCCAAACGACTCTTCGCGACCACCCAAACCCAGCTTCCCGCCCTATGACGTTGGGACACTTCACTTCGTGGCGTGCGGACGACCGTGGCTACTACACTGGCGTGGGGTACACACCCACAGAACTTGGTCACTTATTCGGGGCGCGCATGTGCCTTGCTCGAACCCCGTTGCTCCGCAAGGGTTTCTGGCCCCTGGCAGGCGCGCGAACCCCGTTGCAAGAGCGTGCGAAAGTAGCTCGCGCGAGCTCATGTAACATAAATGTTGGAAAACCATTGGTTTTTTTAGGATTCGGACAGCGCGCGCGGGTGGAAATTTTGAAAAGTCGTGCAGCTGTTTTTCGAGGACCTACGGTGCGATTCGTTTGATTTTATGATGCGCGGTGCTAAAATTCTTAAGAACCCAATGGTTTTTGGAGATTTCGGCGTGCGCGCGCGAAGAAAAAACGAATCTGTCCCGCATGGTATTATTTGACAGGGATGATGGCCCTGGCAGGTGCGCAACCGTTGTCGCAGAATTTCGAAAAAGTTGCTCGCAAAAGCCCGTTTGACAGAAATGTTTAAAAAGTGTTGGTTTTCCTACGAATCCGCAAGAGCGCGCGGGATGAGATTTTGACATTTTTATGTTGAAAAACCATTGGTTTTTTGATGTTTTTATGTTAAAATCGCTCCGAACACTAAGCTTTTGGAAGGATTTCGTCTTGCGCGCGCGAATGTCCACTTTACCTTATTTTTTGCAATGGATTCTTGAAATGTGGTTATGTTAGAACAAGAAATGTCATTTTATATTGTTTTTTGCAAGGGAAAGCGGGGGGGGACAAAACAACCGGATCCGGACCAACCCGTTTTGCCGGAGACTTCCTCACGAAAATGATGAAAACATGGCTGCGGCCTAGGCGCGGCGAGGGGGCCGTGCACCAGGGGCCCCAACAATAATTATTCTTTAGAAGTAATAATGTTCAACAACAACAACAACAACAACAACAACAACAACAACAACAACAACAACACCAATTACTAGCACGTGGGGACACTCCGTTCTCACCAGTGCCAGGGTTTTCATAGGAGGCGGGCAATACCCCCACTTTGTGGGGGGGCCGGTTCAAGCTCTACCACATTTCCAAACGACTCTTCGCCACCACCCACACCCAGCTTCCCGCCCTATGACGTTCGGACACTTCACTTCGTGGCCTGCGGACGACCGTGGCTACTACACTGGCGCATGGTTACAGTGACTTGTTGTGGTAACATTTTCTGGACGCTAGCTTAGTATACGACTTTTCCCCCTGTTCCAACACTGGACACCTGTACTGGTTTTTGGTGGTAACGTGTTCCTGACGCTAGAATAGGAAACCACGGTAAACCAGTACGACGCCGGTACTGTCTGTGGGTCCTACAATGATATGGACTGCTTTGGCTGGTGAGGCGCTAGCGTCTGATACGACGTTTTGAAAATTTTGAAAATTCGTACAGATGTTTTTCGAGGACCTACGGTGCGATTCGTATGATTTTATGTTGCGCGGTGCTAAAATTCCTAAGAAACCCAATGGTTTTTGAAGATTTCGGCGTGCGCGCGCGAAGAAAAAACGAATGTGTCCCGCATGGTATTATATGACAGGGATGATGGCCCTGGCAGGTGCGCAACCGTTGTTGGAGAAGTTCGAAGCACGTGAAAAAGTTGCTCGCAAAAGCCCGTTTGACAGAAATGTTTAAAAAGTGTTGGGTTTCCTACAAATCCGCAAGAGCGCGCGGGATGAAATTTTGACACTTTTTTTGAAAAAAACCATTGGTTTTTTGATGTTTTTATGTTAAAATCGCTACGAACACTAAGGTTTTGGAAGGATTTCGTCTTGCGCGCGCGAATGTCCACTTTACCTTATTTTTTTGCAAGGGATTCTTGAAGTTTGGTTATGTTAGAACAAGAAATGTCCACTTTGCCTTATTTTTTTGCAAGGGGAAAACCGCCCGTAACAAAACAACCGGATCCGGACCAACCCGTTTTGCCTGGAGACTTCCTCACGAAAATGATGAAAACATGGCTGCGGCCTAGGCGCGGCGAGGGGGCCGCGCACCAGGGGCCCCAACAATAATTATTCTTTAGAAGTAATAATGTTCAACAACAACAACAACAACAACAACAACAACAACACAACAACATAACAACAGCAACAACAACAACAACAACAACAACAACAAAAACAAAAACAAAAATCACAACAACAGCATTTCCAATATTGTTCGCTCCTATCTGCTCACGTGCCAAGTAATACGTATATCCCAAAACCTCGGCACCCGCCCTCGTCGTCTTAGATAGTACCCCATTGGGGGTATATCTTCCTTACTTGCCACGTCTATTTAGTGCAGCCCCTAAAACAAGGGAAGAGAGGACGGGTGGAAGGGGGAGGGAGAAGAATGGAGCACGAGAGAAATTAGCAGGAGGGGGGCAAAGAGCAGAAAACAAGTGGTAGAACCAGACGGGCAGATCGGGTGGGCAGACCCATGGCGGACAGGTCGGGAAGGCGGGCCCAGGCGACGAGGTCGAGCAGGCGGGTTGCTGAAGCGTGGGTCCTGCATGAATCGCGAGGAAATCTCAATCGTGAGAAAAGCCAGCGTGGGCCACTCAAGGCATAAAACCCGAGGCCACAGAGGGCAGCGACGGGGCCGCTGAGGGCAGCACCGGGGCCACGAAGGGCAGCGAGGGGGCCACGAAGGGCGACAGCAGGGCTACGAAGGGCATGCGCATGGGGCCACGACTGGCGCGTGCGAGCGGGGGCCACGAAGGGCATATAATGCGGGGCCACAAATGGCAGCGACGGGGCCACTGAGGGCAGCAACGGGGCCACGAAGGGCAGCGAGTTAAGGCGACCGCGGAACCAGTACGGGCAGCGAGGGGCATCGAAGGCGGGCGAAGGGCAGCGAGCGGCGACTGCAGTCATTAACGGGTTGGTTGGGCGGGCAGGCCCCGACGGGCGGGTCGAGGGGGCGGGTCGTTGAAGCGTGAGTCCTGCTTGAACCGCCAGGCAATATGTAGCGGGAGCTCGATTCCTGAGTGTCGAGAACCGGCATCTGAACAAATGGTGAAGAAATATCAGGCGAGGCGGTTCAGTGGTAAGTCGCGAAGAAGTCTCAAGCAAGAAAGCAATTCTGCAACAAATTGTCAGGAAGGATCAGGCGGGAGCCGCGATTCGCTGGTAAATTGCCAGCAAGTCCCAAGCGAGAGCGCGATTATTCAATAAATTGTGCGGAAATATCAGGCGGGAGCCGCTGTTTTTGTAAACCGGGGGTCGACAACACAGTTTGAGCCTCAAGACTTTCCCTGGTAAAAAACAGGGTGCGAGCCCCGAGAGGGACACTTCAAACGAATAAATACAATGTGCACCAGGCGGGGGGATCAACAATAATAATTATTCAGAAATGAGAGCTCAACAACAACAACAACAACAACAACAACAACAACAACAACAACAACAACAACAACAACAACAACAACAACAACAACAACAACAACAATTACTAGCACGTGGGGACACTCCGTTCTCACCAGTGCCAGGGTTTTCATAGGAGGCGGGCAATACCCCCACTTTGTGGGGGGGCCGGTTCAAGCTCTACCAAATTTCCAAACGACTCTTCGCCACCACCCACACCCAGCTTCCCGCCCTATGACGTTCGGACACTTCACTTCGTGGCATGCGGACGACCGTGGCTACTATTCAGGGCCCCGCGGCCGACGACGACGGCGTGCGCGCGCGAAGAAAAAACGAATGTGTCCCGCATGGTATTATTTGACAGGGATGATGGCCCTGGCAGGTGCGCAACCGTTGTCGCAGAAGTTCGAAAAAGTTGCTCGCAAAAGCCCGTTTGACAGAAATGTTTAAAAAGTGTTGGGTTTCCTACGAATCCGCAAGAGCGCGCGGGATGAAATTTTGACAATTTTTTGTTGAAAAACCATTGGTTTTTTGATGTTTTTATGTTAAAATCGCTACGAAAACTAAGGTTTTGGAAGGATTTCGTCTTGCGCGCGCGAATGTCCACTTTACCTTATTTTTTGCAAGGGATTCTTGAAGCTTGGTTATG
>CAUYUJ010002060.1:15000-17500 GCA_963575745.1 Prorocentrum cordatum | reverse complement strand
CGAGCAGACAGAGGAGGTCCAAGGACAGCTCGGAGACTCCGAGTGAAAGAGGCAAAGAGGGTTCCACCATGTTTCTCCTGCTCCCCCCCTCAGCACTGCCCGATCCGACTCCTGACCCATCCTGAAACCTGCCGTGAGGCTCCAGATACCCCCGCAGCCCCGGCTTGTCCCACAGTAGATCTCTCCATTTTGCAGCCGGCGCCATCTCGACTTCTCGGCGGCCGCGCTGCGGGCACGCACTCCTACCGCAGGCCCTACTTTCATGCATGCACGGGGGCTGTGCAACCAGCCTTCGGCCCACTGGCAGAGCCAGGACCGAAACACCCAGAAAAAGAGAGGCGGAGGCGGAGGTGGAGGTGAAGGTGGACGAGGAGGTGGAGGAGGAAGAGGACGCAATTGACAGGACAGGCAGAGTTCCCCGAAGGTGCAAACACAATCCGTCTCCTGCTCCTCCTCCTCCTCCTCCTCCTCCTCCTCCTCCTCCTCCTCCTGCTACTCCTCCTCCTCCTCCTCCTCCTCCTCCTCCTCCTCCTCCTCCTCCTCCTCCTCCTCCTCCTCCTCCTCCTCCTCCCTCCTCCTCCTTCGCCTCCTTCCTCCTCCTCCCTCCTCCTCCTCCTCATCCTCCTCCTCCTCCCCCTCCTCCTCCTCCTCCCCTCCTCCTCCTCCTCCTCCTCCTCTTCCTCCTCCTCCTCCTCCTCCTCCTCCTCCTCCTCCTCCTCCTCCTCCTCCTCTTCCCCTCCCTCCTCCTCCTCCTCCTCCTCCTCCTCCTCCTCCTCCTCCTCCTCTTCTCCTCATCCTCCTCCTCCTCCTCCTCCTCCTCCTCCTCCTTCCTCACCTCCCTCATCCTCCTCTTCCTTTCCTTCTCCTCTTCCACCTCCACCTTCCTCCTCTCCCTCCCTCCCTCCTCTTCCTCCTCTTCCCTCCTCCATTCCTTCTCCTTATAGATGACTCCTCCCTGTCGCACCACGAGGCCAGTTTTGAAGGCGGGCCGGGCGTTTTGCCTGCTTAAAAAGTGGCAACAGCTTCCCCGATGGAGGGCAGGTCGTTTTCAAAATGTGGCTCTCGCCTTAGCGCCGCGCATATTCGTTCTCAAAACTTACAAGAGCTTAACGGATTGAGGGCGGTTCCTTTTCAAAATGTGGCTCTCGCATAAGCGCCGCGCACAACCGTTTTTCTTAATGTGCAAGAATTCTATGGCTTTCCATGATCAACGTGCCAGAAATGGTGTCCGGGAAGGATTCTGGATTATGCGGGCGCATCAATTATGTTGGTTCGCTGTGTTGAAATCCCATGAATGGCATTATAGCACGATTCTTCTGGATGGTCCAGACGCAGCAGTCAGGTTGATACTTGGCGTTGAAATCCCGAGAACATTTATTGGCACGCTTCAGGATCTTCAAACTGTTGTCTTCCAACGAGGCAGTTCCCTCAATGGAGATGAACATTGTAGAGGCCTATGGAGAGGGAACTGGGAGAGAGGGTTCATTCAAACATCGTTGATCACTCTTGGGTTTCCACTGGTCCTCCTCTTCCTCCTCCTCCTCCTCCTCCTCCTCCTCCTCCTCCTCCTGCTCTCCTCCTCCTCCTCCTCCTCCTCCTCCTCCTCCTCCTCCTTCCTCTCCTCCTCTTCCTCCCTCTCCTCCTCTTCCTCATCATCCTCCTCCTCCACCTCATCCTCTCCTCCTCATCCTCCCTCCTCCTCCCCCTCCTCCCTTCCCCTCCCCCTCCCCCTCCTTCTCTCCTCCTCCTCCTCCTGCTCTCCTCCTCATCATCATTACATTATCATCATCATCATCATCATCCTCATCATCATCACCACCACCACCATCATCATCAGCATCATCATCATCCTGCTCCCGCTCCTCCTGCTCCTGCTCCGGCTCCTCCTCCTCCTCCTCCTCCTCCTCCTCCTCCTCCTCCTCCTCCTCCTCCTCCTCCTCCTCCATTCCTTCCCCTTATAGGTAACCCCTCCCTGTCTCACCCCGAAGCCAGTTTTTAGGACAAGCGGGGCGTTTCGCCTGAGACTTCCTCACCAGTAATGCTTCTGAAGCTCAAAAATTGAAAATGGTTTCACAGATGGAGGGCGGGTCGTTTTCAAAATGTGGCTCTCGCCTTAATGCCGCGCACATTCGTTTTATAACTTTGCAAGAGTTTCACGTATTGAGGGTGGGTCGATTTCAACATGTGGCTCTCGCCTGAGCGCCGCACACATTCGTTTTAATTTGCAAGAGCTTCACGGATTGGCGGGTCGTTTTCTAAATGTGGTTCTCGCCTGAGCGCCGCGCATATTCATTTCAAAAACTGCAAGAGTTTCACGGATTGAGGGCGGGTCGTTTTCAAAATGTGGCTCTCGCCTTAGCGCCGCGCACAATCGTTTCAATACTTTGCAAGAACTTCACGGATTTCCATGAACAGCGCACCAGAAATGGTGTCCGGGAAAGATTCTGGATTATGCGGGCGCAACAAGTATGTATATTCGCTGCGTCGAAGTCTCAAATAT
>CAUYUJ010002060.1:0-12500 GCA_963575745.1 Prorocentrum cordatum | reverse complement strand
ATCATCATCATCATCATCATCAGCAGCATCAGCAGCATCCGCAGCAGCATCATCATCATCGTCATCATCATCATCATCATCGTCATCATCAGCATCATCAGCATCATCAGCATCATCGTCATCATCATCATCAGCATCATCATCATCATCATCATCATCATCATCATCATCATCATCATCATCATCATCATCATCATCATCATCATCATCATCATCATCATCTCCTCCTCCGCCTTTTGATTATGCAAGTTGTTAGGCCTCAGGGGTCCTCCTCCTCCTCCGCCTCCTCCTCCTCCGCCTCCTACTCCTCCTCCTCCTCCTCTTCCTCCTCCTGCGCCTCTTCAGTATGCAAGTTGTAGAGCCTCAGGGGTCTTCCTCCTACTCCTTCTCCTCCTCCTCCTCCTCCTCCTCCTCCTCCTCCTCCTCCTCCTCCTCCTGCACGACGGGGCGAGTCGCGGGCGGCGCGCGGGGATCCCGCGGCCCCGCCAGAGCCACACTCAGCTGCCGCCCATCCTCCTGGCCAAGGGGCGGTCGCAAGGGGGGGGATCTCTGCCCCCCCCCCTGGCCGAGGGGGGCAGGCCC
Source organism: Prorocentrum cordatum (assembly GCA_963575745.1). NCBI lineage: Eukaryota > Dinophyceae > Prorocentrales > Prorocentraceae > Prorocentrum > Prorocentrum cordatum. The sequence continues at coordinate 11,918 of CAUYUJ010002060.1, read as the reverse complement.
AAACCTCCGACGATGAGTTGTGTCACGGGCGGGTTTCACTCGATCTCGGCCTTCAGGGGACACTGTCGGACCCCAGGGCCATCAGCAATCCATCCAGAGAAAAAAGAACAAAAAAAACGCCTGGGAAGCGGTCCGGACCTCTTGGGCAGCGGATTGAAAAATGACACCGGAGAAAAAAACCAATCAGATTTTTGTTGAAGCTATGGGGCTGTAGGGCTATAAAGCTATAAGGTTATGAGGCTATAGGGCTATAGGGCTATAGGGCTATTGGGCTATTGGGCTATTGGGCTATAAGGCTATAGGGCTATAAGGCTGTAGAGCTATAGGGCTATACGGCTACAAGGCTATGGGGCTATGGGGCTATAGGGCTATAGGGCTATTGGGCTATAGGGCTTTAGGGCTATAGGGCTATAGGGCTATAGGGCTATAGGGCTATAAGGCTATGGGGCTATAAAACTATAGGGCTCTAAGGCTATAGGGCTATTGGGCTATATGCTATTGGGCTATTGGGCCCCCCCGGCACCCGGGCACCCGGGCATCCGGGCCCGGCCACCAAAATCGGCGACCAACCTCACCGGCCACCCGGGCACCCGGGCACCGCCGGGCACCCGGGCACCCGGGCACCCAGGCCCGGCCACCGAAATCGGCGACCCACCTCACCTAAACCTTTAATCCGCTAAGACCCCTACAAAGGCAAGCTCTGATTGGGGAATCATCCAGACCTCTTGGGCAGCGAATTGAAAAATCAGATCGGCGAATACCTGGGGGGCGCGGGGCCCTTCGTGGAGCCATCTGGAGCTGACGGGTGGCGAGTGCCAAGAGTACGCAGTACCCCCCCCCGTACCAGGGGGACAGGGGGCGAGGCCTTTCATGGAGACATCTGGAGCGGAAGCGTGGCGAGTGCCAAAAGTGCGCAGGATCCTAACAAGAACTGTGCACTTGTGACTTCCATGACCAGGGCCAGGGCAAAGAGAAAGGGGGCAGGCCTTCTTGCAGGCGGCGGGGTCTCTGACAAGCCCGGCCACCTCCTGAGAAGGCCTGCACCCTCTCACTTCCCCCTGGGCTCGCCTCCGACAGGAGGGGGCGGGCCGGGGCCACAGGGGGGAAAGAGAGAGGGAGCTGCTGGCCCCGAGGCCTCCTTGCCAGCTCGTGCCTTGTGCATGGGGGCGCGCCTCGCCCCGTCCTCCCCTCCAGCCAGGACAAGGGGGGGGGGGGGGGCACAAAAACAGATGAAGTCACCGCCCCACCCATGCCCCACATCTGGTCTAGCGAATGATTCGACCGCGTCCCAGGCCAGGCGGGCCCCGCGAGAAGTAGAACACGCCTTGGAAACGTCAACGCTGGAGACGCCTCATCCCCCCTGCCTTGCCGCCGCTTGGGCTGCCACCGGATTTGCAGTCCAGCATTAAGGGACCCCCCAAAAGGAGGCGCAGTCCAGAGGAAGGGGGCTCCAGAGGGAGGCTGCTTTCCGAACAATGCTTGCTCTGAGGGGTTCTCACTTGTTCTACTCAGGGGTTGGACGGGTGCGTCGAGGATCCGCCACGCTCCGGCCCATTGCAGCCCACTGCCGCCCGTCGCCGCCCGTTGCCGCATGTGCGGGTGCGCGTCGTGAACCCGCCACGTTCCGGCCCGCTGCCGCCCGTCGCTGCCCGTTGACGCTCGTGTGGGTGCGTCGGAGAATCGCCACGCTCTGGCCCTTGGCCGCTCGTTGCTGTCTGCGTGGATGCATTGAAAATCCGCCACGCTCCCACCCGTTGCCGCCCGTTGCCGCGTCGAAAAGCCGCCACGCTCCCGACCGTTGCCGCCCGTTGCAGCTGGTGTGGGCGCGTGGAAGATTCGCCACGTCCCCGCCGCCCGTTGACAACCGTCGCCGCCCGTTGCCGCGTGAGTGGGTGCGTCGAGAATTTGCCACGTTCCCGCCCGTTGCCGCCTGCCGTCGTCCGCTGCCATCCGTTGCCGCCCATGGCCGCTGGGGTGGGTGCGTCGAGGAGTCGCCGCATTCCGGCCCGTTGCCGCCCGTTGCCGCCTCGTGCACCCCCGCATCCGGCGGGGAGACGCGAAGCGTCAAGAATACGAAAAGCTGGGTCCAATCTAGTGGGACCCGGCTGTCAGCAGTTCTGTGGACGCGAAGCGTCACACCATAGCTTCCACAACACAGATTTCCCCCACATGTTTTCCAAAACCTAGCTTCCATCAAACTGCTTCCTCCCCATAGCCTCCACCACATGGCTTCGACACATAGCTTGCACCACCAGAATGCTAAAACTCATTGCGTGGTGTCCACGCCGGCAACCATTCTGAAGAGAAACATCGCCCTCCTGGTGTCGCGATCCCGCCCTTGCCCTGGCCCCCCCCTAACCGAGACCACCTCCCCTGGCCCTGCTACCCTCTTCCCTGTGGCATCGGCAACGATGAAGCCCCTTTCGATGGACGAGCACACTGACATGAGAAAGCAAAAGAGAGGCGGAGGAGGAGGAGGAGGAGGAGGGTCCTCCCAGAAACACCAACGCCTGGCCAGGTTTTGCTGGCCCCCAGACCACCTGGCCAGGTTTTGTGAGCACCAGACCAGAAACACCAGAAAAACCAACGCCTGGCCAGGTTTTCTGAGCTCCCAAACCAGAAAAAAAAACAGAAAAACCAACGCCTGGCCAAGTTTTCTAAGCCCCCAGGAGGAGGAGGAGCGGGAGAAGGAGGAGGACGAGAGAGAGAGAGAGACAGAGAGAGAGAGAGAAAAGAGACAGAGACAGAGAGAAAGAGGGATAACAGAGAAAGGGTAGGGCACCGAGACTGAAGGAGGGAGAACAAAGGACGGTCTTGGGCAAACCACCAGGGCTGTGGGAGAAAGAGATAGAGAGGGAGAGAGAGAGAGAGAGAGAGAGAAAGAGAGTCGATACACGGAGTGTGGCAACCGCATACTCCACAATCCCCTGTCCTCGGAGGAGGAGGAGGAGGAGGAGGCGGCAGCTAGAGCCCCCACCAGTCCGACGCCCCAGCGAGGGGCCAAGGCGCACAAATGGTGGTGGCCTTCGGGCACGGGAGCCCGCCTCCCCCGATCATGGCTAGCTGCTCGGGCGTAAGGTGCTGGCACTGGCCAGCCAGCTGGGGTGAAGCCTCGGCACCCGACGCGTGGGAACCGCACCTGCTGTAAAAAGCGGTTGGCGCGCAGTGCTTGGCGGCCCTTGCCGCAAACCAGAGATGAGCGCTGAAAGAACCGCCGCCCAACGAGGCGCGCATGGCGGGAGCGAGCACAGCGAACTGGCCACTGGCCTTCGAAGGATCCCGTCGGCGCTCGCAACAGCCCGCGCACCTCTACCCGACACCGTCCCAAGTTAAAACGTGGCGCACCACCTGAGAAGAAGAACGAGCATGACGGGTCCTGGGGATCCTGTCCAGGTCACCGAAAAGCTCAAGGGCGCGCGGCCACAGGGCCACTATCTGGGCCGTGGCACACGCAAACTCATTGCACCGTGTCTTGGCAGCCAGGACCCCATCAACATCTGCGGGGTGCCCAGAGCCCCTCTGGATGCAAGCCAGTCCGCCCATCTGTTCCCGCGGATGAAAGCTCGCTCGGACTCGTCGGCCGCTGACTCCTCACTCCTACGAGCTGCCACTCTCTCGATGTGCTACTCGGCAGAAATACCTCGGATGAGTCTCCAGTCCTCGCCCACAGGAGAGCGCCCGCCCCACGCCGATCTTTTCCCGTCGGAAATGCAGGGCAACCCGCCAGCGCGCGCAGGGAGGGGATGCAGTCCCAATTGAACACGTCGAGTGCCATCAAAAGCCAATGGTGCTCACCAATCGAGGCGGTCTGGTCATAGTGGCCGTACCCTGGGACACCTCCAAAAACACCTCGAGTGAGCTCTCCTGAATCGTCACGCTCGGCTACCCCCACCCCGCACGTGCCAGGAGGGGTTCCGAGGGGTGGTGGCACGACCTATCAACAAACACCGACCTGGACGCGTCCACCCGGAAGGGCTCGAGGGGGGCCCCATCTCTGTCGACATAGTTGGGGATCTCCGCCTTCGGGGGGTGGCAGTGGACTTAGGGTTTGGCCACCCAGGGCTTAGAGAGCATGAGGCGATCCTGCCCGAGGAACAAAGCCTCGTCGATCAAAGTCCAGTCAATCATCTCCTTCCTCTCCTCCTCCAAGCAAGGGCATTTCCACGCACTGCGCCAGACAAAGTCGCGCTCCCTGCACCAGGGGCAAAGCGGGCCCAGCGCGCATCCCAACTTGTGGAGGAGCTGGGCAACGGAGTAACAACCACTGGAAAACCATCCTGAGCATCTGCTCTCCCGGCACGAGAACTCTATGTTTTTGAACAGCTGAGCGGCAACCCTGGACCACGGGTCTTGTTTCCTGATGGCTTCGGCTTCCAAGCTCTGGTCGTCTCCCTGAAGCTTAGACATGCTCTTCTCCAAGTAGGCTCCCTGAAGATCACGCTCAGTGAGCCTGGCAACTTCGAATGAGGTTTGATCTGTGAGGGACGCGAGGGTGCCGTCCTCATCCTGAGCAGCGCCGGTGCCCCGTGGCCCCACCCCGCCTCGCCAGAGCAGCACGTCGCGGAGCCGGCCAAGCGAGCGACTCGTCCACCCTGCTGCGGTGGACTGCCTCAAATCCTCGCTCGCACTGCACGGCAGCCTCTCACCGAAGGCGCCGGGGCCCAGGCAGTCTGGGGCCTTCGGAACAGGCTCCGCAGAATACCACCACTCCCTGGCCAGGCGCTTGAATGTGGCCGACGCCTGCCTCGGGGGGCCCCTGGCGGTCTCAAGCGCCCAGGAGAAATCCAGGCGGGCCCCCGCCGAAACCATCTCCAGAGTCAGAGCCATGGCACCCCCAGAACGAAGTCGACGAATGCTTCGCGGAGAGTTACCAGAGACCTCCTGACCATACTGCACACGAAACCCACAAAAGCATACGTTGGCTCCCACCATCAGGGACCGAATGTTGGAGCTCCTCCTGAATGCCCTTCCTCCACCTGGCACCCCTGGCGCGCCGAACCCCCTGGGCATTATGAGGGCGATTTGCGACCGCGAAGTCGGCCCCCAGCCGCTGAAAAGCAGGAGCCCCGATACCTCCCTGGCGTCCCAAGACATCCAGAGTCTGATCCAGGAGCGGTTTGCCGTCGGCCGTGGTGGTGAAGTTCCCCATAGCAAAGTCGAGACGGGGCCTGTCCTGGAAGAGCGAGACACCTCTAGGAAAGCTGAGCACCAAATTCTGCATGCACCTCTCCAGAGGTTCGCTGACGACGTTGAGCTGGGCGTCGTCGATAAAAATGAATGTCGGTGCTGCTTCTTGAACTGCCGGCAGCATCAGGCCTTTCACCTCGCGGGCGGTAGAGTGGCCTGCAAGCAGCCCCCGTCGAGGGGGGAATTAAAGTATTCGCATTACTATACGAGGTAAGGGAGGCACGGGTGCAGCGCCACACGCAGGGCAAAAACTGGGCACCCACAAAGCGCAGCCTCCCTCCCCGTGACGTCGTGACCCACATGCTCGTAACACTTTTCGAGGTCCCCCAGCACGGCTAGCACGTGCTCTTCCCGATGCATCCGCCGGGAGAGAACGGACGCGAGTCCCCCACGCCCCGTCCGCGGTCGACGCGCGGGGGGGGGGCATGTCGAAGCAACTCTTTTCGGGTGGGTTTGCCTCCCACTCCGACGCGCGCTTCGCCGGCACCTCACCGAACAGCCGCTGGAGGTCCGACAGTAAAACCTCCCGGCCTCTGGCCGCCAGACGGCGCGGCGAACAGCTGGACTCGGAGACAACGCTGCGGGCTGGGAGAAGATAGGAGGCCTGGAAATTGGCACCCACACCAGCACAGGGGGGTGCCTCCACATGGGGAAGATGATCCTAGATGTCGGTGTTGGTGTTAATAGTTCGGTCACCTTGGAAGCCAGAATATTACCACCATCACCGAGATCGGGATCGTCTTCCCTCGTTGGAGGCACACCGCCGATCTTGGTGTTGGTGTCAACCTCTGGGCCTGCGAGAAGAGCCGATCACCAGCATGACGGAGTAGATGGCACTGAGGGCGTCCAAGGCCCCAAGAAACATCTCAGAAAAATGACAGGGATGAAAAACTTCCCCTGCGACGGTGGCCGTCACAACCTCAATCGAAATCACTGGAACCCGGCACCTCCTGGGGCTTCTGGAATAACGAGGTTGCCGAAGGGGGGCGAGGGAAGCTGCTGGCTGGTGGGGGCGGCCTTCCAGGCTGCGCTCCAAAGATCCTCTTGTTCAGATAGTCTGGCACAGAGAGAGGCAGGCGTCCCCCCCTCCCCCGTACAGACGCACGGAAATCACGTATCCCGGCTACGAACCCAACCACACGCAGTCGCGAGTACTGCCGCTGCAAAAACCGCCTTCGGTGGAGCTCCGTGCGGTGCCACGAACCGCGCGAAGGGAGCGCCGAAATGGGGCGAGGCAGCCACGCGGGCGAAGGCAGCCAGTGAGGCATTCGGTGGAGTTCCCTGCGGAGTCACGAAACGCGCGCGGGGCGTGCCAAAGTGAAGGGGGTGGGCGGCATGCGAACGCAGCCACTGAAGCCTCAGGTGGAGCTCCCTATGTGGTCACGAAACGCGCGAGCGGCGTGCCAAAGCGAGGGCGGAGGGGGGGCGGCATGCGAACACAGCCACTCGGCCCTGGGGTGTAGCTCCTTGTGGGACCACGAAACGTGTGAGGGGTGGGCAAAAGGGAGGGGGGGGTGACATGCAAACGCAGCCAGTGGGGCCTTAGGTGGACCTCCCTATGGGGCCACGAAGCGTGTGAGGGCCCCGCCAAAGTGAAGCGGGGCGGCGGGCATGCGAACGCAGCCACTGAGGCCTTAGGCGGAGATCCCTATGGGGTTACCAAACGTGCGAAGGGCGTGCCAACGGGAGGGGAGTGACAGCGTGCGAACGCAGCCACTTGGGCCTTAGGTGGAGCCCCCTATGGGGCCACGAAGCGTATGAGGGGTGTGCCAAAGGGATGTGAGCGGTGGCATGCGAACGCAGCCACTAAGGCCTTAGGTGGAGCTCCCCATAGGGCCACGAAAAGCGCGAGGGGCGTGCCAAAGTGGGGGGGGGGGGGCGCGGCATGTGAACACAGCCACTGAAGCCTTAGGTGGAGCTCCTATGGGGCCACGAAGCGCTCGAGGCGGTATGCGAACACAGCCACTGGGCCCTGAGGCATAGCTCCCCATGGGGTCATGAAACGCGCGAGGGTTGTGCCAAAGTGAACGGGGGGCGGCATGCGAACGCAGCCATTGGGGCCCTAGGTGGAGCTCCATGTGGGGCCACGAAACGCGCAAGCGGCGCGCCAACGAAGGCGAGGGGGGCGGCGGTACTCGAACGCAGCAAGAGGACGGGGAGCAGGAGGAGAAGAAATGCTGGGTGCCGCCTCTTAACACCGAGGATCCAACTCCACAGGACGGCCAGAGGAAAAATCGGACACTTCGCCAGCTTCGGAGGAGCACGAGTCTACCTCGCTCCTCCTTCCAGGGCCTCCTCGCACCACTCACCCAAGGAGGCCCTCGGAGGCACCCGACCTGGACGAAGCTGGTCCCGAGCAGGGCAGCAGGCACGCCGGGCCCGGGAGCCCAGGTCCCGGGAGGCCGCGCGCCAGGGAGCTCCTGGGAGCGCCGCCTGTCGTCGCCCAAGCAGGGAACCGACCTCCATGCACCGACGCCTCTGTCTGGCCTCACACGGACTCTCGCACGGGAGAGCGGATCCTGGTGTACACGGGATCCTGGTGTATACACTCTTCGCTGTTTCCCCCGGAAAACGGGGAAAAACGTGTACACCACACCACCCCGACGTCGCCCCCGACCCTCAAACAAGTCCTGGGATTGAAAAGCCGCCCGCCACTGGTAATGTAAATGCTCCAGATTCCGACCAAGATCCACCAGCTGCACATGTCACCAGGTCCCACCAGCTTCCCAATAGTGTCTGGAGGGCCCCACTTGGTATCCACGTTACAAATGTGAGCCGGAAGCTGTTTGAAGTACTCGGATTCCTGCGCGTCAGGGAACTGGAGGTGGGGCCCCTGAAGTTCCCTCGCCCTGTTGGGAACCCAGTGTGAAGCGCACATGCGGGGCTAACTCTTTGGGGCGTCTTGCTCTATGAACTGCACAGAAACCAGCGCAAGTTGATGCCCGATGCCCAGCTGAACTCCAGCGGACTTGTCGTCCGCGCACTGGTGCCCTCGAGCTCGGGGACGGCCAAATTAAGCCAGCCCTTGCATCCCGTATCCAATTCCACTGCATGACCTCCTGATCCCGAAAGGCCCCCGAAGATCTGACAGCTTCCTCGCTGGGATGTTCGCCGGCCTCCAGCCAACCCCCCCACCTCGAGACAGAGGACTGAAGAGGCAGGGCTCACAGGCAGGTTCGCGGGGATTTTGCGGTAGGGCCGCACCTGCTTGACCCTAGCCTGCGCAGTGTCCATCCTCAGCGATGGGATGACAGGTCTGCGCGGCGAGAGCTCGACGTCGAGCACCACTTGCGCACTCGATCTACAATGCAAAAAACACCTGCGAGGTGAAGAAAAAGTAGGTAACATGAGTGTGCTCGCCGCTGACGAGCGCGGGGACGTCCACCCCCACGTGGACCAGTTCTCCCCCCGAACTTGGAAGGCGGCAGCCCAGACGTCGCAAGGGCGAGGTTGAAGTCTCCGCCCACGGCGAAAGGGGGGCCCTTGGACGCAACAGCGCCCCCCAGAATCTTGGCGAGCGCGATGCTGGGCCCTTTCGAGGCCCATGCTGCCCACGAAATAAGTCCAGAAGAAATTAATAATACCGAATTGCTGGGCACGAAGCTAGCAGGAGACCACCCCTGCGGAGAACTCTGACGGGACGCAAACGAGCCCCCCCCAGACGTCGCAATTCCGCCTGACAAAGATGGCCACTCCAGCTAGCAACTTCCCGTCGATGCGTCGAATGAACCTGGGCCACAGAAGGAAGCCCACCCTGCCTGAAGCCGCTTGGCCTTCGCCTCCATTACCAGATCCCCTGCAAGCCTCATCTCTCGGAGACAGATAGCATGGACGGGGCACGCGAGGAAATGGCAGAAAAAGCGGACTGAAAACAATACCCAAAAATGCTACAAATTCTGACATTGGAAGCCAACGCGGACTGTGAAGCAGTTATATGCAAAGTTGGAGATTCCTCTACGACGAAAGACAAGACTCCATCACCCACCGCCCTCGTGTTCGCCAACCCTCGGGATGCCTTGGGAAGCGGCGGCGGCGGCGGTGAGGTCAGGGTCTGCCTGCACCGGGATTCTGGCTCCTCCACTGTCTGGGGAGAGGTAGCGGCCAGGACTTACCGACGCCTGCCCTCCTAGGCCGAAACCCCTTTGGGGGAATGTGGCATGAAAAAAACGAATGTGCTGAAGCTGCGCCTGGTACGGGTGAAAGCCTCAACGAACGTAATAAACGCTGCTCCTAACTGCGGGTCGTTTGCTTCGCCGACTTGGTCCATCACTGCTCGAAGGTTGCCCATCTGCTGGCTGACGTTGCCAAGGGGTACCTCCGCCGCCGTGATCGACGATGCTTGCAGGGCCAGAGTGCGTTGCGGGCTGCGGGCCTCCGCCAGCTCCGTGAGCTGGGTGCTCGCCTCCGCAGTCGTTGCCTCCAAGCTTTCGATATTCTCGGTCGCAGTGGCTGCAGTGGTCGTGGCCGTTTCTAGGATCCGCTGCTGATTGACTAGCTGCTCTCTGTGATATTCGACCAGCTTTTGCTGCTTGATCATCTTGCTTGAGGACTACTGCGCGAACCGAGCTGCCGTCTTGCTGGCGCCCCGCTTCGACCAAAGCGAGACCAACACACCCTGTACACACGCTTTGGCAGTAGCCGAAGTGGAATTCGGGACGTCGAGCTAGTCCCTGTTCAGCCAGTCGAAGATCATGTGCAACTGCTGAATGGACGCGCCCACAACCTTAGTAGAGGGTGCTGTCTGAATTGAAAGTGCTGGTCCACCATCCTGCTCGTCGTCTGCTGCTGAGTGGGCATCAACTCGCGCACCACTACTATTATTCTCAAGGCGCAGCGACGCGGGAAGGGGTTCGTAATGCACTCCGGATTCCACACTGCCTACACCAGCCATGTGGGAGACGGACGCCTGGTAGGTCTCACAAATCCAGGACTGGAAAGGTGACGAAGACGAGCCAGCCGCTGAAGCCGAGGGAAAAGTTGGCTGCCAGGGAGCCTTAGACGAGCCACCTTTGCGAATGCCTTCATGTTTGTCACTGGCCCTGCCACGGCCGTGCTTCTGCCCACCCATCCTGTCTAAGGGCTCCACGGGCTGGGCGGCGCGGTGGTTCTCGAGGATGCATCTGGCGTCAGCAAGCCGAAGCAGAACACGTGGTGCCCCCCGTTTCGCCCTGCGCCTCCAGTGGCACGGGGGCTCAGCGGCGCGGGGCGTGCCCCGGGGCGCCGTGGGAGCACCGCGGCGGTCGCCTCGCCCACACGGGAGATAGGGAGGCACGGACGTCCTCCCGCGTGGGCTATGGCGCAGCGGCGCGCGAGCCCAGGCCCGGACGACGGGTCGCGGCCTGATCGCGGCCGAAGATCGGGCGGCAGGTGCCGATCGGGCCCCGACCGATGACCGATCAGGCCGCCCCCCCAAAAGGCCAAGTGGGCGTCCCTGCTGCCCTTCCCACCTGACGACACCCTCATCCACCAGCCTTGAGCCGAACTCACACCTCAGCCGTAGCTAACTGAGGCTCCGCCGTGGCACGGGCCCTCCGCCCCTTGGCCCAGGTTTACATCACGCCTGCCCGAACCTTCCGCAAGCCACTCCTGCCCGACGCCCCAGATCCCAACCTGGCCCCCCAACCAAGTCTGGCCCCCCGATTCCAGCGGAGCGGGAGGAAGAGGGGGCGGCGGAGAACAGAGGGAGCAGGGAAGGCGGAGGAGGAGGCGGCGGAGGAGGAGGAGGAGGAGAAGCGGGAGGAGGGAGAGAAGGAATGAAGAGGCCCTCAGATCCGATGTTGCGTAAAAATCATCGCGACAGATCACGACCAGAGCCACGGGCCCCAACTTTCTGCTGCATTGCTCGAGCCGCTCCGTGATGGCCCCAGGGGCCCAAGGTCAGGCGGAAGCGGCCGGCGTGAGAACGTTGCACCGCTCGGCTATCGAGTAGCGGGTATCGAGCTATTCGACGTAGTCGTGGAAACAGAACTCCTGACGGCGAGGCTGCTCAGGTTCGCAAAAGAGCTTCGGCCACTTCCCCTCAGCGAGGCAGGGAGGGAGGGAGAAGAGGGAGAGGAAGAAAGGGGGGGCAAGACATCTCGATCCCCCCCCCCTGGCAGTACACCCCCCCTGGAGAAGTAGTGCAACTGTTGCAGACCGTGTCGAAGAATCGTCTGGGGAACTTCCCTGGGGGTAGTTATTCATCCCCAGTCCGTTTCTGACGGCTCTGGGGACCAAAACCGACGAAAGACCGAGGGCGACAAAAGCAAGCCAATCGACTAAGCTGTATCACTTCTACAAATCGACGATGCAAGTTGCATTACTTTCCCAGGGCAACGTGGGAACCCGCATCGTCGGGGGTTGCTGAAGGTGCCCCTGGCCGAAGGTGCCCCCAGCTTTTCGCTCAATTCTGGAGCCCCCTGGGGCCCCCCTGGGCCTCGTGAGGGGTGCTCTGGAGGCCGTGGGGGCCTCATTGGAGATCCTGAGGGCACCTCCTCGACCACACGCAAGAGTTACACGAGGCACGAGTGACCCCTGGTGCGCGGCTCGAGAGGACCGCGCAGGGCCCAGATCCCGGCGCGCGGGCCAGCGCTGGGGCCACTCCCGTGAGCCCGCACCAGAAGGCCGCCCCGGCCAGAGGCCCCTCTGGCGCGTGCCCGACCCTGCGGCCACCCCCGCGACGTCGGGCCCAACCCCCTCGCTGGTCGCTGCCGGCCGGCCGGGGCAGGCTCCTCGAGGCCGGGACGTGCGGC
>CAUYUJ010002059.1:50000-94076 GCA_963575745.1 Prorocentrum cordatum | reverse complement strand
ATCGGGTCAACATGCTATCGCTATGAAGCACGATCGAGCGTATCAGAGCTACTGGGTGTCATATTTCCGATAAGAACCGCTTGTGGCAAACGCTGTGGTGCACATGATTTGCAAGCGCAGAGTTGCACACGTGCATGCGCGCCCTGGGGCGCCACCAGCCGCAGCAGCGACATAATACCTGATATGCTGCGCTATGCTACGCGTGTCAACGTGCTATGCTACCGCCAATGATGAACGCGATGCCGTGCTATGTTATGCGAGCGAGCGTGATAACGTTGATGTCACGCTACGCTGGGCTGTGGGAATGATATGTGGTGCGATCTTCGCAGTGCCATCAGCGCCTGACTGGGTGGCAGATCATCCGCCCGCGGCTATTTTGCCTCAAACATCGGTTGCGACATCGGCGGCCAACTGTTTGCACTTGTGCATATTGCATGTTGCAATCGGTCCCTCGGGCCGCCATGGTGAGATCGGGCTCGAGAAGCCGCTCCCGCTCGACGAGTTCGTCGAGCTCGAGCTCGAAGAGATCGAGCTCACGCAGCTTAAGCAGTGCGACTGTGCGGCGATGGGATTCGGCACGGTGGATGAGGGCAGCGCGGCAGGAGCGGTGGACTCGGGGATGTTCGCTCATGAAGTGCATATTCGAGAGCAGGGCTGCCGAGGAGGCAAAGAAGGAGGAGGCGGCGCAGCGGGCGGCGCAGCAAGCTCAGGAGGCGGCGGCGAAGGAGACGTCAGCGACGGAGGCGGCGGGGCCAGCCCCAGCACATTGCGCCGCGTGCCTCATGAAGATGCTCAAGCCCACGATTCGGCCCAAGGTGAAGCACCCATGCAGCCGTGCACTCAAAGGGGTGATCCCACGCTATACGCGCAGCAGTGGCAGCAGTTGCAACGCCGTCGAGCTGGGGTCGTTCAAGAAGCCCAATGGCTGCTGGCTGTTTAAATGCAGGTCTGAGTCAAAGAGGACGGCAAAGCTACCGCAGGGCGTCTTGCTTGACGGATGCAACAAGGTTAAAAGGAAGTTCGACCATCGCAACGTGTCTTCTGAGAAGCAGGCGTACATCGCCGTGGTCGCGTTCCTGCAGGACGCCATCAAGCGCGGGCTGGTGGAGGCGGCCCCGTGAGTGGGGGTTGTGGTTTACGCTCGCGCAGCATTTGCAATGCGTTGCACGCGTTGCAGCGGTATGTCGGTATAGGTCGGTGCGTGCGGACGTCATCGTGGCGCGAAGAGCCTCCAAGCCCAAGGAGTTTGGGGGGGGTCGGGGGTGGGCGGGGGCCACCCACATGATGGGAGGAGTCTATTCGGGAAAGGTTTTCGGTTGGGGTGAGCGTACATGTTTTGTTGGGAAGGACTGTTTCTGCGATGGCCGATCTGCCTTTGATATAGTTACGTGCTGTATTATACGTGTGGGCGACTTGCAGTGTTGAGATGTCGGGGGAGGGTGAAAACATGTGTGCGTTTGGGATGGTCCTCCCTCCCTTTGGGATGGCTCGATCTACTGAATTGTCGGGAGTGTCCAACTAACTCATCTTTGGGATGTGGGCCTTTTTCGGCCTGCGTCGGAGCCCCCCTGCCCTGGGGACACGGTTGGGCCTCCACCGCCTTGTCTCGGCGCGAGGCTTCCTTGGCGCGTTGTCTGCCGCTGGGCAATCGGAAAAAGAGCGCACGAGTACGGCATCCATATATATATATATATATATATATATATCAACCAGTCAATGCTCTGAGGGGCAATGTTCCACAAGTCAGGACGTCAAAAAGGCGCGTGGGTCATTCTGACCAGCACGCATACAATTGTAAAGTTTGCTGCATGGCTGCTGGCGTTCTAACTTTACCCTGAGGGCCTACTGTTTAGGGATCAGCTACATATGCTGAGGGGGGGCGGGGGAGGGTGGGGCCCACATGCAGTCTGCAGCGCCCTGCGATGGGGGGCTTAGGGGCTGCCCTGCACCACGAGGGCAATAAGGAGCCTCTGAACTGTGAAAACACTCGGGGAACAGCGATTGTCAGCAGCCCGCGGCTTCGGAAGGCGAGGCCAATCATCAGCCCCCCCCCCCCATCTCCCCCACTCCCGTCAGGTGGAGCCCAGAGGGCAAGACCCGAAGGTCGACCACCTGACGGGCGGGAGAGACGGGAGGCGATCATTGGCCCCGCGAGGGGGAGAAGAGGAGAGGAGGGGCTCCACTCTTCTGGGTCGCAGTGCGAAACATTGCACATTCGCGCCCGCGAATGTGACAGGCTTGTTTGCTACATATATCTCCATGCTTCAAAGCTGTTCGGGTCGACGCGGGGCGTTCTGATCTACATGCATGTAGGCTTAGGCGTAACGCTGCATGCGGCTTGTGGTACATTATATACGTATGATTTGTATGCTGCACGAGCGTTTAACCGCGTACATGTGTGTTGATTAGCGGTGAATGTGCGATGTGTAACACCATGGCGTCGTAGACACAAATTTGTATGCATAAACGCGTATGTATGTGTACTCCGTATGCACGCGTAACAGTTGTGTGAACGGGATGTGTACGAATTCGTGTGGAACAATCGAGAATTAGCACATTGCACATAAGCCGCATCTAGCCGCTTCGCGTATCCCCACCGAAGCCTCACCCAGAAACAAACTCCGCAATGGCGAGTTGAGGTGATCAGGTGAGCGCGGAGTCACATAGGGGGACAACCTAAGACACCGCGCGAAGGAGGAGTAGGTAGAGACGGAGGGAAGTGCTGGATGGATTGATGAGGTGAGGAGTGGGAGAGAAGGAGATTAACATTAGGAGGATGAGGATGAGAAGGATGACTAAGTATCAGAAGGATGAGGCATTTATTAGGAGTGAGAGAAGGATGATTCATGTAGATGGGGAAAATTGCGATAGCACAAGGGCCGTAAGGTCCTTTTGGATGCCGCCTTCGGAGCTCTTGGGGATATATAAGTGGTCGCATCTTTGGTGCCATCCTGTTGGGGCGCCTTTGGGGTCTCCTAGGGCGGTCCTGGGGGTCTCCTGGGCGCATTGGGTGCCTCGGGGGTGCCTCTGCGGTCCTCTTGGGGGCCTCTTAGGGGCATCTTGGAGCATCTTGGGGCTTTTTGGGGGCCTCCTGGGGCCACCTTGGGGGCCTATGGGGGCATCCTGGGCGCCTCTTGGGGCCATCTTGAAGGAGGTCGACCAGAGAAGAGGGGGGCTTTAGTTAGCGTTGCCCCTCCAGAGCTTCTAAAATCGCATCCTGGACCCCTCTTGGGGCGCTCTTGGAGCGCTCGTGGGCGCTCCTGGGGCCGTCTTGGGGCTCTCTTGGGCCCCTGTTGGGGCTCTGGGCCCTCTTGGAGCCATCTTGGGGCATCGGATGGCCATCGGAAGCGAAAAGGCGAGAAGCCGAAACTCATTAGTGTTCCTTAGGCTTTTTGAAGATTTTGGCCGCGTGGGGGGGCTTCTCGGGGAGCTGTTTGGCCTTTTGGTGCTATCTAGGAGCGGTCTTGGGGCCTCTTGGACAATCTTCGGAGCCATATTGAGGCATATAAGGCTATCTTGAGCCATCTTGGAGCTCATCTTGGGCTCTCCGAGGCGCTCTTGGAGCCATCCCAACCTCTCGCGGAACGCCCCGTCCAGGTCCAGGGGAGGGGCTAGGGGGAGGGGTAAACCCCTCCCCGAAGGAGAAGAAGGAGGTTGGAAGAGGAAACTCCTTAAACCACCTACGACCAGAGGGCTGGTGGGATTAGATATACATGCGAAGCGGACGTTAGTCCCAGATGCATTATTTAGAAACCACACAAACACCAGCCTCAGCGCAGAGGTGCCGACCACGACAGCGCAAGCCGTCGCGGTCTGCACGCAGCCGCATAATGCTGCAACGGAACGCCGATCGGCTCGCGAGCCCATACGCGGACGCCGATTAGTGCGTTGAGGAGGTGTGCGCACACATCCCGATCGGCGAACGGCGAGCGGCGCGCGCGCCTCGAGCGACGCCCCGCCGCGCCAGCGAAAACGCGGAGCACGTTGCCACCCCGACCCTATCGACACACCCCGTTCGCGCAACCCCTCCACCATGCATTCCTCCACAATGCAACGCTCGCAGCTGCTGACGGTTGGGTCTTTAGGTCCCCACCACACCTGTTTCGCCGCCTCCTCCGCGGCCTTGAGCTCCTCGCCCATCGCAATGGTTTCTTCGCGGGACATGAAGGCCCTCTCGCGCGCGAGCTCGAGCGCGCTGATCGCCGCATTCCAGCGATCGGCGGCGGCATCGCGCTCGATCCAAGCTGCCTCCAAGGCCCGCATGCTTGGAATAAACGCGCCAGTGTCGGCGACCTCAAACCGAGCACGGGCCGCCGCAACCCTGCGCCAGGCCGCGACCGCAGTCTCCTCCTCCATGGCGAGATCGTCAAGCCTCCTCCGCAGCTCGTCAAGCTCGGCATCGCTTGAGGATGGGCTCGGCTCGCCCGCGGCATCTGCCTCCGCGGCATCGGGCCCTGCCGAGGTATCGGCCGCCGACGCCGCTGCTTGCGCGACCTCGGTCGCCGCCGAAGCATCTGGGGCATGCCATGCAGCGGAATCCCGCGAAGCGGGGTTCGCTTTCGGTCGCAGCTGCAGGATCGCGGGCGACGGCGCTCTGGCTTTCGGACGCGGATGAATCTGGATTGGAGGATGGGCGGGCGGTCGTTGAAATGGCGGCGGGCGGTTGCCCCCATGCCGCGGCGAGTAATTAGGCGGCGGTTCAAACGGATGCTGCGGCGGCATGGTAGCAGTCGCAGTCGCGCGCGTGCCCGCTGTGTCTCGGCCGAGACGGCTGTGCGCGGTCGCACCATGCCCCCCCGTGCCCTCGCCCATCGCACCACCGCTTGCCGCCCCCGCCCGCGTTCTGCCCTCTGCCCCATGGTTCCTCACCACCCCCTCTGGTTCTCCCTGCAAGTGCAACGCATGCAGCGCAGCAAACTCCACCATACATAAGGCCCCACAGAAGAGTAGGTATGAGGACGGTGAGAAGGGATACTAACATGGGGGGCTGCGGATTGAGGGTGGGGGGGAGGTGAGGGGCAGGTGCGTCATGCCCGCGATTCAGGGGGTTTAGCTAGAGGGCCCTGGATTGGCGTGGGCACAATGTACGTTACCACGTACTCGTGCGGCAAATTTGGCTTGGCACGCGGCATCTGTGGGCGTGCGTGATCCCAATCAGGCAATTCTGAAATGCGCGCGCGCAGTCACGACTGGAACCAAACAGAATCGCATGACCCTCGCATGCCCTCAAGATTAGCCAGGTCATGAAACCCTGCGACCTTGCACGCGTAAGCTAGATTCTGCTGCGCAGCACCAACTATTACATGTATGCGTGGCGCGCGGTGCAAGTCGCCGACTATCACACTATGGGGGAAGCTATGAAGTAGAACGTGCGCGGTTGTATCAGCTCGGGCGCAGTGCAGCTATCATGGTCGGCGCCGCGCGCGCGTGAAGCTGGCGCCGTGCGCCGAAGCAACGCAGTGCAACTCAGTGCAACGCACGTGTTGGCTGGTGAGTGTATTTGTTGGTGCTATTATGGCTTTATCATGCAATCATGCTATCGGCAATCGCATGCAATTCAACTCAATGCAAATCATGGTGTTTTTTTTGGTGTGTGTGTGTGCTGTTGGTTTTGGTGTTTGATGTTGACAGTGCAATGCAACTCAATGCACAAGCGCGCAAATGATTTGATTGACGGTTTTTTCTCAAGCAGTAGCCGCGCTGCTCGCGCGGCAGAGCGTGAAAATGCGCCAGGCGTGCCCGCCACCCGCATCCGTGAACTGGCCCCAGAACTTGTAGAAGCTCCACTCGAGGTAGGCTAACATCTCGTCGTCGGCCGCGTCGTACAGCTCATGGATCTCGCCGCCCGCGGCCACGAGCCTGGCCATGATCCGCGCGAGCCTGGCGTGGCGGTCCCTGCCGAAGCACCCGTAGTCCTTCACGACCTATAAAGGTCGCGGTGCGACGCGCCCCCGCCACCGCCAAGGTGCATGCCACGACCCGTAGTTCCCCTCGCCGCCATCCTTACCCCCGAATCCCCCCCCCCCCCTCCCCCCACTCACCACAGCCGTCATCGGCATCATCATCCGCGTCAACGTCCCATATCGTCACCCCCTCCCCCACCCTGCCCACAACGTCGTAGTCATCCTCGTCATCGTCAGTATCGTCGTTCCCGCCCTATCTCACCCCATACGGGTCATGGACACAACTCGGCGGTGATGATGGCACGCGCCAGTGACCCGCCTCACCTGGTCCAGCGTGCCCACGTCCAGGCAGTCCTCCATAGACATCATCGCATCCATCTCGTCGGCGACGGCGACGGCGGCGGAGCCGTTCAGCTTGGAGTCGTAAAAGTCCAAGTCGCGGAAGGCAGCGATGTTGAGCTCCTCCAGCTTGTGCTCTATCTTCTTGACCTCGACGTCGATATCCACGGCGATATTGTTCTTCGCGACCGTGCCCGTCGCGCCCTTGGTCCCGCCCTTGCCCGTCAGGTGCGTGCTGCTGCCGCCCGAGCCTGTTGAACCCTTGCCCCTCGATCTGGCAGCCGAGCCTCTCTTCTTGTTGCCCTTGGTGCTCTTGCCATTAGCCTCGTCTGTGGGCTTACTGCCGCCAGTGCCCTTGGCCTTCGAGCCGTACGTGCGCCTGCCATTCCCGCCGCCATTGTCCTTTGCCATCCAGTCGTCCTTGTCCCAATACTTTGCGCCATTCGCCTCGTCCGTGGGCGTCCTGTCGTCAGTGTCCCTGGCGTTCGAGTCGTACGTGCTCTTGCCCCACCAGCCGTCCTTGTCCGTGTCCTTCCAGCCGTCATTGTCCTTCCAGCCGTCCTTGTCCGTGTCCCACCAGCCGTCAGCCGCGCTATCT
The DNA here is from genome assembly GCA_963575745.1 of Prorocentrum cordatum. NCBI lineage: Eukaryota > Dinophyceae > Prorocentrales > Prorocentraceae > Prorocentrum > Prorocentrum cordatum. The sequence goes on along the minus strand of CAUYUJ010002059.1, from coordinate 87,236 downwards.
CGCCAGTGGCCTGTGTGCGCGCGACTGGCATGGTAGGAGCTGGCGTCGCGCTGGTCTGCGGCCTGGTAGCTGCCGCCTCTGCCCGCGTCACGGCTGCCGTGGCCCGAGCCCTTCTCGCGATCGTAGTAGTCCGCCGTAGCATGCGTCTTGCGGCCACCGCCCCGAGCCCGCTTGTAGGCTGCCTGTGCGTACCATGGCCACTTATTGGAGTCGACCGCGCCGTGCGCGTCCTCGTCGGCCGTGCCATAGTCGCCACCGTCGTCACGGCCGTGCGCGCCACAGCCGTACTCGCCAGGCTGCCGCTCGTCCTCGCGCTCCCACTTCTCGTCCGACATCCGCCCGCCGCACTCGGGATCGGAAGGCTGAATGCGTTCGGAACGCGCAGTGCGTTCCCACTCGGCGTCCGAAATCCTCCAGCCGCGCTCGCCGCGCGGGTGCTCGTCCTCGCTGTCGCTGCCCTCGGTGTACGTGCCGTAGTGGTTGTGGCGCTGCCAGCGCCAGCTGCTGTCCGCGCCGTGCTTCTGCCGCTTTGCCGTGCGCACGTCGCCCTCAGCAGCAGGAGGCTGCACGACGAACGCGCCTGGCGCTGGCGCCGAGCTGGGGCCCACCGTCACCGTAGGCTGCACCGCCACGTACGCGCCTAGTGGCACGTGATGCTGCACCGCCACGTTAGGTTGCTGCACCGCCACGTTAGGCTGCTGCACCGCCGCGTTAGACTGCATCACCGCCACGGGAGGCTGCAATACCACGTTAGGCTGCACCGCCACGTACGCGCCTAGTGGCACGTGATGCTGCACCGCCACGTTAGGCGGAACCACCACCAAGTATGTGGCCATCGCCGCGACCAGGCGTGCCGCCGCGCGCAAAGATGCGCGGCACGGGGGGCACGCGGCGGACGCATAGTCGCGCCGAGACATGGCGTGACAGCCACGCTCGGCTCGAGCCAAAATGGATACGGACTGTGGGCGACCAAGACGCCCCAAGCTTTGTTGAGCTTACGAGCTGTCATCGATACTAGCATGTCCAAGACGCCAAAGACGCCCAAGACGCCCCCATGACGCCCCAAGACGCCCAAATACGTCCACGAATACGCCCCAAGACGCCCCAAGACGCCCAAGACGCCCCAAGACGCCCCAAGACGCCCAAGATGTCCAAGGCGCCCCAAGACGCCCCTAACGCACTCAAGGCATCCCACGACGCCCGAGACATCCCCACCAAACGTTTGCACGCGCACGGCACTACACGGCACGTCACACCACGCACGCAGTTGTCACTGACACGGCCACCGCGGACGCAGCGCACGGCCATTGGGGGTGGCGGCTGCGTTTTACGCCAATATGGGTAGCTCGGGGGCAATTCGGGACCATTGATGGAGCGTTTCGAGAGGTGATATATCGGATGGTTGACACATACCCCCCCCCCCCCCGCGGGGCACACCTGGGGCCCCGTGACGGCGGTCAGGGCGCAGCCCACAACACTCATGATGCGATGAAGGATGTGCGATGAGGGGCAGTGCGAGAGGCGAGATGCGAGTGCGATGGGACGCTGAAAATGATGACAGAACGATGCGCGAGAGCGCCAAACATGACCAGATGCGCGTGTGCCAGCACGTACCGAACCAGTTGCCTCCAGATGTCGATCTGCAAATCTGCAGATCGACATCGATGTCGATCTGCAGATTTGCAGATCGACATCGATGTCGATCTGCAGATTTGCAGATCGACATTTGCATTGTGTTGGTTTTAGTATTGATGCAAATGTCGATCTGCAAATCTGCAGATCGACATCGATGTCGATCTGCAGATTTGCAGATCGACATCTGGATTTGATCGCCCTGCGATCCTCGAGGATCGTGGTTCGGTTCATGTCATCGGCCATGCCCCCGCCCCTCCAGGGTGGTTTCGCGAGTCCAATCGGACCGATGCTCGAGGTGTTCTGGCCGTCGTGTGGGCCTCGTCACCACAGCTGGGAACGGCTCGGGAACTCTTGTGTGGCTGGACTCCTGGACGGGTCTGAGGGGCTGTTCTGGGAGATGGGGGTGGCGACGACGGCGATGTCGGCGACGACGACGACGACGCAGACGACGCCACCGACGACGGCGACGACGACGACGGCGGCGACGGCGAGTGGGGGGGGGGGGGCGTTGCCGACGAGCGACGACGACGCCGCCGCCGCCGACGACGACGCGATGTTGAGCAGACGACGGCGCGCGACCTCACGCGATGGCATCCGCAAACAGTCGACGCGACACGCCGCGAGCAAACGAGTGCGCCCCCGCGCGACCTTACGCGGGCAGCTTACGCGCGACCGCCAATGACGACGACGATGGCGATGCCAAGGACGAGGGCGGCGTCGACGGCGGGAGGCAAGGATGAGAGAGGCACAAGGGTTTCAAGTAGCGCCCCAGCGAAGGCAGTCCCACACAACCTGTGCTGAGCCGAATTCTTCGAACTCATTCCAGTGATTCTGGAACAACCACTCGATGTACTTGTGCACGTTGCGGTCGGCCGACTGTCTCACTGCATTCAGGTCGCCACCATTTGCAACATGCTTGGCCATGAGCCTCGCGATCCTGACGTGTCGTCCACCTCGCTTCATCTTCTCCGTCCGAACGGTAGGTGGAATCCCCGACTCTTCGTCTTCCAGCAGCACTGGGGCCACGTGATCCTCGCCTGCGTGCTGCACCGCCTTCATGACGATGACGCCAGCATCGCTGAGCAACTCCTCCACCTTGCTGAGCTGCTGCTTGAGCCACGGCACCTTGACATCGTCGTCCATGCTGTGCTGACGACGGCGCTTGTGGGCTGTGCCGCCCTCGTCCCAGCCGTGATCGTCGTACTCGGCGCTTGTGGGCTGTGTCGCCCGCGCCCCAGCCGTGAGCGCCCCGCTGCTGTACTCGCCGCTGTGCTCGCACGTGTCGCCACTGCCGCCGCTGCTGTACTCGCCGCCACTGCTGTACTCGCCGCCACTGCTGTGCACGCCACCGTCGCCACTGCTGTACTCGCCGCCACTGCCTTCGACCGCGTCGCAAACGTTCGGCTCGACCTCGCCGCCACAGTCGCCAGTCGTACTCGCAGTACTCGGCTGCGCCGCCACCCCGTCGTACTCGCAGTACTCGGCTGCGCCGCCCGCGTCGTGCTCCTCCGTCGGCTTGCTGTCCTCACGGCCACCTCCACTAGCCCACTTCGGCTTCGGTGGTGTCGCCACAAAACTGTCTTCTGTCGCCGTGGCACTGGCCGTGCCACTCTGGCCGCCTCCAGCCCGTCGACCTGGCATTGGCTTCGCCTTCGGCCACGGGGCGCAGGCGAACGGGGCGGCGCTATCCACGGCATCGGAGGGGCGATTACGCCAGCCCCACTTGGGGCCAGCCAGCAGGCGCGGCGCGGGCTCCTGATGCTCCCTGATCCCGCTGCTGGCTGCCACGGCGTGCAGCCTGTCGTACTCCTCCTTTGTGGTGGTGACCATCGGGGGCTCCTGCTGGGGCGAGGCGGCCGATCCTGCGCATGGGCTCGCCGTCGGGCGCGGGACCGCGCGCTGGGGCTCCCGCGGGCGAGCCGTGGACGCGGCCGTCCTAGATGACGGCCTGGCCCTCTGCGACGGGCGGGGAGGCTCGGCCATGGCCCCGTCTTGAGCCAAAATATGGCTACAGGGTAACGTTGTTATCAATATTATAACGATATTTGCCTAAACCAATGAACCGATATTAAAACGGGGGGTGCGACTTGGCCCGCGGGGGCGCGGTTCCGGAACTGGGCCGCCGCGTCAATTGGTGACGGCGGCGGTGCTTTTATCTTCGCGCCCTCGATCGTGGCGCTTCCTTATTCACGCATATACTTGTGAGCGCCATATATTGCCTTTCATATGTTTCTATCGTTGCACACCATACCTTGACGCTGTATATATTCGCGCATCGTGCTTATCATTGTGTTAGCTTAACACATCCACATTGTTTTTATCTCCGCGCATACTGATGATTTGGAACTTGAGTGATGACACTCGCTGTTTTCTCGTGCGTGAATGTGCGAGTTATGCAGGCGGCACCACTTGTTTCGAGCCGCGTCCAGAGGCGGAGCCACGGCGACGAGCCGCGGCGCGTGCACTGTTCGATGCGGACCCGCGGCGACCAGCCCTGGCGCGTGAACTATTATATATAAGTCCTTAATTGAATATACGTGTATATCTAGTGGCCGTCGGCCCATCCCGCCGCCGTGCCTGGATTCGTGGACATTGGATGTTGTTGGAGGCTCTTGGGCCGTCGTGGAGCGGCGGCGGACCGAAAGCGCGACAATCTCAAATTCTGGGCCACTGGGGGAACGTCTGCAGTATGCCTCAAGTGGTATCGAATAAGTACGACTTGAGGCACGCCCGTTGTATGCCTCAAGTAGTTCCGATCGGGTACCACCTGAGGCGCGTCGTCAGTATGCCTAATGTGTTAGCAAACAAATTCCCTTTAGAGGCATGTCGGCAATAAGCATCAAGTGGTGCCGAATGTATGTGTGTCTGGATCTCATGTTACGCCTTTCGGGGGTCTCTGGAAGACAGTGTTGAAGCCTCTTGGGGGCAGTTTTGGGGTATAGTCTTTTGTGGCTTCTTGGGGGCTGCTTGGGGCGTCTTGGAGGCATCTTGGAGGGCCTGGGGGCATCTTGGGGCACTCTTGGGCCCCCCTGGGGTTTCTGGGGGCGAACCACTTGATTGTTTTAATTGTTTTGACGCCCTCTTGGGCCCCTCTTGGTGCCGTCATTGAGCCCTCTTGGGCCGTCTTGGAGCCCTCTTGTGCCGTATTCGGGGCCGTCTTGGGTCGTCTTGGGGCTGTCTTAGTTAGGGCTTCTTGGGGCCGTCTTGGGGGTGCTATTGGGCCGTCTCAGAGCGTCGGGAAGCAGAAAAGGTGCGAAAGCAAAGCTCATTGAAAAACACAATGGAAAATCAACAATTTTAGCATCTCGGGGCAATCTTAATACCACCAACCCTCTGGGCGTAGGTGGTTTAAGGAGTTTCCTCTTCCAACTTCCTTCTTCCCCTTCGGGGAGGGGATTACCCCTCCCCCCTACCCCCTCCCCTGGACCTGGACGGGGCGTTCCACGAGGGGTTGGAGCGTCCAAGATGGCCCAGGATTGCTCCAAGAGCGCCTCGGAGAGCCCAAGATGAGCTCCAAGATTGCTCAATACAGCTTCAGATGCCCCACGATGGCTCCGAAGATGGTCCAAGATGCCCCGTGACCGCCCCAATACGGCTTCAAAAGGCCAAATAGCTCCCCAAGGATGCTCCCCAATAAGCCAAAATCCTTCAACAACCTACGGAAAATCAATGATGTTCTGCTTCTCTCCTTTTCGCTTCCGATGGCCATCCGAGACCTCAACATTGCTCCAAGAGGGCACAAGAGGGCCCCAAGAGGGGCCCAAGAGAGCCCCAAGACAGCCCCAAGAGCGCCCAAGAGCGCTCCAAGCGCGCTCCAAGAGCGCCCCAAGAGGGCCCCATAATGCGATTTTAAAGGCTCTAGAGGGGCAGCGCTAATGAAAGCTCCCCTCTTTTTCTATATATCTCCTCCAAGATTGCCCCAAGAAGCGCCCATGCGGCCCCAAGAGGCCCCCAAGATTGCCACAGGAGGCCACCCAAAAGCCACCAAGAGGCCCCAACGATGCCCCCAAGAGGACCCCATAGGCCTCTCCGATGCACCCAAGGCGCCCAAGAGACCCCCAGGACCGCCAGGAGACCCCCAAGGCGCCCCAAGAGGCCTCCAAGAAGCGCCCAAGAGAGATCCCAAGAGGCTCCGGAAGGCATCTACAAGACCTTTGGCCCTTTTGCTTGCTCTCCTCCTCATCATCATCCTTCTGCCCCTCCTTCCTCCTCCTCATCCTCCTCCTCCTATTCATCTTCCTTCTCTCCACTCCCTTATCTATCCATCCAGCCTCCCCCGTCTCCTCATTCCTCCTTCGCGCGGTTCGGCTGTCTCCCATCTTTGCTCCCGCACGTCCCTGATCACCTCAACTCGCCTGGGCGTTGCTTCTGGATGGGCTGGTGGGGATGCGCGCAGCGTGAGGACTTGGGAGGGCCCTTAGGGGCCTCTTGGGCGGTCTGTGCGGCATATTGGCCCGTATTGGGGCCATATTGAGCGTCTTGGAGCGCTCATTGGGTGTATTCGGGGCCTCTCGGGGCCTTCGTTGCCAGTCGCGAGGCCCGCTTGGGCCCGAAAACGCCACGCGGGAAGCTGCGAGAAGCCCCAGGAGAACCGCGGGAAGGCCCGAGAGAATGGGAAATTGTGGTTATGGTCCCCTTACTGAGGACCGAGGCTCGGAGGATTGTACACGGGACCTGAGGACACGCCCACTCCGTGCCGCGCGGCACGGTTGCGGATATACATACACAAATACAGGCATATACGCTTACAAATGCATGTACGTGCATACCAACGCATTGCATCGGTGACATTGCTCGCAGCATATCCCGTTACGTCCGCGGTCATTTGTTGCTCTAACTTGCATTGCGTGTCGGCGCTCGCGCCTCTTACCGACTCAAGCCGCGTGCGCGCGCGCGAGATGTCAGGCGTCGCCCCTGCAGGCGACCCTCCAGAGAGTCCACCAGGGTCGCCGATATCTCCGCCGCCTGGCGTCAGCGCCGCCGCTCTTGCAGGCGACGCTCCTGCGCGCGACGCGCCTGCAGGCGACGCTTCCTCGGGCTCGCACGCGGGCGAAGGGATGTCGTCGGAGCCCGCGGGGGCTGCCCCTTCGGTTGACGACAGGCGCAAGCGGAGCATCACGCGCACGTATTCTGCGATCGCCGACATGCCCGAATCTGCTCGGAACACGTTCAACATGATGCAGTCTGATGACGGCCCTTCCAATACAAACAAGACACGCTCGATACGTTATAAGATCACGTACACCATCGAAGATGCAGTGGTCTTCGAGGACTCTGACTGAGATTCCTGCACGATCGAGCGGCACAGGCCATTCGGTCTCTTCGGGTGCAGCATCGGATGTTGCGTGACAGCAAGTGTCGCGGAGCATTCATTGATTCGTCTGTCGTGCACTCGTGAACTTTTGTGTGGCTGCTGCGTCGGGTACTCTGCGGCACGAGCTAGTGCGCTGCTATGCGCTATGGTGTACTGTTCTGCGGATCACGTTTCAACGACGACCGTCAGCGACGGAACCCATGTGTAACTTGGGGGAGGATGTAACTGTGATAACAACATGCGCGTGCCTGGGGTTGTGAGGGGCGGCGGTGGTCGTGGGAGGGGGAATGTGGGGGAAGGCATCAGCAGCTCTGTATTGCACCCCCCCCTGTCCGTAGAACTGATTCTCTCGAAGGCAATCCTCGATCGCTCTTTCAGAGCGCCCGACCCGAGTGCCGCCCCGCGCGCCCTACTCCCCGACCGCCTCGATGGCGCAGCGCTCGAGCTTGGCGTGCAGGGGCGTCGCTGGCGCTCGGGCGTTCGTGGACAACATGTGGGTCGACGGCAATGATGCAGAGACTGGGTGGATCGATCCCGCCATTTGGGAACGGTTGTCTCCATCTGACAAGGAGCGGTACTACGAGCTTGTGCAGAATATGCTGGCCCAGCGCAAGTCCGCCCATGGGCAGCCCAGCGACGGCGACGGCGCGCAGCAGGACAACGCGCAGCAGATCGGCGACGGCGCGCAGCAGGACAACGTGCAGCAGGACGGCGATGGCGCGCAGCAGGACAGCGTGCAGCAGGACGACCAGCACGACGACGGTGCCACGCACCACGGCAGCGCTCAGCCCAGCGTGCAGCATGACAACGGCGACCAGGGCAGTGGCAACCGTGCCGTGGCTCAGCAGTACGATGGCCAGGGCGACGATGATCAGACGGGCAGTGGCAAGGACCAGCACTCCGACACGCAGCACGACAATGGCCAGCAGGCCGTGGCTGAGATCTACCCCAGTGCAGAACGGCGCCACCGCAGGATGTTCCAGGCGCAGGCTGTCTTGAGTGACTTGTACACGGACCTGAGCACGATTGAGAAGAAGATCGGCGCGCAGGATAAGATGATCAGCTACTTGGCCGAGAAGATCAAGAACCTCGAGAATCAGATCTGAGGCGGCCACTAGGCGCGCGCGCCTATAATAGATAAGGGCGCTCCTTGCGCCCGAGCGCATACAGAGCGCTCCTTCGCTCAACCGCGGGACGCCGCCCCCCTGCGAGTCGAGCGCGCTATGCCATTCCCGCGGGCATTCGCGCCGCCTGCGAGATGAGAAAAAAAACAAAACAAAACAAAACAAAACGCGACCGCGCGATGCATCCGCGGGCGCGCGCGCCGCCCCTGCACAGATCTCCCGCGGGCACGCGTGATGTGACGCGGGTGCCACCTTTCGTGCAAGCATCGGTCATCGACTCTCGAGTCTCGGACCGCTAACATCGAGCCCCGATCCTCCCCTCACAACTCGATCGATCATCGAGCCTCGAGTCGCATGCTCGATCCTCGAGCTTAGATCATCGACCCACCTCGAGCCTCGACCCTCGATCCTCGAACCTCGAACCTCGACCCTCGATGATCATATCTTGAACCTCGAGCCTCGATTCTACATCCTCGAAACTCCATATGCGAACCTCGGTCCTCGATCATCGAACCTCGACCAAGCAACGAGCTTCTCAGCAGGTATGGGGCCCCCCACTATGTACGATCCACCCGAAAATAGTTAGGGCCCTGACTCGCCAAGTAGAATCACACTCTCAGACGTAGATCGGATCTAAATACAATAGGTCAGCACCACCCCTCCCCATGTACAGATAGCAATTCCAGCACCGAACGTAGATGCTGCTTCAGAGCAGGTGGATAAGGACCTCCCAACGCGCGTGGAAGACGATCCCAGCAATCCTATACTACTCTCACGACAAGTGCGTCGGGAACTCCCCACAATAGATATAAACCGATAATCAACGAGACGATATGGCACCTTCCGACCGACACGTATATATGGCACTCCCAGCAGTGAACCCACCTCTGGGCGCAGGTGGTTTGTGGCGTTCCTCTTTCCAATATCACTCCTTTCCCAGCTCGGGAGGTTTACGCCCTCTCCCCTCCCCCCCGCCCGCTCACCCGCCCACCCCACGCACGCGCACGCGCACGCGCACATGCATACACACACAGGCACACTGCGTCTAGAGGGGCTCCCCGCGAAGGGTTAGAGCGCCCATGCTGGCTCAATGGATTTGCTCCAAGAGGGCCCCAGATAGCCCAGATGGCTTCAAGATTACACAACAGACATCAAGATTGCGCCTCCGACATGCATCCAGGCTCCAATGCGGCTCCAATATACGGTTTCAATTGCAATCTGAGCCCTCCGGGACCACCCTCCCCCTCAACAAAGATGCAACAATTGCACCAAGACCAAAGGAACATCAATGTTGTTTGCTTTGTCGATCGTTGTCTTCCGATGCGCTCTTGAGGCGTCAGGATGGCCCCAATATGGCCGAATGGAGCCCCAAGACGCCCAACATGCTCCCACGAGCTCACATACTATAGCGCTCCAAGAGCGGCCCGCGATCGCCCAATGCGCCTTTTTTGAGCATCCGAGAGGGGGCGGGGTGGGGTGGAGGGGCGGCGTGCGTGTGTGCATGTGTGTGTGTGGCAGCGACTGCCCCAAGAGGCATCTCAGAGTCACAAAACAACTCCTGATGCCCACCTTCTCCCCCCCACCCACCCCCCCCCCCAACCCCGGCCCACCCAATCCACCCCCACCCCACCACCCACCCACGCCCCCACCCACCCACCCCGCCGCACCCCACCCCCACCACCACCACCACCATCAACCCACACACACATACACACACACACCCTCTCCCCCCCCCCCCCTCTCCCCCCCCCTCTTCCCCCCCCCCCACCACCGCCCCTCCACCCCCTCCCCCCCGCCCCCCCCCAACCCCACCCCGCCGCCCCCACCCCCCCCCCCCCCCCCCTCCTCCCCCACCCCACCCCACCCACCCCCCCACCTCCACCCCGCCGCCCCCCCCCAACCCACCACCCCACCCCCACCCCACCCCAACAGAGCCCCAATATGGCCACCAATAACGCTGTGAGAGGACCCCAACTTAAGGGAGCCCATGGCTCCAATGGGCATCAGAGAAAACGTTTCCGAGGCGGTTGTTAACCTGCCTGCTCTCACCGCCACCGTCATCACCTGCAGCAACAACATCAGCACCACAATCTCCAGCGACAGCACTATAGCAGCAGCGGCAGCACCATCAGCACCACCACCACTGCCAGCATCAGCACCAGCAGCAGCATCGGCAGCAGCACTATCAGCAGCACCAGCATCACCACGATCAGCAGCAAACGCATTAGCAGCATCACCAACACCAGCAGCACGAGAACCATCACCGCCAGTAGCAGAAACAACAGCAGCACCACCACCAACAAAAACAGCAAAACCAGCACCAGCAGCAGCACCAGCAGCAGCACCAGCAGCAACGCGAGAACCATCAACGCCATCAGCAGCAGAATCAGCACAACCAGCAGCAGCACCACCAGCAGCAACACCACCAGCGGCTATAACACCAGCAGCAGCACCAGCAGCACCTGCCCAGCAGCAGCACCACCACCAGCACCAGCAACATCACCAGCAGCACGAGAACCAGCAACACCAGCAACATCACCAGCAGCAGCAGCAGTGCCAGCAACAGCAACAGCACCCGTAGCAGCATCCGCACCCTTCGCTATACCACAGATATCTCAATTCAGCGGTATTGCCCGCGCTGTCGCACTATGTGGGTTTATTCAGCCCTTCTCCCGTCAGCTCTCCAGAAGATTGTTCCTGGATGGGCTGGTGGAGATACGCAAAGCGTCAATAATTGGCAATATACGTAGATCGGTCTTCGCCGTATGTTGAATCTCGCTCCGATATATGTGATACATTATTATATGTATATGAGTCCAACTCCTCCTCCACCGAACCGCCGCCCAATGAAGGGCAATATGCGAATGGCCGCGTCGGCCACCGCGGCGGCCGCTGGCCACCACTAAACAAAAGAGTGCCTGGCGGCGCATTGGCCATGGGTTGTTGATATCACCATCCTCCATATTCGAGAGAGGGAGAAAGAGATAGAGAGAGAGAGAGGGGGACTGCATATATGTGTATATATATACACATATGTATGTGTGTATATATATATATGGCTCCAAGACTGCCCCAAGACGGTTCCAAGTGCCCAGGCCCTTCCGAGAGCCACCCCGAGAAACCCAAATTTGGTACGAAACCTGAATGACACAAACGTAGCGTTGCCGTCTCGCCTTCTCTCTTCTAGTGAGCTCTTGAGGCTCCAAGGTGGCCTCAATATGGCCCAATGCGATGGGAACAGGGTGGCGGGGGGGCGGGAGAGGGGGGTGGGGTGAGGTGGCGTGGGGGGTGAGGGCGGGTTGGGGTGGGGGCGAGGGGCGGGAGGGGGGGGGAAGGGGGGGGGGGGGGGGGGGGGGGGTGTGGGTGCGGAGAAAGGGGTGAGTTTTTGGCATTGGGTTGGAGAGCCTCGGACAGTGGGGGGGGGGGATGGGGATGGCGGATGGGGGGGGTGGGGGGTGGGGAGGACGAGGGGGGGGGGGGGGGGGGGGGGGGGGGGGGGGGGGTGGAGGGGGGAGGGGGGAGGGGGGTTGGTGGTGGGGTGGGGGGGGGGGGGGGGGGGGGGGGGGGGGGGGGGTTGGCGGGGGGGGGGGTGGTTGGTTGGGAGGATGGCGGGTGGAGGGGGGTGGAAAGGGGGGGGGGGGTTGCAAAAGCGCAAATGCGTTTTCAGTTTTTTCTGGAAACAATGTGGGCAAGATTCCCCCGAGGGGCTTCTCGCGCCCCTCGCAATAGCCGCAAGATGGCACCAAGACCAGGTCAATCAATTGGGCCGCACCGTGGGCCCCACGAGAAATCAACGACAAGCCCGATATCGGCCCGAGAGGCCCCCGAGACAACGTGCCCGAGGCGACTCTTAAACTGCATGATTCCACCGTTACCGCCATCACCAGCAGAAGCATGAGCAGCAACGCCACAACCGCCAGCAACCGCATTTGCATAAGCATGAGCACCATCAGCACCACCACAATCACCAGCACCAGCAACACAACCAACATCAGCACCGCCACCAGCACCCGCAGCAGCATCAGTTGCAGCACAAACGTCAGCATCACCAGCACCAACAGCAGCGCCACCAGCACCCGCAACACCACGAGAATCAGCAACACAAACAGCAACACCAGCAGCAGCATCACCACCACCATCAGCAGCAACACCAACACCATCGCATAAGCAGCGTCACCAGCTGCAGCAGCATCATCATCACCACAAGCAACAGCACCAACACCATCACCGACTTCACGAGAAAAAGCCACCCGCGCGCGCGCGGGTGACCATGGTGACCAGCGCGCGCGCGCGCGAGCGCGCGCGTCGGAGTTCAGTATTGCGCGCGTCGGGGTTCTGTATTGTCCACAATACAAGGTTACATATAATGTCACAGGCTGAATTCAAACTTTTTGCTGTTCCCTAAAAGGGGCGCGTTGGCTTGTCTATTGTGGACAATACAGACCTCCGACGCGCGCGCGCGCGCGTTAATGAGTTTGTCCACAAGAAAAGCCGACATGCAATTCCAAAAATTGAATTCAAAAATTATGTTGCGTTTTAAAGAGACGGGCGCGTCGACTTTTCCAATGTGCATGGACAATACAGAGCTCCGACGCGCGCGAGTTGAGAGTTCTAAGATATTGTCCGCAACATGTGATTCCTCTAACTGAATTCAACAGTTCTGTATGTCTTTAAAGAGTCTTGGTTTAAGTGACTTTCCAACTCTCATGGCTCGTGGCTCATGGTGCCATTGTGGTTTTTGTGGTTTCATCGAAGAGCACGCATGGTGGGCATCTCCCAAGATACATCGTAGCTTCCCGCAGCGGAACCCATAAATTCCCAAATGGGACACATCGATTCCTGCAGGTGTACCCATAGACCCCCGATGCAGAAACCATTATATAGTTCCCGACGGGAACCCAACTCCCGCTCGTGAACCCATATATCTTTCCGCAAGGGAACCCGTATATTCCCAGAGAAGCCTTAGATTCTTGCAGGGGGCGCCATATATTCCCGCATGGAAACTCATGGACACCCAATATACATCCCCGAAAGTCCGAAGGGAGCCCATAAGTTCCAAGCCCTTGCCCTTGTCCTTCTCCTCCTCCCCTGCTGGCATCATATTTTTCGTCATTGCCCTCCTCCTTCTCCTCTTCGCCCAATGTCAACCCCTGTTGCGGCCATGTGGTGATGCGCGTGACGCGCCAGGACCATGCGCAAGGTCCAAGCGCGCCAGTCTATCGGCATCGAACGCCCAACCGCGTACAACAAGGCAAAATTCCCCGCGCGCGTGGACGCGCGCGCTAAAATGCACCCTCAACGGTGACCGAACGGATTTCGGGTGACCCGCGATCGCGGGTGACCCCCGCGCTCGCGCGGGGAGTTCTGTATTGTCCACAATGCAGAAGCCGACGTGTACTTCCAAGAACTGAACTCAAAACATCTGTGTCCCTTTAAAGAGGCCAGCGGGGCGTGCAGGCTTTGCTTTTTGCGCGGGTCTTTGCACCTGCGGCCCCACATAGAAACGTCGTCGTCGGTCGGCACGTCGGTCGGTCGGTCGTCGTCGTCGTAGTCGTTGTCGTCGGTTGCCGTCGGCGCGGGTCGAATGCACAAGCGGTGGAGGGGGGATAAGGGTGGCCCACGGGGGGGGGGGGGGGGGGGGGGGTGCATGATCGCCGATGCGGGGTGAGAGGGCGCAGGGGGGAGGGAAGGGGAAGGGCGGGGATGGGGGAGGAGGTAGGGGGGAGAGGGGTGTGGGTGTGTGTGGGGGTGCGAGGGGCGGAGGGGGGAGGGGAGGGGAAGGGCGGGGAGGAGGGGAGAGGGGTGTGGGTGTGGTGTGGGGGTGGGGAGGGGGGGGGGGGGGGCGACAGCGCCGATTACGTTGAATGGCAGCGTTGTGTCTGATCGATCGGGGCGCTGATCGGGCGATGCCTCATCCCTCATGAACCATGAGGGACTTATCTAATCACCCTTACCGTCCTCCACCACTGCAAATTTTGGGCAATGGTAACCAGTACACACAATATATATATATTATATATATATATGTTCTGGCGCATCTTGTGGATTCGGCGCAATACAGAACTCCCCGCGCGCGCGCAAGGGGAGGAACGGGGATGGGGGGGGAGCCAGAGTGTTCGGCGTTGGCCGCATCCAGCCCACCAGACCAAGATGACCTTCAAATGGCTTAAGATAGCCCAAACACCCGAACGCACGGTGAGAGGGGCAGTGCATGTGGTGCGGTTTATGTGCATGGTGCAGCCACTGTCAGCCATCGTGGGCCCCAAGCAGCTTATGTAGTGCACTCTCTGTGGTGCAGTCTATGTGGTGCAATATATGCGGTATGTGGTGCAGTCTATGCGGTGCAGTCTATGTCGGCCGTACTGGCCCCAAATGGTGCACTCTGTGGTCTAGGATGTATGTGTTTGGCTCGTTTAGTTGGCTGGTCCGTGTATGAATGTAAATATATGTTAATATTTCACACGCCAAGGCTGGTCGCCGCGGCTCCGCGTCTGGACGCGGCTCGAAGCGTAGTTGCCGAGAGCCGAGAGGGGGGGGGGAAACATGAAACGGCGCGAAGATACGCGTCGCGAAGATAAATAAGCGCAAATATTTGGGGCACGAGTGCCGAATGCCACGGCGCGAAAATAACATGCGCAACGGTAAAATGCGCAAAGGGAAACCAGACACGGCAAGCGAAGATAATCGGCGCGAAGATACGATGCTTAATTACAATTACAATTATTATACCGATGCCGCTTTGGCCCAAATGTACTTGACCGCGCGGTCGAGGTCCTTCAAGGAATGCGGGCGTGAGAGGGCGGCATGGCCGCCCATCGTGGCCGCCGACGCCGCGGCGGCCATGGCAAGGGCCGCGGCGGCGCGACGGCGACTGTGAAACGCCGACAGTGCAGGGCGCGGGCGAGCCAGAGAAAGAAAGCGGCACTCTCGGAGCTCTCGGCGCTACTTGCAGAAGCGTTGCCAGCCCCGTGCTCGGGGGAATCTTGCAGGAACGTTGGCAGCGTTGCCATCTCCGAGCTCTCGGCGCCCGACTCGGTCTGGTGCGCCAGGTCTGTGTCACCTTGCTCGCCGCGCCCGAGGGCCAGGGCGCCGCGCCCCACCGCAGCGCAGCGCGGCGCTCCACCGCGGCGCGGGGCGCGCCGCTCGAGGTCAAGGACGCCGCGCTCCGCCTTGCTCGTCGCGATCGAGGCCCAGGACACCGAGGCATGCGAGCTCGCCCTCGAGCGCATGGAGGAGATGGATCTGCGGATGCGCGAGATGCAGCTGCGCAGGGCAGCGCTGGAGGAGAGGACGGACGCACTGGAGGACCAGCTCCAGCAGGCGAGGGCAATGCTGGGCGCGATGTGGCATGAGCGGCAGGACGCAATAGACACGCACGACGCCACCGAGGCCAGAGCCGTCGATGTCGCCATAGAGGCATGCGAGGACTCGGTCATAGATCGCACCAGGCGACTGATTATGGCAGAGGTGCACTACAACGCCGTGGGGCGTATGATTCGGTATCGTACTCAGCATTCTCAGCCGACCGCGGTCGATGGCCCTGGCGACGACGCCGCCTGGCAGTGAGGGGCGCCCAGTTTAGAGCGCATGTGTTCTTAGATTCCTTTTCAGGCGTTCACGCGCCAGGACTGGTCGCCGCGGGCCGCGGCTCCGCGTCTGGACGCGGTCCGAAAAAGGAACAACAACAAACAATATTGTTAAGCAGTGTGTTCAAATATAAGACCGTCGAATGCCAGGCAAGATAACTGGCGGTGCGTAGCGCGCGCGCCGCTGCTCGCAAGTGCAAGCATTGCTTGGGTTAGGCACGAGCGCGCGCGCTCTCTGAACCCACCCGTGCGCGATAAGGAAGCGCGAAGATAGGAAGATAAGGAAGCGCGAAGATAAGAAGCGCGATGGTAAGAATCGCACAGATAAGGCAGCGCGAAGATAAGGAAGCGCGAAGATAAGAAGCGCGATGGTAAGAATCGCACAGATAAGCAATGCAAATATAAGATGCGCAAAGATGCTGGCCGTTGCGGTTCAGGTTTGCAGCATGGGGTCCAAGAACGCCCCCATCACGCCGCCATTGCACCGCCGTCCCTCGCCGAGCGCGCAGCCGCAGTCGCAGCTGCGGCGGTCCGCTCGGCGCGCGGCCGCGGCGCAGCCGCAGCGCAACCGCAGTCGCAGTCGCAGCCGCGTTCCGCGGCCGCGGCGCAGCCGCAGCCGCTGTCGCAGCCGCAGTCGCAGCCGCGCTCCGCGGCCGCGGCGCAGCCGCAGCCGCCCGCGGCGGCGATCGCCATGCCTCGAGAAGGCCGGCCCGCAGTCTTGCCGTCGCAAGCCCCGAGGAGCTATGCCCGCAGCCTCGGGTCGCAGCCGCAGTCGCTGCCCGCAGCCTTGCCGACGCAGGTCTCGAAGAGAAAAGCCCGCATCCTCGAATCGCAGCCGCAGTCGCAGCCCGCGGCCTTACCGCCGTCGGCGAGGAGGCAAGAAACATCGTCGCGGCGTGCACATAGCTTACGGCTTCATTATGGACCCATGGATCCAAACGTGGGATCGGCCGCTGCAGCGGGAGATGATATCCGACCAGGGCTTACAAGAGGTGAACCCCGCGGACGGGCCCGATGACGAGATCTGGATGGACTCCGAGGACTGGTCCTTTGACGAGATCAAGGGCTAGATCATTGGCGCGCGAACGCCGGCTTTGCTGTGACTGGCAACTGCCGATGTTGACTCGCAACTGCCACTCTGCTCTGTTGTGACGCCGCTCGAGGGCTATACCATCGGCGCAAACGCCGCCTCTGCTAGGACTGCAGATGGAGGGGTGATTGCGATGCTCGCGGGGGCTGGCCTGACCGCGCTTATCATATTAGCTGCAGCGCCCGCGCTGGTGGTTTGAGCCAATAGTGCATACAGTACACTATAAGTTTTAAGTACATTGTATATGGATGGCGGCTCCTCATCACAGCGGAAATCCGAATGCCACGCGCATGAGGTGCGTGTCTTGCAGTCAAGGGAGTGGAACACGACTCTTGCTGCTTATATTGCTAATCGCCGCTGGGGCCCCAGCAAGAGATCGCTGACGAAAAATCCGACCCATGTTCCTCGCTCCTCCAGCCCCCAATTCCAATTCCCAACGCCCATGCTCCCACCGCCATCGCTTGCCACCATTTCCCCTCCTTGTCTTTCCACCTACCCCACCCAGACACTCTTTCTTGCCATCGCCTCCGCCGCTTTATGCGGCGCGCGCGCCACGTAGCGAACGCGCGCGTGCGGGGGCTGGAAAGCGATGATCGCTGCGAAATTTGGAAAGGGTTGACATATCCCACAAGCCCTCTGGGCGTAGGTGGTTTAGGGAGTTTCCTCTTCCAACCTCCTTCTTCCCCTTCGGGGAGGGGTTTACCCCTCCCCCCTTGCCCTCTCCCATGGACCTGGACAGGGCGCCCCGCGAGGTGTCAGAGGGTAGTTCGCCAAAGACGGCTCCAAGAGCGCCTCGGAGAGCCTTTAAGATGAGCTCCAAGATGGCCCAAGATAGCCGAAGATGCCTCAATATGGCTCCGAAGATGCTCCAAGAGGTCCCAAGACCGCCCCAAAGCTCCAAGAGGCCCCCCAAGAGGCAAAATCTTTCAAACACCTTCGGAAAACCAATGATGTTCTGCTTCTCGCCTTTTCGCTTCCGATGGCCATCCGAGGCTTCAAGATGGCCCAAAAATGGCCCAAAAGGGACACAAGAGGGGCCCAAGAGAGCCCCAAGACGGCCCCAAGAGCGCCCAAGAGCGCTCCAAGAGCGCCCCAAGAGGGGTCCAAGAGGCGATTCTGGGGGCTCTATAAAGGGGCAAGGCTAATTAAGGGGCCCCTCTTCTTTGATCGATCTCCTTCAAGATTGCCCCAAGAGGCGCCCAGGAGGCTTCCAGAGGCGCAAAGATTGCCCCCAAGATGGCCCCAATCGGCTCTCAAAAGATGCTCCCAAGAGGGCCCCAAGAGGACCCCAACCCAAAGGACCCCACGACCCCCCCCACCCCCCCCCCCCCCCCCCCCCCCCCGAGGCGCCCAAGACGCCCGAGAGACCCCCAGGACCGCCAGGAGACGCCCAAGAGGCCTCCAAGAAGCGCCCAAGAGATATCCCAAGAGGCTCCGACAGGCATCCAAGAGACCTTTGGCCATTTTGCTCGCCCTCCTCCTCCTCCTGCTCATCCGTCTTCCGTCATCCGTCCTCCTCCTTCTCCTCATCCTCCTTCCCTTCCTCCTCCTCCTATTCATCTTCCTTCTCCCCACTCCCTCATCCATCCATCCAGCATCCTCCGTCTCCTCCTTCCTCCTTCGCACGGTTCGGCTGCCCCCCTCCTTGCTCCCGCACTTCCCTGATCACCTCAACTCGCCTGGGCGTTGTTTCTGGATGGGCTGACGGTGATGCGCGAAGCGTCTAGACTTTTGCAACAGCACCGATTGGACATGCAACGAAATCTGTTTGTCCTACCCGCCCCCCCTCGGCGACACTGCATTGCTGCATCCGCCAATGCCTATGCTAGGATAGACTGCTGTGCGCACGCGCATCACAACGCTCACTCCTGCGACTCCAACTGCGGGATATCGCCGCCGCCATCGTCGTCATCGGCGTTGCCGTCGTAGACCGTCAAACCACGTTTGAGAATATCGCCCGTAAGGGTCTCAATCGCTGTCTCAATGTCGGCGAGTTCCATGGTTTTTGGTTTTTGGTACTGCAAGTGCTTGCGCCCGTCTGCATCCATGCACTGCAGGAATATAGACTTCCTGCGATAATCGAACTTCGCCTCTGGCGTGGGCAATTCAATGCGATCCTCTGGGCGCTTGCGCTTGAGCGGCTTCACAGGCGTTGGCTGCAAGGCCGACGCCGTCGCCACCTTCTGGAGCCATGTGAGATTCTCCACGGTCAGCTCAACACATGGCACCCTCAATGGCATGAGCTCCACGGTCATCTTCATATTGAAGGTCGCGCCCTCGTTGCAAGTCAAAACACGCTGGTAACATAGGGCAAGTCGTCGGGATTCACCGCCATCCTGTTGAAGCCATCTGGGAGAGCGGGTGGCTTCTCGCACGGGTTGCACGCATGCAAGTGGGCAAGTAAGACCTCGTCCACGCGCGTGTTCCTCGCCTTGCGCAAATCCTCCAGGATGCAGCTCTTGCTCCAGTACTTGGCCTTGCCCTCGTGGGATAGGCCGAGTAAGACAGCGAGAGGTCTATCTGTCTGCCTGAGCTCGACGTACGTAGGTCCATCGATCGTCTTGGTGTACTGGGGCACCCACGTGCGGACGTGCTTCATGTCCGCGGCATGATATTGGACCACGGGCTTCGCCTCGATCGTGAACGACATCGGCGCGCGTGAAAACAGCCGCGCGAACCCCCCGCGGCGGCCGAGCGCAACCTCGCTTGATCACTGACGGCTTGTCACTGCAAACGAGCCCGCGCCCAGCCGCAGCGACGAGGCTTGGACCAGCGCTGCCGCTGCCCCCTCCCCCATCCCCCTCTCCCCTCGCGAGCGCATGCGAGCTGTTTTTGTTTCTCCTGCAAGCGCTGAAAGAGAAGAATACGCCATGTGTCCAGAGGACGCCGTGTGTCCTTCAAGCGCTAAAGGAAATCCGCAATAATAATACCATTGTCTCCTTAATCGGCGCGCCGCCCCACCGACCTGAGATCGCGGCGCAAGTGTCTAATAAGCTCGGCTCCGCGAGCCACGACTACTGCGTGCGGGCCCTCTTCATCGGCGGCGCCTTCGCCGCCTGCGGCTTCAGTGCACGAAGCTGGTCACCCTTTTTGATGGGTTTGGTGTTTTCCAGGGGCGGTATTTTCAATGTAAACTTCTCCGCGCCGACCGAGGCGTCAACGGTGTGAAGCTTGATGGCCATGTTAGACTTCTTGGGGTCGGTCACCTCTTTGTCAATGAGCCAGTAGTGCGGCATGAACCCTTCTATCTTCGCCATCTGGTAGCTGCCGCGCGTGTTGTCCGCGATGCCGCCTGGATCATGCTTCTGCAGCTTCATGAAGATGTAAAGCTTCTGCGCGACGCCGTCCGCATTAGTGATCTCCGCGCCGACGTCAATGGCACCGTTTGGAGCTGTATCCGAGAAGGCAACTTTGGTCGAGAAGGGCGGGAAGATCGCGCTGGAGACATCGATGTCAACCTTGGCGTACACGCCGCGGTGCTCCGTGGACTCCGTCACGATGTCGGCCATCTCGCCCGCTGCCCCCTGTAGGTTACCCAATGCATCAAGCGCCGACGTCACGTGACCAACCAACACCATGCGCTGCCAGTCCGAGTTCGAGCGCGGGTCGCACCTGGCACTCCAATCGTTGATGTATTCCTGTTGGGAGGGTGGGATGGGTTGCGGGGGTGGTGGGTTTGGGCGGGGCTGGGATGGGCGGTGGGGTTGGGGTAAAGGTGCGGGATGGAGAACAAAAGGAAAAGAGCACGTGGGCTGCGGCTGTGTAAGACAACCAAGCTCCATTGCCAAAATCGTTGCCCCCTCCCCCACCCCCTCCCCCTATAGTATACACGCCGCCCTCCTGCGGCTTGCAAGCGTGGAAGGGGGAGAGCGCGGCGTCCTTCTTCGGCTCGCGTTTTGTGATCACCTTGAACTCTTGTGCACGCGGGGTGAGTAGCGATTTCAGGAGGTATGCCGAATCGACTGTGTAGTCGCTCCCATCGCCGATGCTCTGCAGCTTGATCTCATCCTCCTTGACTTCCTGCACCTTGTATACAGTTCTCATCTTGGTGACCTCGATGTGGCAATTGGCGCTCACGCCCATACTTGCCAATTTGTGCATCCTGTCGGCGATTCCGCCTACGCTCTGCACTTGTGCAGAAGCCGCAGCTTGCTGCGCGGGAGCTTTGGGCGGGGCTCCTTTCTTCGCCCACGGGGATGTGATCTGCGTGCCTGCAATGGTAGCCAGGTCTTGCACGTACTCGTAGCCGATGTGGTGAAGCGACTCGAACTTTTGGCTCCTGGGGTCGGGCTTCTTCATGCAATGGTGCACGAGCCTCATGCCGAACCTGTTGATCAACGTCTTCACGGCCGCGTTGTCTTCTGACAGGTTGACAGTTTTTGCGATGTCTATAGCCATCGATTTCATGATGTCTGCCTGCGAGATCATGCGCTGCACTTCCTTGTTACTCGTGAGCTTAAGCCCGAAGTCACCCGATGCAAAGAGGTTCTGAAAGTCGCCCGATGCATACTTGCTGTCGGCGCTCATCATTGCCTTTACGCAATCAATGCGGAAGGGAATGCAGCCCAAACCATCCGAGCCGATCACTGCATCAGCCACCGCCGCCAAGACGGGGCCCTGCACAATGCGCGGCTTCTGGCACGAACGGTTGAAAGCCCGAAGCTCCTTCAAATTCGGTGCGTCTGGTCCACCAGCGAGCTTCCTCGCAAACGTCGCCAAACTCTGGATCTCTGAAACGAAATCTGGATTTCTGGATTGCGCTTTTGTTATTGCCCTACCCCACGCGACGTCGGGGTTCAAGATGTCGCCCTCCTTTTTATTGGCTTCGAAGTTGGTGACGATCTTCTGCACGTCCCCGTGCATCTTGAACAAGGTCTCCCACCTAGTCTCATTCATGGAAACCTTCTGCGCAGCATTTCCAGACTCCTGATTGAACGCGGCTAAAGCCAACATAAATGCGGGGGGGGGCGGGGGCGGGGGCAATCGAAAAGTTAAAGGGTGGGCCATCGATTTCACAAACTTAAGCGGGTCCTGGAGCAAGTCTATAATGGCGCCGAATGCGTCTTCAGCCTGCCAGACAAGCACGCCCCATTCAAACCCCTCCTTCGCAGCATCTGCCAACGTGGGGCGCTTCAACCCGATCTTGTGGATGTCAAGCTTCCCGTCGGTACCGAACTCGACGTTATCTGAATCTGTAGGGCTGCCAAACTGAATGCAGCGGGTCGCCTGGGTCGTGTGCGACTTGCTCACGCTAAGGATTTTGATCTCGCCCTCGTCGTATGGCGGCAAGAAGCCGTGGGATTCCTTGACAAGGTCTCCGTTGAACTCGAGTGCCTCGGCGTGGCGCTGGTGAGATGGGGGTGGCATCTCGATGGCAAAGGGCACGCCCGCCTCATCCATGCTGAACCCGTCGCTGCAAAAACTGCGCACCAGCGTGCGCACGTGGGATGGAATTATGCCATCGCCGTACCTGTTCCGCGGGTGCACGGCCACGTAGCGCCCATTCGTTTTCTGGCGCCTCAGCAGACCCTCCTTCCGCAACAATCGCACCGCCTGGTCGCGCAACTGGAGAATCGGGGGGCAATGGCTCAACGTGTACTCCTTGATGATGTCGAAGATCTGCTCCTGGACGCGCTCCACGCGAGCCTGCGTGGTCTCACCCGCCATGGCCCAACTGCAATGCGCGAAACGCAAGGCGGGGGCTGCGCTGAACGCAAGCTTGCAAGGGTGCCTGAAACCTTTGTCTGGGCCAGCGGCAGCACAAATGCATGAAACAACTATTGATTTCGCAGCATGCCTCCCACGGCGCCCGCGCAATATTCCAGATCGGGCACCAAGGTTCTCTTAGGGTTTAGGGTTAACGACATTGGCGTCACAAGTGTTTTGGGCGTCCTGTTCAGCGCGCGCGCTGTTATATATATTGATTGAAAATGCATGCCCATACATGGCGTTAGTTTGCGTAACTGCAGTTATGTGGCACTTACGCGCCACTTATGTGGCACTTACGCGCCACTTATGTGGCACTTACGCCACTTACATAAGTAGCTCGTAAGTAACTTACGCTACTTATATAAGTAGGCCGTAAGTACTTATAAGTAGGCCAAAGTACTTATAATTACTTACGCTACTTATAAGTAGGCTGCCCCTACTTATAAGTAGCTCCTGAGTAACTTAGCTACATATGAGCTACTTACACTACTTATGAGCTGCTTACGAGCTACTTACACTACTTATCAGCTACTTACGAGCGACTTAGGAGCTACTTATAATTGGCGTAACTGCATAAGTACTTATAAGTACCCCCGCCGCGCGCAGAATGAATCGTCGATTCCCAGGAAGATGCGGGAAAAGACGGGAAACAGGGGGGGGGGGGGAAGACGGGACTCCAGAAGATCTGCGGAAGTATGGGGGATCCTGTTCTCTTGTGTGCATTTCCTTGCGTGTCCCTGGGGCCCCTTCACAGACGTGTGGTGGGTGCGCGCCGGGTTGCCGCCGCCGCCCGCGAGGGCTGCATCCGGGAGTGGCTGGAGCGCTCGAGGCGACGCGCCCCTGCTGCCTGCAGCGGGCGGGGCCGCGAGTCGGCGGCGAGAGGCAGTTTTGCGTCGGGGGGAAAGAGGAGAAGGGGGAGGAGGAGGAGGAGGGGGAGGAGGAGGAGCAGGAGGAGAGGGGAGGAGGAGGAGGAGGGCGGGGGGGGGAGGAGGAGAGGTGGAGGAGGAGGAGGAGAGGTAGGAGGGGGAGGAGAGGAGCCGGAGGAGGCGGCGAGAGAATCGCCAGGACGTGCGGTGCCCTGGCAGGGCTCGTTTGGCAAGGGCGCCCTCGAGGGCTAGAAGTTCTTCGCGCTTCGCGGTTCGGCTCCGATCCCTCATCCTCCTCTTCTCTCCTGGGAGGCGGCGCGAAAGCGCGAAGTTATTCGCATTTCGCGCTTCGCGCTTCGCGCAGCGCAAAGCGCGAAGCGCGAAGTTGCAGCGGGCGGGGCAGCGAGTCGGCAGCGAGAGGTAGCCTTAAGTCGGGCTCGTCCCTCTACAGGAATAGTGCAACAATAGTCTTGGGATCGTGTATTTTTCACCATTTTGGAGTTTTGTTTGACTATCTTTTTTATTTTTCGTCGAAGATCTCCCTGTAGGGGGACGCGCCCGACTTAAAGGTAGCCAGGACGTGCGGTGCCCTGGCAGGGCTCGTGTGGACTCCTCCGAATCCGCTTCGACTTCGATGGCTCACGATTCCGATTCGATTCGACTTCGGATGCCGATCTGGGCTCCGACTTTTTTCAAAAGAGGCCCACTATACCTGCCGCTGTCCGCCGATTCGACTTCTCCCGACTTGGCTGCCGATGTCCGCCGGTCCGATTCACCTCGATCGCCGATCCGACTTGTCGATCTTCGATTCTGGGCTCTCCTGTGAGATCTGGGCGAGGCAGCTTCTGTCACACCAGGCAGTGTCGCCCAGTGTCGGGCCCCCGGGGCCCGCACAGGTCGATCCGCTTCGAGACATGCGGCAGACAAGGTGATGGTTCTGGCTGCGATGTTTCGTGATGCGCCGCGTCGACGCGGCGGCCAAGTGGGCCCTGGAAACGACAGGGCCGTTTTTGTTACCGGTTCCGTCTTGACGTTTTTTGTTGCCGGTTCCGACGCCGTTTTTTTACCGGTTCCGTCGCCGTTTTTTGACCGGTTCCGGTGTCGGTTCCAATCCTGGAGCCGTTAGTTTGCCGTTTCCGGTCGCCGTTTTTTCTGCCGTTTCCATTTGTAAGGGGGATTTTTTTTGGAATCGGTGAAAAAAAGGCCCTGCCGTTTCCGTGGCCCACAAAGACCCAGCGCGGGCGTTCAAAGTTGAACGCCGCGTATGTCCCAGAAATCGGTCGGTGTCGAACGATCTGCGCTATCGGAAAGCCCCCATCCATGGTTGGAGGTAGGGCGACACACGCGGTGTCAGAAGCTGACGCCGACGTCATCGCGACGTCAGCCTACCGCAACTGGGAGGGTGCCAGAAGAACAACCTCTGACGAGGAGGGATTTGCGAAGAGATGCGAATGGAGGTCGCTGGCGGACGCGTTCCTTGGCATGCTCGGGGGACCTCGTCTGCCCTGCACCTTGTTTTTCTTGTGCCCGACGCGGGCTCGGCGCGGATTCTCGTGGGCGCATGAGCCCAAATCCCGAACAGGGTGTGCCCGAATGCGTTTTTTTGTCGAAGTTTGGCGCTACGCTCGCAGTGGATTTAACAGCCTTCAAAGGAAATGTTCGCGTGGTGCAGCTTGTGTGCGGTCTCGAACAGTATGTGCGTTGTGGGTGGTGTAATGCTGAAGTGCCCCGCTGGCCGTCGTTCTCAACGATAGGTTGTTGCTGATCGCTCCTAACGCTAGAAGTAGCGTGTCGACCCGTTAACGTGCAACGATCTGGTCGGGTCTCGATTGATGGTTCGAGGTGGCTTCGGGGCAGAATCCTGTCAGACGCGCGTTCGACGTGGATTCGGAGCAGATTCGGCATGGATGCTCGGCATCGGTCATCCGATCCCCGATCGCCTTCGAGACCCCCACCAAATTACCCCCCCAGTTGGGGATGCACCCTTCGAAACCCGACGAGAACGGCCTACATCCCCATCTAGGGGGGTCAATCGGCCAGTGGGGCCCAGGCCACGCCGCTGAGGATGGGGATCACGTAAACGCTACTCAGATGCGACGCAGAGCCGACAGATTCGGCCACGGATTCGGCGCAGAGCTCTGCCGCGGACGGCGGCGCCACGGGGCAGACGCAAGGGTCCCCCCGAAGATGCACCGCATAAGACGCAGTCAGGAGGGCGGCGGGCTAGAGAGTTCGAGTATGGGGATCGAGAGCAGAATTGATTTACCTCAAACTTGATTTTCTCGTCGCGCCATACGTAGACTGCTCGCAGCCCTGCGACACCTGTCACACGGCTTCGACGAGCAAAGCAAGTTTGGGGGCACACCAGTGCTGCAGCCGGCCCTTTTGCCCGGAGAGCACACACTCTTCTCCGAGGAGGGCCACCGGTGGATTCCCTTCGGGGACCATCCGTGAAAGTCGGAACGATACAGAGAAGAGCAGCATGGCCCCTGCGCAAGGATGACGCGCGCAAATCGAGAAGCGTATGCACTTTTCCGAGGAGGGCCGCCGAGCACGGATGCGGGGCTCGGGCGCCAGGGCGGTGCTGACGTGGGGCGAAAAGGGCGGTGCGCGGCAGCGCGGGGCGGGTGCTCGGAGGGGGGCAGCTCCGGGAGGGGCGCCCGCCTCGCCGGAGGAGAGCAGGAGCGGCCCGAGCACCGGAGGGCGGCGCTCGGGCTTTGGCATCGCTCGGACGCGTGCATTTTTTCCTCGGCGAGGGCCCTCGAGGAGCATCCTCGATCCGTTGGCGAAAAAAAGCCAGGCACGAAGCCAAAAAGAAACACACAGGGAAGTGGGCGTCCGAGCGATGGCCAGCGGGGGGCGGGTGGGCGTGCCGGCTGCTCCGCAGAGGCAGTACCTGAGGCAGTACCTTGCGGAGAGCCGCGCGGATGTCTCGGGTCGGCGCGCCCCTCCCCCCCCCCCCGCGGCGGCGCCCCCAGCGCAGCCCCGGGAGGCGGGTCCAGCGCCGACCCGGGGGATCCGCGCGGGCCTCCTGAAGTCTAGGTCTCTGCGCGGTTTCTTGATCGTCTGTTCGCAGAGGTGGGCACAGCTGCTCGGGGCACGCGTGTCGTCGCAGTGGTTTGTGATGGAGAGGGGCCGCCGCGTGGCTGGACGGCAGAGTGCTTGGCGAGCTGCTGAGAGTCGCGCCGCCCGCATGTGCTTGCTTCTGTGTGCTGCACCTCGCGCGCCGTCGCCGTACAGCATCGAGCGTGGGAACAACCGCCCGCGCGTGATTCCGATCTGGACAACGAAGCTTGCTGCATTCTGAATACCTCTACGCCGCATTCATGATCATGCGGCCTCTGTGTACAATCCGAGCGGCCCGCCGCCACATTCCCGCCAGATCTCCGGAAACAAGGCATGACAGGTCTCTCGGGCAACATCGCAGCGTCCTCACGTCTTCACAGCGACATCTCTACCGATCAGCGCTCGGGTGACGATCGCGGCACTGTCGGCGCTTGAACGGATCTATGCTGCATCGGCTTGCAGGTCCCCCTTGCACGTGCGCAGGCTCGAGCAGGTGCGGTGCGCCGCGACCAGAGATGTGTAGCAGCACGTGTGCGCCCGCAGAAGCAGCAACACTGGCGATGGCGACCAGTCACGGCATCGCTTTGTATCGCTCGGACGTGTGCATTTTTCTCGGCGAAGACAATGGGGGAGCATTTGGGCTCATCTGGCCCAAAAGAAGCACGCACGAATTCGACCAGTGCAAGGGGAACGGACAGCCGAGCGATGGCGAGATCAAGAGTCGGTCTCTCTCTCTCTCTTTCTCACTCGCTCCCGAGGTACGTGGCACCCCTAGGGTTCAGTCGGGCATGTCCCTCCACAGGAGGAATACTCAAAAATAGCTGAACAAAATTGTCTGGGGACGATTTTGGAGGTATTTTTTGGGGGGCTATGTTCGAAGCTTGCCTGACTATTCTTGGCGTTTCCCCCCAACATCCGCCTGTTGTAGGGGAACACGAAGTGACAGAAACATAACAACTCGGAGGTCTGCGCGGATTCCTCGGATCGGCGCTGGACCCCCCTCCCTGGCGCGCGGAGCGCGCCAGGGTCGGCGCCGGAGGCGCCGCCGGGGGCCTCCCTGGCGCCGATCCGAGAAATCCGCGCGGACCTCCGAGTTTTTGTGTCTATGCCCTTTCTTGTTGCCTGTTTTTCTTTGGATTCGGGCAAGTTTACTTGCATGGACGGGGGGGGGGGGCTGAGTCTGAAGCAAGCCGAAAACAATTCGACGTGCGGAAATCACGCAAGTCGAAAGGCGCTTGCACGCTCGTCGAGCGCCTCTATGAAAGGGGCGAGGGGGTAGAGATGGGGGGGGGGGAGTGGGTGGCGGGGGGGGAGGGAGGAGTGGGAGGGGGGGGGGGGGGGGGGGGAGGGGGGGGGGGGGGGGGGGGGGCGAAAACGGCCATGCTAGTAAGCTTGCCTGGATCTGAAGAAAAACAGGCTCTATGTAGGGGGACACGCCCAGCCCGAAGCCCTTGCCTGCGGCCTCCGCCGCGGCGCGCCGCTCCCCCGAGACCCGGGCGCGCTGCGCGTCTGCTGCTCTCTCACGCCGGGGGCGCGGGCGCCCGGCCTCGGGCAGCGGCACCCTTTTGCGGAAGACAAGACGGCCTCCTCCTCCTCCTCCTACCTGATCCTCCTCCCCCGTCCTCCTCCTCCTCCTCCTCCCCCTCCTCCGCCTCCTCCTCCTCCTCCTCCTCCTCCAACCTCCTGCTCCTCCTCCGCCCTCCCCTGCTCCTCCTCCTCCTCCTCCTCCTCTCCTCCACCTCCTCCTCCTCCCCTCCTCCTCCCTCCCCCTCCTCCTCCCCCTCCTCCTCCTCCTCCACCTCCCTACCCCCTCCTCCTCACCACCTCCCACCTCCTCCTCCTCCTCCACCTGCTCCTCCTCCTCCTCCTCCCCGCTCCTCCTCCTCCCTCCCCCCTCCTCCTCCTCCTCCTCCTACCGTCCTCCCCCTCCTCCTCCTCTCCACCTCCTCCTCCCTCTTCCTCCTCCTCCTCGTCCTCACCCCTCCTCCTCCTCCTCCTCCTCCTCCTCCCCCTCCTCCTCCTCCTCCTGGGTTCCCCAGACGGGGTGGTTACCACACCGTGTTGTGAGTCGGTGGGGATTCGGGGTCACCGCACGGATTTGGGACCCGGGTCCTTCTCCGAGGAGGCCTCGGGCGACTGGGGCATCCGAGGTCCCAAGACCGTGCGTTGACGGACCGTGCGGTGAGGTCTTGGGGGATTCCGAGGTCACCGCACGGTCTGTCACCGCACCGTTTCTGGACTCCAAATATTCTTGGGGGCGGCAAAGAGGGGGGGTGATGACTAGGCACGGGGGGGGGATCTCATGGCGCGGGCCACGATGTTTCCTCAGATTTCGTGGCGCCTCTTCCTGTTTCATCACATCCCTGAGTCCCCCCGTGGGCCGCGCACGCGCGGCCAGCCATGATTTGCACCCCCCCCTCTTGGACGCCCCCCTCTTGGCCGCCCCCGATATTCTAGGCCTCCTAGATGGGAACGGAGTGGATGGGGTCGGAGGATCGCGCCGCATCGCTGATGCATCGCCGATGCATCGGCGATGCATCGGCGATGCGGCGCGATGTGGGGCCCAATTTTTTCCTCGCCCACGTCGCAGATGTATCGCCGACGTCGCCAGTGCATGGCCGATGTGTCGCAAATGCATCGGCGATGCATCGCCGACGAATCGGCGATGCGGCGAGATCCTCCGACCCCATCTACCCGGACCCCATCTAGGAGGCCTCCATCAATGGAGAGGAGGCCGTAGACGCGCTAACGGAGTGCTAGCTAAGGGCGATGTAGGAAAACCAATTGTAGGAAGGCGTGGTCCGTGGCCAAGCCACTTGTAGGAACGCGTGGTTCGTGTTTTCCTACAACTCGCTGTGTCGTTGTCGTTCGATGCATTCGCATATTTGAAACGTAGCAAACGGTGTTCCGTGATGTCCTACATTTTCTTCTGCGTGAGCTCGGTGTCACAACAACCATTTTCCCAACCGCACCGTTAACCAAGCACGCCGTGGGCGCGGCCTTGGGAAGGCGCGTTGTCAAATAATTGCCAGATGTCCAGAAGATCGTTAACACATGTTCTAACCATGCAAAAGCATGTTTGACATATGTGTTCAGCAGATCAAAGACATGATAATCACATCTTAAATCCGAAGGTAGGGCTGTTAGAGTGTCCACTGTCATGGAACCCACAACCGGCACCATCACAGATCGATCTGGCTCGAAGCAACGACGCCGAAAGGTGGGGTCCAGGGTTCGGGTCGTGCTTGTTTCGCGATGCTGTGTGCTCCGTAGCGTCTCCTTTCTTCCCTCCGCCTGCATGCCAGCCGATTCGCTTGGTAGTGCCCCTGCATCGCTGCCACGCTCGGGCCGAACGCAAGGGGGGGGATAGGGAAAGGGGGGGAGTACGAAATCTGCTGCATGCAGCTGGCTTCGGCCCCGCCGCCGGGCCCACTCCTCGATACATGGGCGCCTCCTGGCGCCGGGAGGCGCTGGGAAAATCAGCTACGTGAGCTGATTCTCTACCCTACCCTTTGCTATCCCCCCCTTTCGTTCCCCCAGACACGCTGGAGCGGATTGTCCCGCCTCGCTGCCGACGGAAGAAATTCCGCAGCGTCGGATCTCGGGGTCAGTCGGTGTGCGCCCCAGGTCGGCACCACCTCAGCCATGCTGTTACACTGTATGCTTGCCGGCCCCGCACAAGCGCGACGCGCGCGCTCAGACGTCGTAGGTCGTACGCTTCGCCTCGGGCGTTTTCTGGCCATTCCGCTCGGGGAGCGATGTGCGAGAAGGAGGAGCAGGAGATCAGGATAGCGATACGTTCCGAGGTTTCGTATCAGGATAGGCAGCAGGGAAGGAGAAGGAGGAGCAGGGAGATCAGGATAGGCAACCTGGAACGCATCCTGAGCCAGTCGTGTCATGGCATCGTTCTCTCCCCGTATATGGTCGTGTGGGATGTGCGCCTCCAACATCAGCACACCGTACTGGTATTTCGTTGCATCCTCGGGGGACCCCGTCTGTCCGAACAAAAATGGAGTCTTGTTCCTGTGCCTGACGCAGGCTCGATGCGGATTCGACGCGGATGTGGCGTGGATTCGACGTGGATTCGACGCGGATTCGACGAGTCCGGCGTGGGTTCGACACGGATTCGATGCGGATAGGGCGCGACGGGACAGGCAAGGTGCCCTGAGGATGCCACAGAATACTACCTGTAGTATCTGCTTCCGTCCCCTCCCGGCGGCAGCAGCCCTCCGCTCCGCCCTCTTGGCCCTGGCGAGCCCTTCTGCGGACGGGGCGACCGCTTGCCCCAGCGGCCCGCCGACGCAGCAGGAGGTGTGTGCGCGCGACCATTTGTGGCCGTGGGCACGCTTGTGCGGGTGTGTTGCCTGGCTTCGTGTGCGGGCAATGCTTGGAGTTTGGAGTTTATAGGGCTCCCTCCCCCAGAAACCCGAGGCGCGCTGGACATGGATGAAGCATCTGCCCCCTTGGAGGCTCGATCTTTATTATCCATATCCTGTGCGCCTCGGCCTTGTGGCGCCCCTCTCAAGAAAATCCAAGACGCACTGGATAGTTATGGATATGAATATCGCCCGCTTCGTAGGAGGAAGTCATCACCCACCGAACCACTCCAACCCAACCCGAAGGTCCCAATTTGACCTGATTCCCAGTGGGGGGGGGGTCGGGGAACATGTAACAAAAACACATGTATGGAACCCGCAGCCTCCACAACCCGAAATTCGGGTCTTCGGGTTGGGTTAGGGTGGTCTGGTAGATAGTTCGGAAAAAGTGCTCATACCGCTACCTTTCGCCCGTTTTCCCCTTTTCCGCCCTCCTGGGACGCCCTCGTCGCCACCGCTGGACTCGCTTTGAGTTCTCGGTCAGAACGCACATCGGGAGAGTTCCGGGGAGTAGCGGCAGCGGTACTTTCTGGTTTCCCCGTGTCTGAGCGCAGGACGAGCGGGCTGCTGTTTGAGTCTCTGGGTGATCCTGTCGTCCCTTTTTGCTGTCGGCGATTGCTGCCTCCCTCTGTCTTCTCTGTCTCCGGCCTCGGCGCCAAGGTCGCAGGCCTTCCCAGCGAGATCTTTTTTCTTCCGGGCCCAGAGGCTCGAGTTTTTTTTTGGGGGGGGGGGCACTGGTGAAGCTCAAACCTGTGTCTCTCTCTCTCTCTCTTTTCTGCCTCTCTCCCTCTCTATCTCTCATAGCGCTGCCGCTGCCGTCTTGCACCGCCTTGTCTCGGAGGGCGCGTCTTCCGAGCCAGTTGCCTCGCGCAGCTTCCCAGATACGCGGCGAGATGTTTCCGGTCCGCGCCCCCCGATGTCCCGACCGCTTCACCACGGGGGTGTTTTTGTTTCGTCCTGGATCCGTTCGTTCCTGGATCCCCTTCCCTCTTCTCTTTCTCCCCCTCCTCCTCCTCCTCCTCCTCCTCTTCCTCCTCCTTCCCCCCCCTCCTCCTCCTCCTCCTCCTCCTCCTCCTCCTCCTCCTCCTCCTTCCCCCTCCTCCTCCTCCTCCTCCTCCTCCTCCTCCTCCTCCTCCTCCTCCTCCTCCTCCTCGCCGGGAAGGCTGCCCGGATTGGAACAGTCAGAGATCTTCTCCTCGGAGGTGTGGGCCGAGGCCTGCAGGGCTGGCAGACTCTCGCCTCTCCTGCCCCCCTGGCGGGGCTGGCGGCTGAGACTCCTGGCCTGCCTCCCGCTCATGGGCGTGGCCGACCTGCCGGTCCACTGCCTGCGCCACCAGATCGTGGGCGACTGGGAGCCCCCGCTTCCCCTACCTGTCGCGGGGGGGAGTGAGAAAATGGAGGGATGGAAGGAGAGAGTTCTGAGGATGAAGAGGTGTACCCATTCCTCTACCATGCGCCCGTTTTCCCCTTGTTGGGCCTCCTGGGAGGCCCTCGTCGCCACCGCTGGACTCGCCTGGAAATTCTGGTCAGAACGCACCCCGGGAGAGGTCCGTGGAGTAGCGGCAGCGGTACCTTCTGATTCCCCCCCAGGGAGGAGGCGCTCTCGACAGAAGGGGATGGGTCCAGGCAGCTGGCCCCCAGCCGGCTCGCGCCTGGTCGGAGCAATCGCAAAGAGGTCTGCCTCCGCGGCCTCCGCGGCCACCGAAAGCTTGGCGATGGACTGGAAGAGGCCCCCTGCGGCCTGGTGGGCAGGAACGCTGGCACCGTGCACGATGAGGTTCCCCTCCTCTTTATTCCTCGTCCTGCGCGGCGTGGCGGAGGCGGGGGGGAAGACGAGAACACAAGACATAGGGGAACCTATACATATATATATATATATACATATATATACATACATAATACATATATATACATATACATCTATATCTATATATATATATATATGTATGGGGAATCCTGGGATTGGTGTGTATCTAGTTGAGTGTCCCAGGGTCCCTTGACAGTGGCCCTGCATCCTCGCCCCTGCGCCCTTGCGCCGCGCGGCGCGCCGGTGCCCCAGCCGGGCGCCCTCGCTGGAGGAGTGGCGCGGCACGGCCGCCCGGCAACTGCCTCTCCACTCCTCAGGGGGCAACGATAGGGGGGGAGAGGCATAGGGGCCCTTCCCAGACCCCCTCGAGTAATGAAAAAATCATGACGGGAGGTTTTTCCTGATTTTCGGCCTCTGGAGGCCCTCACCGGGCCTCGAGAGCGTCAAAAAACGACTCAGGATGCAGAGCCGGTCATGGGGAAAGGGTCGGGACCTCTGGGGGTCGACGTAATGAAAAAATCATTACGTCGGGGGTCTGGGTGTACCCCACCTTCCTGCGCGACTTTTCGGGCCGGATCGATCTGCCATGGCCCTGGGGCTCGGTCGGGAGTTCGTGGAGGGGGGGTTCTCCCAAGGTGGGGTTCGGGAACGAGCCCACTTGGATGCTCAGGTTCCCCTCGTGCAGGAACCGTTTCGAGCGATGCTCCTCCCGACCCCACCTCTCGGGGGCAACGATAGGGGGGGATAGGCATAGGGGGGGATGCGTCGACCTCCGATCGCCCATGGCTCGCCGATAGGGGCCCGATAGCCTCAACCTGCCCATGAAGGTGCGGATTCACGACCGGAGGCCTAGCGCCGATCCATCGGCGATGCATCGCCGATTCCAGGGTTAAGTCGGGCCTGCCCCCCTGCAGGGGGATTTCCGAAGGAACATACAAAATACCCAACAAATAGCCCAAAGATAGTCCAAAGATAGTCTGGGGACAATGTTTTGAATATTTTGTTTGCCATTTGGGGGCATTTTTGGAGTATTTGTTTTTTTCGTCGAAAATCCCCCT
Organism: Prorocentrum cordatum; assembly: GCA_963575745.1. NCBI lineage: Eukaryota > Dinophyceae > Prorocentrales > Prorocentraceae > Prorocentrum > Prorocentrum cordatum. The sequence continues at coordinate 53,605 of CAUYUJ010002059.1, read as the reverse complement.
GTAGGGGGACACGCCCGACATAATTCCAGGTCGATGCATCCCCCCCTCTGCCAGTCCCTCCCTGCCGTTGCCCTTCAGCTCTGCGGCCTCCCGGCGCCCGCCGACTGCCGCCGAGGGAGGCCCGCTGCTCGCGAGGTGCCTGCTCTCGAAGGAGGGGAAACGGCATAAGCAGATTGGGATCTGTCAGGAGGGGAAAAAAAAACACACAGACACAATTAATCGTCCATTCCCCAGAAAATATGGGAAAATATGGGAAGTGGGGGGGAGACAAAAACCCCAGAAAATATGGGAAAATATGGGGCATATTCTTATTTAATCGCTTCGCTCTTTCCGCCGGCCCATACAGTCTCATGTCTGCCGTTTGCCCGAGGGCCTGGTGTCAATGCGGCGCTTTGGGGGTTCCTGGGGCCGCTTGGGGGACTCCTGGGGCGCTCGGGGGGGCATTTGGGGGACTCTTGGGGGCCTCCTGAGGGCCCCGTGGGGGCCTCTTGGGGCCTCTTAGGGGCCTCGTAGGGGCTTCTTAGGGCCGAGGGCTCGAAATGTTGTTTCGTGTTCCCTCTCTGGGGCCCCTTTGGGGGCGTTCTTGGGGCCCTCTTGGACCGTTTTGGAGGCTTCTTGGGCCGTCTTCGAGCCCTCTTGGGCCATCTTGGGGCCCTCTTGGGTGCCTCTTGGGCCCTCTTGGGGCGATCTTGGGGGCCTCTTGGGCCGTCTTGGGGCGTCGGGAAGCCGAAAAGGTGGAAGCTCCAAAATCTCTCAAAAACCTATGGAAAAACAATGATTTTGCCTCCGGGGGCCCTATTGGGAGTGCTCTTGGAGGCCTCTTGGGGCGTCTGGGGGCTATCTTGGGCGTCTTGGAGCGATCTTGTGGCATGTCGGACCCCTCGTGTACCATCTTGGGGGCCTCTTGGGGGCCTCTTGGCCTTTCTTGGGGCTCTCGGGGACGTCTCGGAGCCCTGTTGGTGCGCTCATGGAGCGCTCGGGGGGACCCGGCCGGGACCCGGCCGGGACCCGGCCGGGACCCGGCCGGGGACCGGCCGGGGACCGGCCGGGACCTGGTCGGGGTACTTTTCGTCCGGGGACCCCCAGGGGCCGCCCCGCGCGCGCGAACTAGAAAATTGTTAACCAGTTACCGGAGATCTTAGCACGCCTCTGGCCCGTTGGGCCGGCGAATTTGTGTGTATTTATTTGTGTGTCCTGGGGCCCCTTCAATCTGAAAATCCACAGACGCAGTGGAGACCGGTCCACAAGAAGCCCTCCACAAGAAACGCGAGCCTGAGACCCCAGGCCGTCCACGGATGTTCGGTGTGGGAAGGTTACGCGGTCCATCGCAGAACCATCGAAGCCCAAGACACCCGGGGCACCCTGGAGGCACGCAGGGTGTTTCTTGGCTTAAGTCTGGCCTGTCCCCCTACAGGGGATTTTCGACGAAAGATAAAAAGTGCTCAAAAAGTTGTCCAAAACTAATCCCGAAATAGTCTGGGGACTATTTTTTGAATATGTTTTGACATTTTTTGGGTATGTTTTATTTTTCGTTGAAAATCCCCCTGTAGGGGGACAGGCCCGACTTAAGCATAAGCGTAACCTTTTGGCGCTCCGCGCGGATTTCTTGGACCCGCGCTGGGCCCCCCCCCCCAGCGGCGCCAGGGAGGCTTGTCCAGCGCAGATCCAAGAACTCCGCGCGGACCTCCAAAAATTTATGCTGATGCCGCTGCTTCCGCCTCCACGCTCGCAAGCGTCCGACAGAAACAAGCGCCCGCCTCGAGGTGGTGCATCGCAGGCGCCCCTCGGCAGGTCCAGGCCATCTGCGAGCACGGTGGGGCGCGCCTGCTTTCAGGAGGGAAAATAACACACAGACGCAATTAATCGTCGTATCCCCAGAAAATATGGGAAAATATGGGCAGTGGGGGGGAAGACAGAAACCCAGAAAATATGGGAAAATATAGGGGACTATTTCATTTGTGTGTATTTGTTTGTGTGTCCTGGGGCCCCTTCGTGCTTCTTTTGGAGCAGGCCTCCCCCCAGGGTCTCCAGAGGCCTCCCGTTGTGCGCGCCGTCTCTGCCTGCGCGCCGCCGGGCCAGCCCCTGCGGGCGCCTGCTGGCCATCCTCGCGTGCGCCCTCCCCCCGTCCTGGGCCTGAGAGGCAGCCAGGACAAGGCCAACATCGAGGGAGGATAGAGCGAGAATCCCCGAGATCTGGCGGCTCTGGAGGGTGTCTCGGGCGCCGCGGCCTTCTCAGAGCGTTGGGGCTTTCTGGAGGCCTCGCCAGGGGCTGACGCGAGAGCTGGAGGTTCGCAGAAGTCACCGGACGAAGCGCAGTGAGGCAACCTTTTTTCGCCGTCGGGGGCGCCCGATCCTGGGGCGGCTGGAACTGTGAATACCTCGACGTGCTACCGCAGGCGCATAAACTTTTCCCAGCAACCCTGGGGCAGGCGCCCCCCACGGCTCTGGTTGACTCACATTGGGGTCCAGCTGCAAAGGGGTGGTGCAACAGATCTGGTGCCACAGGGTTGTGGGATGCAGCAGGTCTGGGGCGTGCGATGCGTTCCGGGGTGCAGATGTGTTCCTGGAGTTTCGCGTGCGGCACGTCAGTTGCCAAACAATGGAGTCTTACACCTCTCAGGCGCAACACACGTGCACTACCAGTGCCCCGAGTCTGCTGCACCACCCCCTTTCAGCTGGACCCCTTCTGGGTCAACCACAAAAGAGGGCGAAGCAGATTCTCCCTTGCGTCTCTTCGACCCCGAAGTCGAGCCCCCACCCCGCCAGGGCGATCCGCGGCTGGCCCTCCTCCGCATCTCGAGAGGGCACCTCGCACGCAGTTTTGGTCGGGCCTGCGCCCGCCAGACGTCTGGCCCCGGGCCGCCTCTCTCCGCCAGACGGTGCTCTGCGATTGGGGGCTGCTCGACCGACGGGCGCGCTCGCGGGGCCCCTGGCGGGCATATGCTGCCAGAGGGGGGGCGTCCTCGCCGGAGGGGCCCGCCCCCCCCCCAAGAGGCCCGAGCAGGGGCAGGCAGGCAGCAGACGATCGCCCGACGCCCTCGATCCCGTGTGGGGGAGGAGGGATAGAAAACAAAAGAAAGAGAGAGAGAGAGAGAGAGAGTGATGCAGTAGAAACCCATGCCAAGAAACACCCCCCTTGCCTCATAGGTGCCCTGGGTTTCTTAGGTTTCGATGGTTCTGCGATGGAGAGCGCGACGCTCCCACGCCAGAAACCAGTGGACGTCCTGGGGTCTCAGGGTTGGGTTTCTTATGGAAGGTTTCTTGTGGACCGGCCTCCACTGTAGAAAACAAAAAAGAAAAACACAGAGGCGGCGGTCGTTGGCAAGCTGGCCGGTTCGGCCGCAGAGTGGGCCGTGCTTACTGTCCCCTCAGGGGTGGGGCCCGCCCAGCGTCCGAGAGATAATTGCCCAGCTGCACCGCAGAGGGGGGCCTCCGAAGGGGGGAACCCTCTGTCGCTGGGGAGAGAAAGCCGCGCACGCCCCTCTACAGGTGGAGTATACAAAAATAGTCAAACATAGTCTGGGGACGATGTTTCGACTAGTTTTGATTATTTTAAAGTATTTGTCCCCCCCAAATCCGCCTGCAGGAGGACATGCCCGACCTAA